>OY723285.1:1867758-2244684 GCA_963210315.1 Rhynchopus euleeides
TGCCTCACGCAGCAAACACATTACAAAAATACACCCATTCCGCTCGATCCTCTCCGACAGTTGTTGCATTGCACGCTTCCACCAACAAATTCTCTCTCTCTCTCTCTCCCAAGGCGTTTTGACACCGTGCTGCTCCCCTGAAGCTCCAGCCGATGCAAGCGTCAGACAAACCAAAACGGAGCACACACACTCTCCCCCCCCCCCCCCCACCCCCCTCTCGCATATCCTTAAGCTGCGAGTGCCTATACCTCCATGAAAATAACTTTCACACCCCGCTTCCTCCCTCACACCGTCCTGTGCCTACCCCGCCCTCTGCGCCTCCCTCCGTCCTCTCCTTTGATCAATTAACCGGCGCACACCCATTCCGCTCCCACACACACTCCCCTTCCCACCCCACCCCACTTTCTTGTGTCTCTTTGGACACTCCTCTCGTCACACCCGGTCTTCTCTCTGCCGCCACTGTGCCCGTTGTTGGTGTCTGGTTTTGATAGTGCGAGGGATTTTGGGGGTTTTCATTCCCATGGCCTCCTGTCTCGAACCAAACATCTGCACGCCTCAATGCTTTTTCATTCTTGGGGGTGGGGGGGTGGGGCACGGCGAGTTTTCTTTCACAGCAGATGACAGCACACACATCGCACCGTTTTGCCCTTTGTTGCGATCCCTGCTGCGATAGAAGCATTCCTGGAGCAGGCAGGACGAAAAGGTTAGGTAGTTTGTGCTGTGCGCTCAGCTCCCACTGCCTGGTCATCTCACGCACAAGGTGGGGGAGGGGATGAGAAGGCGTGGATGTGCGGCGAGGGGCTGGCCTGTGTTATCACACAGGCTACTGCAACCCTCTCCCCATTTCTCGCGCACGTCCCTCAGGAATGCTCCCTCTGCTATACAGAGCAAAGGGAATGAAGCGTGCTGTCACCACGCGCATGCGCTCTGCGTGTTGTCCCTCGATGGATGATCCCCCTCCCAGGCCCCTTGCCCCCCCCCCCCTCCCTCTCCAGCACAACCGCGCACGTTTGTGTGTGTAAACCCGCAAACCGTTTGAACTGTTTGCGGGAATATATGTTTAGGACAGCTTCCCCAGCACAAAGCTCTGCCAACACTGACCCCGTCTTCCCATAAAATATGCTGCTTTGGGATGATGAGCGCCGCCTCAAAACAAAACAGGGCAGATTTCGGGGGTTTTTCGTAGCCTCCTGCAATGAAGGGGGGGCGGATCGCAAGCAACACTACCCATTCGCCCCGCCCCGCCACACCACACCACACGCAGGGATAGGAGAGGACAGGTCTCCTATTCGTACACCCCCTCCCCCTCCCCAAGTTTGACTGGGCCTCGAAGGGCCTTGCGGGTTGGGAGCAATGAGCGAGGAAGTGAAGATCGTGGTGATCGGCGCAGCAGCGACAGGGAAGAGCTCGCTGACGATGCAGTTTGTGCAGGGGACGCACAACGAGGAGTACGTCCCCACAATCGAGGACACATATAAGAAGAGCGCGGAGGTGGAAGGGAAGGCGAGCACGCTGACCATTATCGACACTGCCGGGCTGGAGGAGTACCGTGCCATGTTCGACCTGTATCTGGACAAAGGGGACGGTTTCCTTATAGTCTACAACGTGCTCGATGCCTCCAGCTTTGCAGAGGCGAAGCTGATGCATGAGGCGCTCGTGAGGCGGCGCTCCGACATGCGTTGGGACACTGTGTATGTGTTGTTTGCAGAGTGGGGGGGGAGGGGCGGGCCAGTCGTTTTGTTGGTGGACTATAGCGGCAGCCAGAAATGCAGTTCAGGTATCGTACCACCGGCGTGTGGTTCGTGTTGGCTCGTGGAGGACCTCATTATACCAGAGTCCGCAAACCCGCAAACCCGAAAGCTTTCAACTCCCGGCCACGTCCCATCCATGGCAGCTGCTGTGCCCCATTTGCCGATGACGACACGATTGTACTTCGTTCCACAGGCAGTGAGAGCCATTTCAAGTGCAGGGATCCTGCGCATCCCTGTACCTCCCGTCCCCCATCTCTCCAGGGGGCGTCCTGTAGACATTTCCTTTCGCTTCTCGGGCCATGTGCGGAACACACCACTCGCCGTGGTGGCCAGGACAGCACCTTCTTGGCGATGCGCTGCTGAGAAAGGTACGATGATCCCGTTGCCCTTTGCAGCACGCCAGCAGCGGAGAACAACTCTGCTGGAGCGCTTTTTTGCTTGCGAACAAAGATATGTTCAAGAGGATGAACTTGACCATCAGTTTCAGCAGGACATCCACATGGTCTGCGGCAGCAGTTTCCGACCCGGCTGCGGAATGCAGGCTGCAGCGTAGACACGCTTCCATTGCACCCCTTCGCATGTCGTTCACATACTCGCCTGGCCTCGCGTCGCGTGCCTTGATCTGCCCCAGGGGATCAGCACATGTCACATAGGATTTACCGGTTCCACCCAGCGATACGCCCCGGCCAGCACGGCCTGCGCTTCGACGACTTGGCGCTTCGTGCCCCACGCGGAGTAGTCGCCCCCGCCACCCGCGCCTCGCTCCGTCTGCCAGCTGCAGTACAAGGCCAAGCTTTGGAGCTGACATGATAAATTTGACACCTTTCCAGTGCCCAGTGTCTGGCAAATGGTGTGAAGTGCTCGAGCAATGCAAATCAGTATTCATCACCCCACCCACCACACAGGAGCGAGGGCCACCACGTGCCTATTGTGCTTGTTGGGAACAAGGTGGACCAGGTCGGGCGCAAGGTGCAGCAGGTCGAGAGGGAGGATGCCGTCAACACGGCACACTCATGGCGCGGGAAGTACTACGAGACTTCTGTAAAGTCACGCAAGGGCGTCGAAGAGGCCTTCCACGGCCTCATCAGCACCTGCATGAAGCTGAAGCGTGTCGCCTCATAGCCCACCACCCCCATGTGCCGCGTGGCATATCCGACCCCCTTGTTGGCGCCTTGCAGAGGCCACGCCACGCCACAGTGCACCCGCTGCAGGTCGGCGGTGGTGACGGCTTGCAGGGCGAGCTCCATACAGGAGAGGGGAGTTGCGAGTACGGTTCTGCGGTCTGCAATTTGTGTTGTGATGTAATCGAGGTGTGATTTCCTTGGGTTGGCCAGGGCACACAGTTGGGGGGGGGTGAGAGCGCCAAGGTTGCTGGCGTGGTGGGCGGGGTGGGGGGTGGGGTGCCAGGCGCTTCCCTCTGTGCCAAACAAACGTAAAAAGGGGCTGTGCCTCCCCCCCCCCCCCTCACGTCTCCAGGGGAGGGGGTGTGGTGTGGTGTGGTGTGGTGTGGTGGCGCGGCTCGCCCTTTTCTGCATCTGTAGAGCGAAATGACGCCCACGAGTTTTTTTAACAGTTTACCCCCCACCCCTGCCCACCGCCCCCACACGCCCCTACCCCCGGCCCCTCGTGTGTGTGATGCCCCTCTTGCCTGCCACGCACGGTTTTGCCCTTTTTGGCGCAGGCCATGCCTGCTGCAGCAAGCCAAGCAAAAGGGATGGAGGAGGGTAGGGTGAGTGATGACACAGCCTCGGTTGGTTCGATTCCCTTTCACGGGCTGAGCTCGCGAGGGGAGGTGATGCCTGATAAGGGGGTTGAGAACCGGAGAGCATCGGGGTGTGGGGCTCAGCTTCCCCCACGCCCCACGCCTTTCTCCCCCGCCACCCCTCGCCCCCCCCCCCCCCCCCCCCCCCCACACTGCCTTGCCGGAGCGCTCTTTTTTTTGCTATAACCTGCTCCCCAGGCTGGGGTGTTCTCGCGATCGACGGATACCCGCTGGTTCTTCTCTCCCCGCATAGTTTTTCAGGTCACGGTAAAAAAGACTCACCGACCCACCCCTCCACACACCCATTTCCCTGCAGTGCCCCTGCCCACGCCAACCCCAATCCCCCCGGGAGCGTGGGCCAGACGCACACCACACAATGGCAGACCTCGTCACTCTGGTGTCCAACGACGCGATTGTGCTGCGCGTCGACAGCCATGCCGACCGCATGGTGGCCATCACCCCTTTGACCCGAGACCCCCGTGGCGGGCCCAAAGGGGGTTGGAAGGAGGGTTGCAGCCTGCCGGAGAAGGTAGGCCGCGGGGCCACCCCTGTCCTGCGGTTCATCAAAGGGTTTAGCATCACAGATGAGGTGGCGCAGGGCGCGGAGCTCCCTGCGCTGTGGCCGGGGTCTGTTTTCGAGTGCCGCCGCATCAATGTGCACCGGAAGTCGCTTATGAATAAAGAGGTGGTTATTCAGGGTGTCATGGGAGGGAAGCTGCTGCATGAGACCGAGTGGCAGCTCCCTGCAGACGGCGGCGGCGGCGCCCGCGTCTCGCTTTTTGTGGAAAAGCAGCTGCACCAGCCACCGGGCTTCCAGCTGGTGTGCCGCGACACAGATGCCGACGAGGAGGACGCGTGCACCGACACCTCGCCCCGCTTCCGCATCGCCGAGTCGGATGTGCCGCCCGGGCTGCTGCTGAGGAAGGGCGCTGCATTCACCTGCGCGTCGCTCACCCTCTCGCAGAGTGTCGAAGGTGCGGTGCCCCTCCCCCCTGGGATGGACCCCGCCCCCGGCCTCCCGGTGGTGCGCAGCATCGACGGCGGGGTGGATGCCTGCACCGACATGACCCTCACGCTGCAGGATGCAACCTACTTCAACATTTCGCGCTGGAGCGATCGGTATGCTGGGTAGGCAGGCCTGTCGCTAACTTTTCGATTTTGGAGATTTGGTGGGTTGACGCTCCTGTTTTGGGGGGGGATCAGGGGGGAAAACACTAGGGGTCAATTTTTCTCGCGCGCGCTTCGCGCGCGCTCGTGTTGTTGCCTAATTTTCCCGTCGGTGGACCACTAGGTGGGCACGGTGTGAGGCGCTGGGTTCCTTCCGTGGTTCCTCTCCCGCTCGCGCCATCCTCGGGTGCCGGAGGAAACCCAAAAAATGGCTTTCGGGACCATGATTTACCCCCTGATATGCC
This sequence comes from Rhynchopus euleeides, assembly GCA_963210315.1. Classification (NCBI taxonomy): domain Eukaryota; phylum Euglenozoa; class Diplonemea; order Diplonemida; family Diplonemidae; genus Rhynchopus; species Rhynchopus euleeides. The sequence goes on from OY723285.1 coordinate 1,872,684, forward strand.
ACGGCCGTTGAAGCGCAAGGACTTGGTTACTAGACGGGCACGCGAGATGGGGGGTCTGGGGGGCAGAGCCCCCCAGCCGCCGGAGGCCACGGTAGTGAACATCTGTTCATTGTGGGCGTACAGATTCTGTGTGAGTTGGCTGCGTCCCCCTGAGGCTACTGGAGTGGTTGGATTCCCTGACCTGGTGGGAATCGAATGACTTGAGTACGAGACATACACCACAGGGGGGTCTGGGGGCGGAGCCCCCCAGCCGCCGGAGGCCACGGTAGTGAACATCTGTTCCTGCAAAACCATACTCTCTTCGACGTCGACCCAGTGAAAGTGGGTTGACGCTTGGTCGACGCTTGGTGAGCGTCGACCCAGTGTAACCGGGTCAACGCTAGGTTAGCGTCGACCCAGCGTAATAAATGGGTTGACGCTTGGTCCAGGCTTGAATGGCAACCCAGTTCCACTGGGTCGACGCTCCAAGCCTCGACCAAGCGTCAACCCAGTTCCACTGGGTCGACGCTTTTTTATGGGGGGGGAAACCCAAAATCACTGGGTCGACGGTCGACGCTTAGCGACATGCCTGCTGGGTAGGGGGGGAGGCGAGCGGGGGGGGGGGGGTAGGGGGGCCCAAAACCCCCTTTTTCGTGTAATATTTCAAAAAGCTACCCCAAAAAGTGACCCCAGACCCCCAAAACCACCCCACACCGGTCCAAAAATGGTCTGTGGGGGTCTGGTAACCAGTTTTGAGGGTCTACACACCCCCAGATGGTGTAAAAATGCGAAAAAATGGGTGTTTTTGGGCCTTTTGGCTAAATGGGGGAAATGGGGTGTTTTGCAAAAAAAAACGCAAAAAAATGGGCAAAAACACCGTAGAATGGCCATGTGGTGGGTACCAGTGCCCACGGGGTGTCCAGGGGGCCCATCCAGGCACCACACGACACCTTTTCAGCCCCCCAGGCACCCCAGATGGTGGTTTTTTACTGTTTTTTCATACCCCTGACAAACCCCTGACACCACCGGGCACCTATTTTTTCCGCTGTCAAGATGACCTGGGCTCCAGCAAGACCCTGCAAATGGCCCCCAAACCATGTGGCATGCACCTGGGAGGCCCCCAGAGGGGGTAGATGGTGATGGGGGGCCCTCCGAGTGGTGTCAGATGGGTCATGGTGGGCGGCATAATATGCACCCTCTAACAAGGGAGAACAACCCATTTTTACAGATGGTGTCCTCGGGGCCGCGGCTGACATCGCTCGCCCGGGAAGTGTGAGGCTGTGTGCGCTGCGTCCTGCACATAGGCTCCGAGCGTGCGATACGCCCTTGAGCAGTCGATGTGGTCGTCAGGGCATGCAATTGCGTGGTAGTGCGAAATGGATGCTGCAGAGGGTGAAGGGCAGCCTGTTTTCAGCCTTTCAAGATCAGTAATCATCTCCTGTCCAGTCGGTTAGATGCACTTTGCATCGCTGCACATTGCATCGGGTACACAGAGCGCAGATGCTGCAGAAAGGCATGGGCAGTCGGCCTCGAAGACACCATCTGTAAAAATGGGTTGTTCTCCCTTGTTAGAGGGTGCATATTATGCCGCCCACCATGACCCATCTGACACCACTCGGAGGGCCCCCCATCACCATCTACCCCCTCTGGGGGCCTCCCAGGTGCATGCCACATGGTTTGGGGGCCATTTGCAGGGTCTTGCTGGAGCCCAGGTCATCTTGACAGCGGAAAAAATAGGTGCCCGGTGGTGTCAGGGGTTTGTCAGGGGTTTGTCAGGGGTATGAAAAAACAGTAAAAAACCACCATCTGGGGTGCCTGGGGGGCTGAAAAGGTGTCGTGTGGTGCCTGGATGGGCCCCCTGGACACCCCGTGGGCACTGGTACCCACCACATGGCCATTCTACGGTGTTTTTTGCCCATTTTTTTGCGTTTTTTTGCAAAACACCCCATTTCCCCCATTTGGCCAAAAGGCCCAAAACACCCATTTTTTCGCATTTTTACACCATCTGGGGGTGTGTAGACCCTCAAAACTGGTTACCAGACCCCCACAGACCATTTTTGGACCGGTGTGGGGTGGTTTTGGGGGTCTGGGGTCACTTTTTGGGGCATTTTTTCACCGATTACACGAAAAAGGGGGGTTTTGGGCCCCCCTAGGCATACAGTGCATCCGAATCGGATCCGATACATTATCGGACGATTATCGGATGATTATCGGACGATTATCGGATCCGATAATCATCCGATAATTTTTTTGGGTGGGTTTTTCAATCAGAAAATGTTACCAATATTCTGCCTGATCAGGGTCAGTGGTCGATTCAACCGGAAAAAGTTTTGGGGGCCACCATTCGACCATTCGACCGGCCCCATTCGACCGGGGGCCGAATAGGTGAACCATTCGACTGGGGCAAAAAAAATTATGGGGGGTGGTGCCCCTGATTTACCCCTTTTTCACTACGCACAAACTACGCAATCTGGGGGGGGGGTCTCGCTTTTTGGTCCCCCCCCAGTTTTTTTTGGTCCCCCTTTCTGCGTGGCTACTGAGACAGGACTGGAGGCACTGCGCTGACCGAGCAAAAAATTATTGCCAGAACTCACTATACACCGTACGAAAGAACGCACGACATGTGGGGCGGGACTCCAGAAACACCTGGGCAAGGTTGCCCCATGCCCAGAAACACCTGAGAAGGAAGTGAGTTCCAGGAGCCGCGTAGAACACCCTCGAGATTGTGAATGATGATACGATCACAGCCTTCAGGGCGCTGCGAGGTGCCACCCTGAAGGTGGCCCTTGACATCAAGGAGAGCGTCGGCCGAGGGGTCGACGAAAAGCTGAAGAAGGCGCTACTGGCACTGGATCCCGCGGGGTATACGGAGGTCACCGCCACACAGGCAACCTCCGCTGACAACGTCCAGGAGACGTTATCCGAGGGGATCACAACGGCACTAGAGATCTGTGTCACGGGATCCAGGCGCCCACTCTCCCTCGACGGTCTGGGGATTGTTGTTGGGTATGGTGTCGTTTCCTGCAGCTGCAAAAAAGCGTAGCAACTGTGCTTCCTTCTTCCTTAATGATGCGTTGACGCTTCCACCCGGAGGAGCTGAAGCAGGCACCGCTTAATGATGTGTTGATGCTTCCACCCGACGAGCTGAAGCAGGCACCGCGCCAAAGGGCACCCCCAAAGAGACCTGCAAAGACTGCGTCGAAACCCGCACCGAAGGCTGCCAGCGCTGCAGCACCTGAAGAACCTGCAGCACCTGCAGCACCTGAAGCGCCTGCACCCTCACTGACCCCGGAACAGCAAGAACTCCTTGAGTTTGGGGTCCCGGCATAGAGACAGAGAATGGCTGAGTAAATCAAAAAATGAGACCCCCCCCCCCCTTTTCACTACGCACAAACTACGCAATATGGGGTCGTCAGGGGCACCAGGGGGGCACCAAAATCCCGGGGTGGCCCATACTCGACCTCAGGAAGCTGGACACAGTCCAGAAACTGTACCCCACAAGGAACAGGTGTTTCACTACCGTGGCCTCCGGCGGCTGGGGGGGCTCCGCCCCCCAGACCCCCCATGTAGACTCTCTTTGCATTCTCTGGACCACCTCGAAGGGTGCACCACGTGCCAAGCATCCAAGCATGGGAACTAGGCTGGAAACTGATTCAGTCATTGAAATAGATGGGGACAGGCAGCCACGGCGCAAGTGTAGGTGCAGCTGTGCTGCATTCTTGAGGGCTCACGCTACGTCAAAAACCACGCCCTCATCCAAACGTGCAAGGGCTGAGCCAAGGCGTCAACCCCTTCGGCCTCGTCAGCGCCCCAGGAACACAGGCCCCGTCATTGGTTTTCGACGACGATGGAGATGATGACCCGTGCCGCGCGCACACCAGCCAACAATGCCCCGGTGCTAGGGACGGGGCCGAGGGGGGTGGTGTGGCAGGCAGGGAAGTGCACGGGACTCGATGGTGGGAGGGCTTGGCGCGCGAAGCGCCCCCCATCCAGATTGGGTGGGCTTGCTGCGTCCAGCTTACTGAGGCTACTGAGGGCCGTCCGGTCTCCATCACCCGATATGACTCCGCATTATCGCGCAGGCACAAGACGAGGTAGTCTCCAGATACATGCCACAGGTCTGGTCCCGAAGCTCCCCAGACCCCCCTGGTGGCCCCCTCCGGAAAGTGTTACAACAATCCCCGTGGCTATTTAGTCAATGCCGGATTTTCGAAAGCCAACGCCCCAGGGACACCTGCAGGACAAGGGCGCCAGTACCGCTGACTACGCGGTGGTCCCGACGGAAGCGCGCGACGCGGTGGTGGAGCGGGGGTCGGTGCAGGACGAGCTCCCTCGGGTGCACCCTCAGTGTGCAAATCAGCTGGCAGCTCTGATGAGCTGCGGCTGCACGACTCCACTAAAACTCAAAAAAAATATCAAGCGCGGGGTCTGGGGGGTTTCTCGTGAGGCAGAAATATCGACAAAAAGGGGAAAGAGTGTGTTCTGGTGCCCACAACGCACACGAACACTGATTATCGGATGATTATCGGTTGTCCGATAATATCCGATAATGTCCGATAATCATCCGATAATCGTCCGATAATGTCCGATAATGCCCTCGACTTGTTTGGGATGGAGCGGCCTATCCAGGGCGCAGCCATCCACACAGCTACCCGCTATCGTGGTGCCTCCGGCTCCCCCTTCCCCAATGTCACGCGGCTCTGCCCAATATCGAGCTCCTCGACCGCCTTGTTCGCCAGCCTGTCGGCTTGCTTGTTGTAGTGTCTCAGTACATGCCGTAGCGAGACCTCCGCCCCCGACCCCCTGAGTCGGACTAGCAGCGACACTGCCTCGTCGCGTAGCGGGATGAGCTCAGGTGCCTTGCAAGCTATGTCACGGTTTGCCTGACTAATCACCAGACTGCTGTCTCCGTATACCCTCGCGGTTCCCGTGAACTGTATGGCCAGCAACCGCTGAAGACACCTCAGGAGTCCGGTGTACTCAGCCACGTTGATCGTGTCGGCGTCCGGCAACCGCTCGCACAAATCCCATCTGCGCTTTTTCCCCGGTCCGTACTGCACCGCACCCACGCCCGTACCCGCCCGTCTCTTCGCCCTGGCGCTCTCCGCGCGCATCGAGCCATCAAAGAACACATTCGTTTCGGTGTCCACCGGCAGCAGGTCCTCCTGCTTGGCCCGTGCTTGGTCCGCAGCCGCTTCCTCCTCATATTTCCGCAGCCGTCCCGGCCGGGAGTCCTGGTTGGTATACTGCGGCACCTGCATTGTGGTCCAAGAACCCACGTGGGTTGTGACCCGCTCCGCCAGCTCCCGCAGTGCGTCCTCTACCACACTCTGCGCCGCGAGGATGGGCCTGTACGTCAGCCCCGTGGTGTTGTCCCCGTAGAAGGAACGCAATGCCGGGCAGTGTTCTATGACCTTGCCGGAGAAGACATACGGCCCCGCCACCTTCTGCACCGCCCGAAGACAGGCTGAGATGGCCCCCGCCTTCTGCCGCATGGTCGTTGCCTCCGTGTTCGGCTGCCCCCTGCCGGTATACTGACGTAAGCGGTCGCCGGTATACGCCTCAAAGTCCATCGCGAGTTCGGAGTAGGACACAGTCCTCCTCGCGTTGTGACGCATGTCCGGCCACACCAGTGCCCCCAGCCAGCCCCGCAACGCCGCGTACGTCGTTGGCCCCAAATTCCAGCTCTTCGGGGGCGGACCCCTGGGGATGACGTCATCATACTTCGTATGTGGCGCCCCCGGTGCCCAATTCCACGGATAGGCCGTGTCCGACTTAACCGCCGTCGACTCCCCCGTTTGCGCCCCCAGGAGCTGCTTGCGCCGGAGGATGATCTCCGCGTACATGCGCAGCAGCGCCGACAGTGCGCTCTTGTTGGACATCGTTGCCATCATGCGAAACCCCGTGGGTAGTAGTCCATTCCGCCGCAGACACTCCGGCCAAGATGTCCGATCCGCCGCCACCAATGCCGCGTATTCCTCCATGTCCCGCACAGACTGCGTTTCCGGGCACCCCCACCACATGTGTTGATGGTCTTCGTCCGCCTGCCCGCACAGCTTGCACGTGGGGGATTCCCGTTCCTCCGGCTTGCCGCCCTCCCGGGACTTGCGTTCCTGTGTCACCTGATCTCCCACCAGGATGCTCCGCATGATGCCCGTTCGATAGGCACCCGGCTCGTCCTGCAGTATCTTGGCCGTGAGTTTGTATTCCACTCCCCGTCCTATACCCTGCGTGTCATCGCGGCCCTGCCTCTCGATCGCTGCGTACTTGCCGGCGCGCATGGCCTCCCGCAGCGCGTGTTGCAAGGCCCCCCTGTCAGGCGCGTCCAGCCCCCAGGCCTCACCACTCGGCAACACAATTTCCTGCTGAGTCGACCAGGACCACCCCAACGTCGCCACGTCGTCCCGCAGCAGCCCCATCGGCCCTGGCGTCTTAGGCTGACCTGCCCTGGGGGGGTTCTGGCGTAGCCGCCACACCTCCTTCACCAAATCCCCCATCCGCCCCGTGCCGTCTGTGTTGATGACCGTGTTGAACGCCAACACCCTTTGGTATGCCGAGTATGACGAGGGGTCCACTCGGTGCTGGGGGGCCAGTAGCACCAGTGCCAGCTCCTGGCACCGCCTTGTGCGTCGCGATCCCCACAGCGCCCTCAGCACCCCTCTGTGCAGCGATTGCATGCTCCCCACCAGGGGCCTCGCCACGTGTATCCCATATGTTGCTGAGGGCATGTACCTCGTCGCGATCACTTGCACCTTAGCATCGTACGACAGGTTGAGGTGCTGTAGCCGCCGCAATATCTGCAACTCCTTGAGTATGCGGTCGTCTAGCGGCCCTCCTCTCTTGGGGGTTGCCTTCAGGGATATAGGCGCCTGCAGGTCGCCGAACGACCCGATCGCCTGCACCAGTTTGTGGCCCCCGACCTGCAGGTCCAGCTTCTGCTCGCGGTTGGTGCTGAAGCAGACCCCCTTGTCCCCGTACTCCATCGACGTGGCATCACTGAACTCCTGCGATATCTCCAGGGCCCTTTTGAGGTCATCGAGAGTGCGCGAAAGGATCTTTGTGTCGTCCGCATAAACACCCGTCGTGCAGTTCGTGCCCGCCGTCACCGCCCTGTCCCACACACTCATCAACGCGTTCAGTACCACCACCGACAGAGCGCACCCCTGCAGGATGCCGTTGGCCGCCTGGAATTCCTCCCCCACACTGCCGTGTATGCGGAAGCGGCGCCGGAGTCCTCGGTACATGGCCCGCATCGGCCTAATCACCCGCTGGTCCAACCCCATCCTCTCCAGAAGACTGAACGCAATGTCCCACGGCACCGTGTCGAAGCACTTCTTGATGTCGAGGAGTGCCCCCCGCAGATGCTGACCCGTGAGCACCGCCCTTTCGATCAGTAGCGCCGTGTGCATGTATGCGTGCAGCGTGCCCCTGCCTTTGCGGAACCCGTACATGTTAGGCGTCGCCCACGATTCCTGCCATTCCAGCATATCCACCATCCGCGTTTTCGCCCACAGCCTGTACACAGCGGACATCACTGTGATGGGCCGGTGTTGAAGCGGCGAGGGGTCTTCCACCTTCGGGATCATGCTGATGGTTGCCTGCATTAGCGCCTCCGGCCACACCCCCGATGTCTCAACCTCGTTGAGTACCACCGCGAGGTTGTCCAGCATCGGCGCAGGCAGCGCCTTCAGCTCCTCGGCGTGCCACCCATCCAGGCCGGCCGCCTTCCCCCCCGCGGTCCTCGTCAGCGCCGCCCGCAGCATGTCCCCCGTCAGTGGGTCTAGCACCAGTGGGACCACCTGGATGTGGTGCTCGTACCTCCTGCGGAAGTCGCTCCAGCTCGGGCAACTAGCCATATGCTTCTGCATGATGGGGAGCCAGGCCCCGCGAACCTCCGCGTCCATGCTTTGACGCTCGGCGGTGTCCCCACCCTCGGTCCGCATGATGGCTTCCCGTCGCGGCTGGCCCCTTAACATCCTGTAGACCTGCCCCCTTTCCCTGTGCCAGGTGTCCCGCAGACGTCGGTGCTGTCTGACCCTGCGCTCACTGTCTATCAGCGCTCGTTCATCCGCAATCCGCTTGTCCACATCCTCGAGTAATCTGTCCACTTCCCTCACCGAAGGCGTCTCACTCAGCCCCTCCTCCCGCGCACGACACGCCTCCCACAGCCTCTGCACTCGCACCGGGATTTGACCCCCTTCCCGCAGCCGGCGTTGGGCATCTCGCAGTTGTCGATCTTCTTTCAGCAGCCTGTGCATCTGGACCGTCACTGCCCCTTGCTCGCTCCAGTGCTCCCGGGCGCACAACCACTGCTGCTGCATCCGCGGCGATTGTCCCTTCCCAACCCAGGCCCGGTCCGCCGCGTCCACAGCGTGATGGCCTGCTAGTTGGGCCGCCGCGTCCCGGCACCAACCGTCCCACATGCCCTGCAGGTCTCCCACCCCAGTGCCGCTCCAGATCTCTCGACGCCTGGCGCACGCCTCTGCCGCCGCCGTCCTCGCTCGCTCCCGCTCCTCCTGTGACATCTTTGCGCGCAGCTCCCCCCTCGGCGCACCGCTGAGGCGTGTTACCCGCTGTCGATACGCCGGAAGATGTAGCACCGTGTCCACCGCCCGGTGTGTCGCGATGCAGACCTCCGTCGCGTCGCATTCCGTCAACCCGCAAACGGCCACCTTGTTCGCGAACACCGCGTCTATGCGGCTCCCGCCCTTCCCGGCCGTGACCGTGTTGGTCGGGCTCCGCCCCGCACGCCGTGCCTGCTCGTCCACACAGTCAAACCACTGCCCGCTCGCAACGTGCGCCGCGATCGCCGAGGAGTGCGAAGGGTCCGGGAAGGTGTTGAAGTCCCCCATGACCAGCACCGGCACGTCCCCCAGAGCCGAAGCCTCGTGGAGCACCTTCACGAGAAACTGCTCCCTCTCATCCTCCTGCTGCGCTCCCTGACCCACCGGCGCGTACACCACCACGATATGCAGGAAATGGGCGCCCTTTCCGTACGCCAGTTTTGCGTGGAGGTATCTGCACGTCTGCCACAGCCCCTTCGCTGCCTTCGTCGTCGGCTGTACCAGAGCACACGGTATTCCACTCCTGACCAGCAGCCCGACTCCGAGGTGCTCCCCACCCGCTTCGGTCCGCGCCGCTGGCATTAGTTGAACAGCCGACCCCCAGAGCGCCGTCCATCCCGCGGCCCGCAGCTTCGTCGTTTGCTCCCTCTGGGCCTTCTCCGTCAGCCTCGTCTCCTGCAGCGCAGTGACGTCCACCTGCCAGCTCGCCACCTCCTCCTGCCTCCGGTGCATGGAGGTGACGTTGGCCGTGCGCAGCTGCAGTGTGTCCTGCCTCCACCGCGCCCGCCTGCCGCTGGGCCGTGACACCGGGGCCCGCTCCTGCCCCCTGCCTGTCCCTGGGACTGCCACCCCTCCTCTGGCTCCGCCGTGCACCCTCTCCAGCTCGACAAGCCGCACCTTGTCCTCCTTCGCTGCACGCCTCTCTTGGAGCAGCTGCATCGTCCGGAGAGGGAGGTGCACCACGTCGTAGTGCTCCGGCCGATACGCAAGGACCGCCTGCCTACTTGCCCCCTCCGGACCGTAGGCCATGACGTAGTCCCGCTGCCTCGCATTCAGGACCCATACCGTGGCCCCCAGCGCCTCCGCAAGTGCTGCCAGCGTCAGCTCATCACCGTACTCCCTGTCCACAGCCGCCTTCGCCTTGTATGCCGCCCACTCTTCCTCCGATCCATCAAACGACAGGCGATACCCCGGTTCGCTCCCCAGCGTCATCGCCATGGCCGCCCGTGCGCTCGCCGCCGTGCCTCCGCACTGCAACGCCACCGCCGCGAATTGGCAGTTGCCATCCCCGGCCACTCCGGTCCTCCGACCCAGCATCCCCTTCACGGCTTCGTCCAGCCACTCTTCATCCCGCACCACTCCCTCAGGGCACAGCAGCTCGCCGTCGTCACCACCGCCACGCAGCCACCCCTGTCGCGGACCACTGTCCGTCTCTCTATCGGCGAACCGCAGTCCGCTCGTTCCCAGCTGCGGGCCGCGGCCCGACTTCACGTCGGCGGACCTGGGTCCGCCTGTTCTATGCCCCGGACCGCGGTCCGCAGGCCCCGTTTCGCCCTGTGTCCATCTGACATCAACACAGCCAGCGTCTATGTCCTCCCCCCTGCTGAAAGGGGGGGTCCCCACCATTGCGGAGTGTCGCCCCGTCTCCGTTCTCACCGCCCGCTCCCCCTGCGGTCCCTCCCTGCACCTGCCGCCTCCGACTCTTTGTCCTGCAGAAGTCGAAGGATCTGCTCCTGCATTTCCTGCATGGCGGCCTGCCCCGTGCGTAGATCCCGGATCTCCCCCGCTTGCGCCTGTTGCAACATATCCAGCTGGCGCGGGACGCCGGCCAGCTCCTCGCACGCTTTTTCCACATTGTCGAACTGCACCGCCGTCTCCCGGACGTGACCCGTCATGTCCTCCGAGAGCGTCTCCACGCGCGCCGCGAGCGTCTCCACCATCCGCATTTGTTTCTCCAGCTGGTCCTCCATCTCCTGCTTCCACCGTTGTTGCTGCTGTTGTTGCTGTTGTTGCTGCTGCTGCTGCTGCTGCCCGCCTCCCCTGTGTTGGTGACCCATGTCCTGCTGTTGCCGTTGTTGCTGCTGCTGCTGCCCCAGATGTTGATGCTCCCGCGGGGCCCGACTGGCTGGGGCCGTCCATCCACCTGACCGCTGCACTGCTACGGCCGGATCTGTCCTCTGCTGTTTGGTTGGCGGCGCTGACGCCGCCCTCCTTCCACCCCGCCTCGCCCTCTTGCCGGACGGCGGCTCGACCTGCATCACCGCCAGGCCCCCCAACGCCCACTTCGGTGGGTCCTCGGCTGCCTCCACCCGCCATATGCCCCTGTACGCATGTTTGGCGGTTGCGGTCCAACCGAGCTGCCCCTGCAGCTGCATTTCCAGCTCCCCCGCGCGCGCTCCTCGCGCCCCCGACACCGTGTACATCCTGCCTCGAATCATCGCCCCGAGAGCATGCCTCGCCTGCGCACCCTTTCCCGCCGCCACCCTGACCCCCTTCCTCTGCGCCTCGGGGTGCCAGGCGACGCCCATCCACCATGCGGCCTGTCTGTGTTGTGCCAGGTCCTTCTCCGCCTCCGGTGCCGACAACCAGAGCACTTCCACCCCGTTGTCCCTGGTTGGGTGTCGACGCACGTACACCCCTCCCTCCCCGCTGGCCCTCAGGACCTCGTCCACCCTCGCCGCCGCCACCAATCCTGTGGCCCGCCAGGCGTCACCCCCTCTGGATGTCGCCACCCGCTGAAGTCCCCTCTGGGCGGCCCACGCCTTCAGGGCCTCTTCCGAGCCCGTCGTCGCGCACGTCGTCAGCACCAGCTCCTCCGTGGGGCACGTCCCGCTGCCCGTCTCCTTTGGCCGCGCCGCTCCCGTCACCCACATCTCGCGCAGCGTGACCCCTTGCGCCCGACCCTGCCCCTGCAGCCTGATCTTCGTTCGTTCCGCTGCGCACCCCGGGAGCGGGTCCTCCGAGCAGAACGTCCGCGCCGCTCCCCGCCTGCCCGCTGCCTCCGCTTCCCGACCCCTCGGCACCAGAGACACCCCGTCCGACACCTGGCTGTCCCAGGGCACCACTGCCTCCGCCCAGTCCTCCTGCCGGATCGCCCAGTCCACCCGTGGCCGCTGCACACGTCCGGTGTCCGTCGTCTTCGGCACGGGAACCTTCACCAGGTCCTCCGCCGCCTCCGATTCCACCGGGACGACGTCCGCCATCCCATCCCCGTCCGTGCCAGCAGTGCTGCGCGTTATCACCGTGGCATAATGCGCGCCCCCCACGTATGCGAGCCGCACCGTGTCCGTACCGTAGTCCACGCCCCGCTTCTGTTTCCTAAGCCCCGACTCCCGCATCTGATATATCTCGGCTGAGCGCTCAATGCCCCGCAGCAGTGCGTCTAGCTGGACTGCGTCACCCCATGTCCCCTCCTTGGCCACCAGCGCGCAGTACTGGGAAAAATCCCCTTCCACTAACCCTGCGTAGTGTCCAGCCTCCGCGCGGAGTGTGCGCACCGCCATGGCCCTGTACGCCGCGTGCCCATGCGGGGTCCCGTGCAACGCTTTGCATACTGCACGGTACATGCAGTTGCCGTCGGGCGTGGCGTCCCGGACCGTCAGTCCGGCGGGGCTCAGCTCGCGCCGGATCGCTGCCAACTGGGGCCCTACGCCGTCCCCTCCCCCGCACATCGTCGCGCCACCAGCGCGCGCCCCCACGAACCCGCAGGCCTCCGCCGCGGCCTCCACCAGCAGCGCCCCGAAGCGTCCCAGCGACGGGGGAGACACGATCGCGACAAGCCTGCCACGATGTCCCCAATAATGTCCGATAATGCCCGATAATGTCCGATTCGGATCCGATAATTTGGGATTTTCCCCGAAAATCCGATAATGCCCGATAACCGATTCGGATGCACTGTATGCCTAGGGGGGGGGGGGGGCGGGGGTACTACTGCAAAGGGCGTCTCCGTTTCATCCCCACAACACCCCGCAACGTATTACTCCGCCAGCAGCACCGCCCCCCCCCACCTCCACACACACACACACACAGGGGGCTGTGGATGCTCTCTGCGAAGAAGAGCGAGAAGAACGCCATCACCAAGTCGGGGTTTGGAAAGTGTGGAGACCGGTGGCACCGCATCACCGCGCTGCTCATCGAGGAGGATGTGCTGGTGAGATGCCTGCTGCAGGGCGACGGGGAGGGGGAACCCGACGAAGGCCGGCAGGCCGAGATGGCGAAAAAGCTGCGCGAGAAGCTGAGCTGCGGCATCCTCCAGTGCACAGACATCACTGTCGCATGCGAGGGCAGCCGCTCCAAGCCTGCTGACGATGCGACTGTGCAGGATGTTCCCGAAAAGTCGCGGGTGCGTCACTTGTCTGGGGCAAAGCTGACATACGAATCCCTCAGGCAATACGTTCCTGACGTGCAGCTTGACTCCGAAGAGCTGTGGGGTATTGTTGAGCGCCGCATGGTCCCCATCAACGAGCTGTGGTCCCGCTCCGGGGATCCGCTGAAATACCACCGCTCTATCACAGACATGGCGAAGCTCTGCGAGGAGGTGCGCGCCAAGATGATCAACATGGCGGACAGTGAAGGGGGGAGCGTCATATACTTCAGCCACACGGTGCACGTCATGTTTGACTACCTCACACACCGCGCGCTCCTCCTACGCCCGAGGAACGATCCGGACCTGATGCGAGCGGAGTTCCGCAGCGTGCCCGGGGGTGACATGCGGGCCGCACGCGGGACTCTGATGAAGAAGGCACGTGCCCTCGCTATGGAGATCGACAAACGGCTCGACCCCAAGGCGCGCACCCGGTTGAGCCAGCATAAAAAGCTCGACCAATACCTGTATTCGGCTCACAAGACACCGTATGACACAGACCTGTATGCCAAGGGCATATGCTCCAAAGGGGACCAGTGCGTTTACTATTCGAGCAACCCCTCACCGCATCGGGAGAAGCTTCGCCTGCTGAAGAGCACCATGCACTGCCTGCACTGCTGCAAGATCCCCGACGCCGACCTCGAGGTGTGGGAGAATACAGCGGAGATGGCGGAGCTGTCGGCGGCTGAGCCGGAGCTCGTTACCCAGCGCCTTGCAAAGGTGGATCTCAAAGGGTCGGAAAACGGGCACTTCAAGCTGGGGAAGAAGTTCCGCGCGGGGGAGCGCGGGGAGTACTGGAGTGTCGCCCTGGTGGCGGAAAACAACGCGCGGACCATCACGGATCGGGAGGGGAAGGTGATTAAAGTGAAGGCCTCGTATGACATCCCCACGCTGAAGATGCGCAACGCGGGGCTGGCTCCGAACGTGCAGAAGGAAGGGATCTGCTTCACCTGCATCACACAGCTGCTGGTGGAGGAGGACGTTGCGGAGCGTGTGGATGAGATGGAAGGCATCGAGGCGATCCCCGAGCCGTCGAAGGAGGTTGCGGCAAAGACGCTTCTGGAGCTCTACCCCAATCCGGTGGCGCGGTTGTTGCAAGCTGAGGATCTCCTGAAGGGCTGCAACGCGGACAGGGACAGCTTCCACCTCAGAGAGGAGTTCATCATCGGCGAGGTCACCAAGCTGGAGGAGAGCCACCGAGAAGCAGACGCGAAGCGTCTGACGGAGGCGATGTGGGTTCTGCGTGAATACCGCAACGAGCCCGAGGTGTACGCTGGGGCGCCCCCCCCGGCTGGGAGCCAGGACATCCTGAATTCATTCAACGGCATCCCGATCAAGATGAAGAAGAAGAAGGGTGGGAAGAAGAGGTAGTCTGGAGAAGAGGTGTCGCTTTTTTGTGATGCATTTTATGCAACACAAGGGCCGTTATCCTGTTCAGAAGGGATTCGTAGGGGGGGGAGGGGGTACAACACTCCGCCTGTATGCACGGCGACCGAGTCAGGGTTTTGACCAGGTGGTTGGCCTATATTAGCCAGGTCACTGACGAGGCCCTTTCTTGACCAGGGGCAGGCCAGTTCAAAGCCCTGACTCAGTCACCGTGTATGGGCTAGCATCAGCCTTGCCTCTGCTGGCATCCCAACAGGGCTCGCGTCGGGTGTCAAAAAATAGCAGGCAGCGCTTTGGGGCGACAAAAAAGAAACAAACCTCCTCCCGTCAAAAACCTTGCGTCTGCGAATCAGTAAGGGAAGAGGGCAGAGCCACGCGGGTATCCGCCGATCGCGAGAACACCCAAAAAAAAGTATCGCGGGGGGGGGCAGTGCCTTCATTTGTTCCAACAAAAAAAACAACTTGCCGAAAGCGTGACGCCACCCTTCCCCCTTCTCACATGCTTCACGCTTTTTCTCAGATCGTTTTATCGATCCCAGGTGGGGGGGCCGGGGGTGGTGGGGATGGGGGGGGGAGAGGAGCACCGCTTTTGGAAAACCGGCCGTATGATCGGGTAGAGGAGGGGTGGCCTGGAGGGGCCCTGTGGATCACACCTCCTTGCAGTGAGCGGTCCGGGGTTCGAACCCTGAATATGTTCGGTATTATCGGAGTATGCTGGAGATAGGCTGCCGCCCCAGCCACCCACCCAAACACCCGCCCAAACCCTCCTGCATTGTCAAGTGGTGGCACCGCTTTGAAGCAGCCTGTCTTTGTCCCCATCCCACCACCGCACACCGCACACACTGCCACACCCTCCAGCAAGCCTGCAAACCCACATACTGGTGGTGTGACTTCCTCTGCCCAAGCCTGGTCAGGCCACTCCCCGCTCCCAGTCGCCCCCCTCCGTGAGCGTGCAAGGCAAACATGGACGTGACTGTGCGTCACAGCGGGACTGGTGACAGCTGTGTCGTCGGTGTTCCGGAAGGCGGGACCGTGGTCGGGCTGAAGGCGGATGCGCTCAATGAGATGTTCCCGGGTTCTATCAACGCAGTCCGTGAGGCTGAAAATGTCGCAGCACACATCGAAGGGTGTGAGGAGGAGCTGGACGATGCAGAGCGCGTTGCCGACACGGGTCTGGAGGACGGGGGTGCTGTCCAGCTCGTTCCACGCTGGCCCAACGTCAAGGCTCCCGCAGTCTACTCATCGACCCATCGCAGCGATATTTTCCGCATCACACTGTCGAGGTGTGGGACGCTGTGTGCTGTGGGTTACTACAACAACGGACACATCACTGTGTTTGACACCACCACCGCTGCTGTGCTGGCGGACTTAACACACGGCAACGATGTGATTCGTTGCACAGCGTTCTCTGTCTGTAGGACGTGGTTGGCAACGTGCTCTCGTGACGGCACCATCTGCGTGTGGCTGACATCAACTTGGGAGGAGGTGTGCATGCTGGACCACACCAACACCGTCGTGTTCAGTGCAGCGTGGACACACTGCGGGCGTCGGGTGTCTGGTGTCCGGTGACAACAAATGCAAAGTGCGTGTGTGGGACTTGAAGGGCACACCGAGCGCCACAGTGCTGGAGGGTCACAGCCATTCTGTTCGCAGCATTGCTGCGTCGGGCACGAGGATCTTCAGCGGGTCATTTGACAACACCATCCGTGTCTGGGACATCAGCACCCTCACACACACACACACCCTGGATGGGCACACTGACGCGGTGAAAGGCATCGCCCTGACTCAAGACGAGCAGCACCTGGTGTCGTCCTCTCGCGAAAAGTCACTCAAGGTGTGGTGCACAACCTCCCTCAGCTGCCTGCGTACTGTGCAACTGGAATACTCTCCCAACTCGCTTGTTGTGTCACAGCCAGGTGACGTTGTTGCAGTAAAAAGCTGGGCCAGCACCACACTGTACCGCCTCAGCACAGGTGAGTGTCTGGGGAAGGTGGACTCAGATGATCCTGGTGTTGCACTCAGCCTCTGCGGGAGGTGGGTCTTCACACCAACGAACGAGAACAATTCTGTCTCTGTGTGTGCTGTGTCTTCCGTCCTCCAAGATCCGAGGAATGCGGCTGTTCTGGACTCTCTGAGTGACACACCAACATCCAGACAGCGGTCAGCTCGTGTGACAAAGGCGGGATGCACGGTGTGCTGAGTGCGTTCTTACCAGCCACCACACACACCTAGCCTCACGGTGCCCGGCTTCCCTGAAATGTCAGGGGATCTGTTTGCGTTCAACTCCCTGAAGTCCTGTTTTCGCCTCGCAAGGCGGGGTCTCGCTGAAGCCCCTCTTCTTCTGCCCCCCTCTCCACCCACACTGGTGTGCAATGCACACCAGTGTTGAATCGGAGGATTTCTAGCACATCCCCGTTTCTCCCACCAGCACCACATCCTGAGCAGAGTTATTCTCTCCTTTCGCTTCCACACCAAGAGCCGCAGTCAACATAGAAACACACTCAGCCATCCTGCAGTCATGTGTGCCGGCAGCACGACCAGAAGCAGGAGGGTTGGTGTGCTGTGGGATTCGCTTCCTTTCAAGGGGACTGTGTTGGGGCTTCAGGGGAAGGGACACCAAACCCCGCAGTGCGTGTCGGTCCCACCTTCCCACTGTCTTGATCCCCATCCCCTGATTGCACACTGCACACCGCAAGGGCGTGCGGCAGCCCTTTTGTGCTCGCCTCCTCCCTCCCACACCTCGTCGTTCTCTTTCCTGCCTGATCGGTCCCGAAGCTGTCTCGACGCCCTGACTTCCCGGGTTGGAGAGGCTCGCGTGAGGGCTGCGAATGTGCGTGGCAGGGGGCGATCGTCAGTGAGTAAGGGCGTAGGGCGCAAGAGCTGTGGCAACGCGGAGCAATGTGTCCCTTCAGCGCCACCGCGAACCCGTAGGTGGCCGTCGGCCACCAACGGGAGGTTTCGCGGGAGGACTGCCGCAGACGAGCGCAAAGTGGACCGTGCCTGGCACCAACGACGTGTGTCCGTGCCTCGCTCACCGTGCACTGCTCTCGTTCGACTCCCTATCTGCAGCACCAAGTCGTACATCGCCGTACTGGGCTGTGCCAGTCCCCTAACCCCGTCCCCGTGTCGCAGGGGCAGTGGGTGGCCACAGGGTGGATTCCCTAACACCCCACCCGCGAGGCCGGGTCCAGGAAGTGTCTCCAAAGATTCTGGATTTGAAAAATGAGCTCACTTTGCTAAACTGGACCAGGGGATAAGATAGGTCTGGTTTTCCGGTTTTCAAAACCAGGGTTTCCCGGTTCCCGGTTTTCTGGAAAAAAAAAAAGGTCGATCTCATTTTTGGCGGTTTTTTTTGTGACTTTGGGACAGTAAAACAGTCAGAAAAAACGCCATAAAAAAATAGAAAGTGACCCCATCGTGATCCGCACAGAGCTCAAATAGTCCAAAGAAGGCAGAGAAGCGGAGAAGAAAAAATGGACCTAGCGGGTGGCCCGGTGGGGCCCGGTGGGTGGTGATGCCCTCGTCATGCAGGCCTCTTCTGTTTTGAAGGTGCACACATGGTGGACTCCAGCCACCCTAGCGAGTGTCTAAGAGGGAGTCTAAGACTGCAGTCTGTACTGGAGACGGGAGTCTATTTTCCAGCTAATTTACGACTCCCGCTAGTTGAGACTCATGGGAGACACACGGTGTACTCCAGCGGAGGTAGGGTAACCTCCGCTGGAGTTCACCGTGTCGTCTGCCTCTGTGCAGCGTCACTCGGTGCCATCGAATACATGGCGACAGCCCACCAACTCGAGACAGATCTGCTTGTCTGGAGGGCTGAGACGAGAACACGAACGACTTTCAAGCAATCTTGAAGGTCGCCAAGCCTATTGGGGGCAACTAACAGATGAGATTTGTTTGTTGCCTGTCGTCACAGCTAGGTGCCCATTTCCTCGATAACGGAATGTGTGCAGAGATCTCGTGGACCCTTTGGCCATTCTGTCGTGCACCCACTCCACCCACAACGCACACCTGTCACGAGTGGTCGCTCCCCCGTCCTCCTCCACCCTGAAGGTT
This sequence comes from Rhynchopus euleeides, assembly GCA_963210315.1. Lineage (NCBI taxonomy): Eukaryota > Euglenozoa > Diplonemea > Diplonemida > Diplonemidae > Rhynchopus > Rhynchopus euleeides. Next base: position 1,891,035 of record OY723285.1, read on the forward strand.
GAACCCTCAAGGACCAGTGATCTCCTGCTGGCCGGGCTGCGATACAGCGAAGCCTTCCTACTTACAAGCGAATCCAGACTGTAGGGAACAGATGATCACTACCGTGGCCTCCGGCGGCTGGGGGGCTCCGCCCCCCAGACCCCCCTGCGTAAAAAAATTGCACCAGACCGGTTTTTTGGCCGAGAGTCCAAACTTTCAAAGCAGCTGCTGCGCCTGCCCCACCAAGCAGCCTCAGTACGACAGGACGCGCGCAGGTACCGGGCCCTCTCAGATTCTGGGAGGGTTTGCGCGGGTCGCGCGCGCCGAAGGCGCGCGCGAAAAATTTTCAAAACCAGAAAAACCGGAAAACGGCGCCAGAAAAAAAGTCTATCTTATACCCTGAACTGGACCTTCACAGTGAAAAAAAGATAGTTGGCAGCGCTTTGGGTGACAAACCCACTCTACCTTGTCTTGTTGCTACGACCGTGCGCACATTTCTCACACAAACCTTCATCAGGCAGAACACGTGAGGTTTGTTCACCTGGGTTTGGCGCACAAACAACGCCTTATCTTTTTCACTAGATACGAGCGACGAAGCGTAGCGAAGTCGCGAAGTAACGAAGGAAATCGTACGACTGAAGCTTTATAAGGATCACCTTCATGCCACTTCACAGGGGCTTACACAGCCTTTGACACAGGAGTGTGCGCTCAACAAAAAGTAGCCCGGATCTGCCTTTTTGCAGTTGCTGGGCAGGGTGTTTCTCTTATTATAGCGGAAGGAGTACGATTTTGTCTTTGCACCGAGTCAACTCTTTGGCTATGTAGTCCAACCCCCCCTCCTCCCCACACCTGACACACACCAACACCACAGGTCTACACAGCAGAGAAGCTAGAGCGCGCCGTTTTCAATAGAAAGCGTGCATACCCCCCCCACCACCACACACCCCCCACAACCGCAGCCAACACCTTTGCGTCTCCCCCCAAACCCCCATAGAACCCCCCCTTTTTTTTTATCCAAATAGAGTGCCGTTGTTTGTTTTCTTGACTCTTTTCGTTCTTTCTTTTGCCGCCAGTCGTATTTTTTTACTTCCCGCCTTCCCCCCCCCCCCCCCCCTAGGCATGGGCCCCCAAACATATTTTTCATAAACATATATTTTTGCCAAAAATATGTTTCATTTTCGCATAAAAAAATATTTTTATATTTTTGCCAGGGCTGTTCCTAACTGGGGGGCTTGTTCCCCACTTTCAGGATTCTGAACTTTTTTTCTAAGAATTTTTGTAAGGGGGAAAAAAGTTTTTTTCTAAGAATTTTGTTAGGGGATTTTTTTTCTAAGGTTGTTTCGCAGAGGAAAAAACGTTTTCTAAGTTTTCCCCAGTCGACAGGGCGCGCACAAGGATGGAAGGGAAGTCTGTCCCCCGTACCGTTCGCCTTGCTGGCCAACTGGAGAGCCAGACGTTCACTACCGTGGCCTCCGGCGGCTGGGGGGCACCGCCCCCCAGACCCCCCTGTGGCATACGTCTCGTACTCAAGTCCTTCGAATCCCATCAGGTCGGGGTCCAACCACTCCAGTCGCCTCTGAGGACGCAGCCAACTCGCACAGAATCTGTACGCCCACACGAACAGATGTTCGCTACCGTGGCCTCCGGCGGCTGGGGGGCTCCGCCCCCCAGACCCCCCATGTAGCGTGTGCCCGTCCATCTATCTCACTTCCCCGGGTCCAGTGCAGCATAGGAGGTCAGCACCACATCCATGAAGCGCTTCTTCGAAGCCTGACTGACATCGGACAGGAGGTCGGGCTTCCCCACCTGGGAGGTACACTTGCCGCGTTCGCGACATGCGTGACACGCAACACGCTACCTGAAACGTGAGTGTGCCTTGCTAACACGAGCATTTCAACGGTCTGCCGACGACCGTTCCCCAAACCAGTAAACCAGCAGTTTTGGAAAATCGGAGAGATCACCCTACTGTGCTGAATATGGTGCGCACCACTGCAAAAATCCCCGGGAGCTTTTGGGCTTTCAGACCTGAAGGGGCCAGCAGGTGGGTGGCGTCGGGGAGTGGCAGCTTTGTAACTGTCCTCCAGCTGCTGGCATGTCCAGCCCTGCGAGAGTGCCAAGGTGTATTGAGTCCCTGCGGAGCACAACCCCCGATGAGAATGAGTGCCAGATGATCCTCATTCATTTTCAGCTGTAACGCGCATGAGGGGCACTCTCTGCCGCAAGCATCTCTGGGCATCACCCGAGAGCTGTCACATGATGACGCGGAGAGAAATCAGAGAAAAAGTCCCGCCTGACGGGCACGCGCCTGGAAACTGTGGGGGGGCGAGCAAAAAATCCCTTGTAAAAATTCTTAGAAAAAACCTGGTTCCCCGACCCAAAAAACCTGGAAAAAGGGCTCGTTCCCCGCCCAGGCCTGATTTTTGGTGCCCCTGATTTACCCCTTTTTCACTACGCACAAACTACGCAATCTGGGGGGGGGTCTCGCTTTTTGGTCCCCCCCCAGTTTTTTTTGGTCCCCCTTTCTGTGTGGCTACTGAGACAGGACTGGAGGCACTGCGCTGACCGAGCAAAAAATTATTGCCAGAACTCACTATACACCGTACGAAAGAACGCACGACATGTGGGGCGGGACTCCAGAAACACCTGGGCAAGGTTGCCCCATGCCCAGAAACACCTGAGAAGGAAGTGAGTTCCAGGAGCCGCGTAGAACACCCTCGAGATTGTGAATGATGATACGATCACAGCCTTCAGGGCGCTGCGAGGTGCCACCCTGAAGGTGGCCCTTGACATCAAGGAGAGCGTCGGCCGAGGGGTCGACGAAAAGCTGAAGAAGGCGCTACTGGCACTGGATCCCGCGGGGTATACGGAGGTCACCGCCACACAGGCAACCTCCGCTGACAACGTCCAGGAGACGTTATCCGAGGGGATCACAACGGCACTAGAGATCTGTGTCACGGGATCCAGGCGCCCACTCTCCCTCGACGGTCTGGGGATTGTTGTTGGGTATGGTGTCGTTTCCTGCAGCTGCAAAAAAGCGTAGCAACTGTGCTTCCTTCTTCCTTAATGATGCGTTGACGCTTCCACCCGGAGGAGCTGAAGCAGGCACCGCTTAATGATGCGTTGATGCTTCCACCCGACGAGCTGAAGCAGGCACCGCGCCAAAGGGCACCCCCAAAGAGACCTGCAAAGACTGCGTCGAAACCCGCACCGAAGGCTGCCAGCGCTGCAGCACCTGAAGAACCTGCAGCACCTGCAGCACCTGAAGCGCCTGCACCCTCACTGACCCCGGAACAGCAAGAACTCCTTGAGTTTGGGGTCCCGGCATAGAGACAGAGAATGGCTGAGTAAATCAAAAAATGAGACCCCCCCCCCCCCCTTTTCACTACGCACAAACTACGCAATATGGGGTCGTCAGGGGCACCAATTTTTCGAAAATATTTCCAAAATATTTTTATATTTTGGAAATATTTTGAAAATATTTCGAAAATATTTTTATATTTCGGAAATATTTTGAAAATATTCCAAACATAAAAAAATATGTTGAAAATATTCCAAACATAAAAAAATATTTTCAAAAATATAAAAATATGTTGGAAAAAACATGGTTGCATAGCGGCCGTTTTAAAAAATCCCTTGTATTTTGTGGACTTGCAAAAACGGCCGCTGATTTTCAGCATTTTAAAAAACGGCCGTTTTTTTTACCTGGGAATTTTGTATGGGGCGTGGGTCAGCAAGCGAGATCCCACCACCAGGAGTGCCTCCCCACTGCAAGGGATACCCTGCAGCAAGCATTGTGAGCGCGCCTTCAAGTATGATGCGAAGAGTTCAGACTTCGTGGACCACTTTGACGGACCGCGCCATATCAAGAAGAAGAAGAACGCAGCGTTGAAAGTGCAGAGCCAGGGAAACAGCTGGCGCTGTCGGAGTGCGATACCCTCAGTGGCAGGCTTGCAACTTCGGATCGCCCGGGGTGCGTTGTTCACCGGATCACCGGCTGGCATGGTGCATGATGTTGTCAAGAAGTGTGTCCCGAGGAGGGGCTGAACATGGTTGCGGCCAATCTAGGCACGTGTGTCGTGGATGACCGTGCAGGCAGAGGTGGGCAGGTGTCGCTCTGGCATCAGGGCTCTTCCGACAGAGCTTTCCCTTGATCTCGGCGACAGCACCCCGGATGAGAAGGACACCGCCTTCGCTGATTTATTCCCGAAGGCACGGGCGATCATCCCGGGCAATATGCAGCACCAGCTGGATGGGTTCACGACCGCACTGGCGCTGAAGGATGTGCTGTGCCACATCTCTGACGCAGCTGAGAGGGAGAAGCAGGCGAGCAAGACGGCACCACCGGCCGTGCGATCCCGCTTCTCTCCGACACACACTACCTGCACCGCTTGAGTGGATCTGCACCTTGCACCACGTCCCCGGGCATTTATACAATCTTCCGGGCCCGCTGCAGGACAGCGGCCCTGCTACGTGTGCGTCGCTTCTGCGGTTGGCAGAGATGCCCACGAAATCGCTGGGCTCGAGTCCCACCTGCAGGCCGCCGTCCGCCTGACGGCACCCCTCGCATCGCTGCTCCAGAAGTACTGCGATGCGCAGCTGGGTGTGCCAACGGCGCGCCCCTGTCGACGCAGTGCACACCGACATTGAGAATGTCATCGAGAAAGTGTCTGAGGTGGGGAAGTACGACCCCCCAGTGCCCCTGGCAGGGGAGCTGGCCTGGGCTGGCGACCGCATGCGCAGAAGGTGGGACGGCACGGAATCAGGGAAGTCCTTCTGGTTTGCGGTCCGCCGTCTGTGCCCGAGCGCGTACGGCCGCATGAGTCGTAGGGGTGTCAGAACTCCGGTGCCACCTCCCCTCTGTTTCGGGGAGGTCACGAGCAGGGCCTGGGTGATCTACGACGAGGCCACCACGTTCCGAGGGTGTGCTGGATTTCTGGGACAACCCGGGGGCGAACCGGGCTGCTACACTCCTCTCTGCTCTCGGGTGTCTGCTGCTTGTCGAGCGACAGGCAGGGCGGAAGCCATTTTTCTTTGTACAGTCGACAGAGAATCGCAGTGCCCAATGTCATGTGCAGGCAACAGGGAGTTGTCAAGTGTGTTTCCTCAGCTCGGTACGGTAAGCAGGAGGCGAATCTCCAAAGGAAAATAGGAGGGGGAAAAAAACGGCCGTTTTTTCGCCAACAAAACATGAAAACGGCCGTTTTTATATTTCGGTAGCGGGAACTGAGGTAGTGAACAGTTCACCCCCGGGAACTGCTTCTTCGACGCCCTCACGTTCCTCCTCGGCGAGGCCGGCGCGACTGCAGACGGCCTGCGGCAGTACGTCGTGAAGGCGGTCGGCGACCACGCTGACCTGAGGAGCAGGGCGGAGCCCTCCTACGAGGAGTGGGCGCGGCAGATGCGCGAGTCCGGCAGCATGAACGTTGCGTCGTGGGCCGACGAGCTGACGCTGCAGGGGGCCGCGCGGGCGACGGGCTCCCCGATCGTCGTGCTCGCTGATGACACTGCACCGCGGATATACCGCCCCCTGAGGAAGCCGTACGGGCCTGTCGCGGGTGTCAAGTTCAAGGCATCGCACTACAGCCCACTCCACATCTCGGAGCAGGTGCGGTCCTTCGTGCTCCGCCTCGCACCGGCCGTACCCCTCGTCTCCACCGGCTGCCGAGGCGCAGAGGCTGGCCTCCACATGGTCCGAGTAGACGGGGGGACAGCCGAACTGTCGGTGCTGTGTGTCAGATGTGAGCAGCCGTTTGACACCCGAACGCCCCACTGGGAATGCATAGGCTGCAATCGCCTAGCGTGCACGGGCTGTGTGTCGGACGGAGAGACATGTACCCGTCCGCCGGACCGAGGAGGCGACGGGGCTGCGACGGACGGTAACGCACACACGACCTCGGGCGGCTCTCCCTCTGCTTCTACAGCACCAGCCCCCTCGTCGAACGCGACCGCTCAGCCCTCCACCTCCTCCACCTCCTCCACCGACTCCACCTCCGACGCGCAGCAGGGCGGCTCCACCAGCGAGAACGCACCAGCCCCCTCAGCGTCGCAGCACACAGGCAAGCGGAAGGCCGACCGTGACGTGTCAGCCTCTCCCCCGGACAGGAAGCGCAGCGCGACGGCTGCCGACAAAGGCACCCCAGCTGACGACGCCGACGTCCCCAAGACGGTGGCTGAATGGGACGCCCTGTTCACCCCAGAGCCTGGCTCCCCGGAGGAGGAGTTCAAGTCCGCGAGGCGAGCCCTGCATGCGTGGCGTTGCAAGGTCCGCCTCCAAGACAGAGAGGAGCAGAGGCTGTACAATAACCTCAACTCGAGGATGTACACCGCAGCGGGCATGCGTCGCGCGACAGCGGGGACAGCGTCCCAGGGATCACGCCGCGCCGCGCCGCGCGCGACAGGCGCCGCCACCCAGTGAGGGCCAGAGTGGTCGAACCTGCAAGGAGCAGGTCCCCGCTCGACTACGTAGAGTATAGAGTAGAGTTTTGAGTGGAGGTAGATCCCCCCCCCTAGACCAGATGCCTTTGTGCAGTAGAGCACACACAGGTGCTGTGAATACCCCCTTCTCCGTCCCCCCCCCCCCCCCCCCCTCCCCCCCCAACTCCCCCTCGCGGCAGGCACGGTCGGCCCGACGAGTCAGTTCAGTGTTGTCCCTCAACGAGACCCCCTGTCCCCGGCCCTGTGAGCACCACAGCACCAGGGAATAGGCATCCCAACTCACAGGACCCACCGCCGTCACTGCATGCCCCTCTGCCCCGCGTTTCGTTACCTTCTCTGCCAGGTCACGGGTCCCCCCTCCAGGTGCCCTCCCGCCTCATCCCTTTTTACCCCCGTCGTTGCCCGTTTTGGCGCCCCCGATAGGCGGACCCAGGGAGCCTCGTCAAAGTGCCATCCCTACAGGAGATCGCCCTGGTTTTGGCCCCCATGAGCACCATGGCACCAGTAATCCAGGAAATTTGGCTCCCTGGATCCACCGTCACTGCTATTCTTGTCCTTCTGCATTACCTTTCACGCTTATTTGCCTTCGGACTGGGTCATGGGATGGAAGAGGGCGGTCGGGGTCTGGGGAAGTGAGGATGTGTGTCAAGACCTTGTCTCGTTGTGCCTGGGAGGTTTGGTGGTGGATGGGATGAGACACAGGCCATTGTGCCCAGAGAGCGCATGAGAGAGAGGGATTTGAGGCCCCCCGCCCCCAGGTTCCCTGCCCACCTGGACGGACCCAAGTGCCTCACACCGGTTCTCTCCCCACCCGGTGGTCCACCTGACGGGCAAGCCAAAAAAAAAAAAAAAAAAAGGAACTGAGGTAGTGAATTCTCAGAAAATCCACTCCCTCCATGACGGCCGTTATGACACTATGAAAAAACCTTCCTAATCCGGCGATTTATAGGGGGACCCTTTTCGAATTTTTTTTGGGGAAGGGGTAAATTGAACGTTTTTGGCCATTTGAAGCCACTGCGAGCATTCCCGGGCCTCGGAAATCAGATTTTTGCCCCTGAAATGCGGTACCGGTCCGGACGAAAATCCGAAAATTTCGCGCCAAAAAATGACCCCCAAAGCTGCGGTCTGGGTCCAAAGGATTTGTGCCAAGGGCCGTTATGGACACCCCGTAAACCCTTCTGGGACCAAAAAGTGCACGAAAGGGGTTAAAACGGCCTAATTCGTTGATTTGTTGCATTTCCCAGCCAAAAATCGATTTTTTGGCTTGGCGAGTAGTTGGCGAAAATCGCGAAAAATCCCAAAAATATCGATTTTTCACAGAGGCCCAAAAACGTGTTCCTGGGTGGAAAATGGGACCAAAAACCGGGTTCTGGCCATTTCTGGGTGGTTTTTCGGGGTTTCCAGACAATGTTCGCCATTTTTCTGCCCGAAACCCCAGCCTGCTTGCATACACGTTAAGTCGAATAAATTAGACATAAGCAGAAGAGCAACATCATCATGTTCGTGAGAATGTCACCCCCCAAGCGGAGGCCGAGGGTGACATTCTCTCGGGGTACCCTAGGTAAGTCTAATAAACTAGACATAACCAGAAGACCAACATCATCATGTTCGTGCTAGCACTTTGTGCGCCAAAAAACAGGTTACGCTCTTCATTTGGCTGCGTTCAACGAAAAAAAGACACTTCTTTCTGGAGTTTAGCTAGCACGATTCAGTTGGTCAAATCATTTGTCTGGTTTCTTCTGCCCCCCACCCCCGTGCAAGGTCATGTGCCCCATCCCATCGCTTGTTGTCTTGATTGCAGGGCTCCGCACTTTTTTGCTGTGCATGCTTGCGCTTCTCGCCTCCACACACCACCCTGGGGGGAGGGACAGAGGGCGGAGGGGGCTACACACTTACACAACCGATTCGGTCAAACAATGCCACGTCATCCCCATTGGGGTCCTGGACCGCGGCCTCTCTCCCAGCGAATTGGTGTCGTCATCAGGCAGGCTAAGTAGTTGTCTACACAGGACATTGGTTTTAAGGGGGGTCTGAGTTCTGCGGAACTGGCTTCAAGGGACGCCCCCTCGTAATGACTGGGTGGATGGAGCCAAGTAATACCAGGTGGTCGGACACCGGAACTCTCGGCATTTATTAGTCGCGGGAACTGTGTCCGTGTGGTCGGGTGTGACCCCTTCCGATTCCACTGATTCCACTCTTGAACATGTAGTGTTGAAAGATACTTGGTGTTCTGATGTTTTACAGGGTACTTGACAAAGGAAAGAGGGTGGTCAGTCTTGTGATCCACCCTGAATCCTTCCTGTGAGCAGCAGATCCACAACACCTCGACTTCTTTCAGCGGCTGTATTGATATTGCCTGACACAGCAAACATGATTCAATTGGAGGAACAAGCCTCGTACACCAGCGGCCCAAAAGGTGGATTTCATGTATGGTTTTAGGATTTCCCTTACTACTGATGGTGTAGAGACTACAAAGCCTGACCTGATGACGCCGCCATGAACCTGGGAGACACGCCGCGTGAGAAGGGACCTCGGTGCGGGGTGGCGTGAAGATCCTGCCTGAGTGCCCTCGTCGGGACCCGCGGTAAACCGTGGCGTTCCCCCCGAGGCAAGTCCAGGACGAAGGTTGCAGATAACCGCTGCACCTCTTCGTCCGAAAGGAGCTCACAGGATAGGGGAACTGCCCACACCCCACTCACGACAGTGTATCCGAAAGGTGCACTGCGCGTGTGGTGGCGGTGTCGGGTCCAGACCCACCTCGTTCCCCCATGCCCGTCAGTTGTTGCCCCTCCAGGGGTGGCTGCTGTCTGGCATGGGGGGCGCCCTCCCTGCCTTGCAAGGAAAAATGTAGAACGGCATGCTGCCCGTTTCTTCATTTTTTTACCTTGCCTGGCAGGGGGGGGCCCACCCTCACGGGGGGAAAAAGAGGAACGGCATGCTGCCCGTTCACTCTTTTTTCCTCCCGTCGTGGGTGGGCCCACTTCCGGCCATAAAATTGGCCGGAAATTTTTTTCAGCAAAAAATCCATTTTTTGCTGAAAATAGAAAAAATATTTTAAAATATTTTTTGGCAAAAATATTTTTGAAAATATTTTTTGAAAGTTGCAAACATAAAAAAATATTCTGGAATATTCTGGCCCAAAACATATGTTTGGGGCACTATGCCTAGGGGGGGTCATAAGCCCCCCTAAAAACGTACGAAAACCAAAATTTTCAACATACCATCAGAACCGCCCTAATACCTGATCTGACCCGAAAATCCGACCCATACCCCCCCGGAAACTGTCTGGGGCCCACTTGTGACACCTGATACGCACTTTTGTGATGATTTTTTGGGGTCCTAAAAAATGTACCTCAGTTTCGTACCTTGCCTTTGTACCTGAACCACTCCCGACCGCATTATTTCGTTCTTTGCCTTTTCTGCGGTGGTTCTGGCTCAGGTGGCACGCATGTTGCCTTCCCCAGTGCCTCGGCAAGGTCTTTCTTGACCTGATTAGTGGGAATGTTGTGTTGTTGCGTCAGCAGAATGAGTTCAGCCACCTTCTGGGTGTAGTACTTCGATCGCATATGGGTCATTGTGAGTACTTCGTACGCCTGGGAGGCTGCATCGGCATTAGTAGGCAGCGTTGTAGATGCTTTTGCTTCGTCGATCTTAGCCTGTGAAGGCACGATTGGGATATTGTACGCCCTGAGAGCCGAAGTGGTTATGATTGTGCTGTGTAATTTGCGCCCCGCAGGATATGCACACCACGCAGTCTCGACAACACGTATGAGAGTGTACCATGTGGGGACTCAACAAGGTCATTGGATCGGCATCTGCCTGCCGACTCAGCCCCCACACAGTGCGACCGCAAGGTCGCCAGGGATGTCTCAACGCCAGGGGAATACCCTCCCCTGGCGTTGTACAACCCTACTCTCAACCCTCGGGTCCTCTCCTGGAGGCGGTGGTGGCGGGCCCGCAACGCTTCGTACTTCCGGTACAGACTGAGGTAGTCTGCCCGGCTGACCCGCTCATTGCTTCCTAGATCATCTGCTGCTCTGGAGCTGCCATCACTCTCACTGCCCACATCAGTTGGTGTGGGGGTAGGAGCAGGAGGAGTGGGAGGAGTAGGAGTGCAGGTGACATCTTTCTTGGCTAGCAAGGAACGCCGCTTTTCCCGCACGTGCGTGCAGTTGATGCACCACTGCATATATCTGTCGTCACCACGTCCCACTCGCTCTCCTATGTACCCAGCCCGACGGAGCGCCCGAAATAATGTCGCCTCACCGATGTCGTGTGCCGTTTTCTTTTTACGCAGGTCTGCCACAACGCTCTCTGCCGAGACCCCGCACATCTCCCGTTTGGCGAGCGTCTTTCGAGCAAGGTACTCCTCTGCAGCAGCATCTGACACCTCTGCGAGGCCCTGGGCACGCGGCATGTGTTGCTCGGCGTGCTGAGTGAGCGTAGTGACACCCTTCCCTTCACGGTGGACTCCAGCGGCCCTAGCGGGAGTCTGGGAGCGGGAGTCTGAGCGGGTGTCAAAGACTCCCGCTAGCGGGAGTCTATACTCCCGCTAGGGGGAGTCTGACTCCCCCTAGCGGGAGTCTTTTCACCTATTTTCATCCATTTTTCCCATGATATAGTTACAGTCTACTGGCGTGGGGGGTAAAATCATGGTGGAAGAGGGATGGGGAGGGGCTTGTTTTGCTTCTGTCAGTTTCCCCGGACTCTGGACTACCTACCTATCCTCCTGGTAGCGGCTACACCTGCGGAGGTGAGCGGTTAGAATTTGAGGTGTCAAAGTGCGGCCATCGCCTGTCGTAGTTGTGTTACACCTTGGGCAAGACAAGCCATCCTGCAGGCCTCATCTTCTTCGTCAGAACTGTCATCCCCCTCCTGCTGTGCGCGTTGGTCAAGCGTGCTCAAAGTCGCCTCGGATGACACGAATGGTGTGAAAGTCGCCCCCAGCGGGATTGGCATTTTGCACAAGCAGAGCGATAATTTGCGGTGTCCTTCGGGGAACCGGAACAGGAAGTAGGGCGCGCTGATGGGTTCAACGAAGTCCTGTGTGTTGCAGTGCACAAACCCCTTCTGCAGCTGTGTCAACTGTGTGCAAAGAACATACACAGCCAATCTATGAGCGTGTCGGGTGTGCAGACACGGACACAGGATGACTTCTCTATACCCGAGGATCCCGTCCTGCGACAGGTGCGCAACCTTCCAAGGCATGCCCGATGCGCGCCGCTTCTCTTCTGCCATTGCAAGATCTCTCTCGTAAGTTGCGGAGCTGGCGATTGTAACGGCATCTTTCTTGCGATGTCCGTTCTCTGCTTCTTCAAATTCGTCGTTGTTCTGCAGAGGCACTGCATCTTCTGGAGCCCACCAATGATGGAGACTGTGTACGTAGGCATTGCGCGTTGATCCCTTTTCGGCATGCTCCATCAACCAGTGAAATATATGCCCTGAGATCCGAGCACGCAAGAAGGGAATCCGGGCTGACTCATCCTTGCATCCCCAGAAGCGCCAGGGGATGTCTGCATACCGGAAATGCATGAGGTCTGCAAGGGAGACAAAGAGGTAGCGGAACAAGCCCTTGTAGGTGTGTCCTGTGACAGGCAAGCACGACCTTCCGGAACTGAGCACCTGTCCCATGCTGCGACACATTCAGTGCAAGGTTTGTACAGGTCTTGTCGAATATTTTTTTGTTGTCTCATCCAGCAGGGGTGGAGCTTGAAATATGGGGTTGCGGGCTGGATCGGGTCAGATCGGGTCAGCCAATTTTTTCTTATGGGTTCCCCCCCGGTTCGTCTCAGAGATCAGTGCTCGGGCCCAGCCTCCCGCGAGGTACCGGAACCGATATGCAGCCCCGGACGCGCAAGGACTTGGTTACAAGACAAACACATGCCGTAGGGGGGGTCTGGGAGGCGGAGCTCCCAGCCGCCGGAGGCCACGGTAGTGAACATCTGTGACTTGCGGGCGTACGGATTCTGTGTGAGTTGGCTGCGTCCTCCTGAGGATACTGAGATTCCCTGATGTAAAGGGCTTGGGTACAAGACAGGCACATGCCACAGGGGGGTCTGGGGGGCGGAGCCCCCCAGCCACCGGAGGCCACGGTAGTAAACGTCTGTTGCACGGTACGGGTTGGGCAGCTTCATTTGTCCTCTATTGTGACTGTTTGAGGCCTGTGCTCATGTCGCTGGGGTCACTTTGCTCACGAAACGCCTCCTGGTCACCTTGAGGCCCCAAGGTGAGGAGCCAACTTTTCCGGTTTCCCGAAAATCTATATTTTTTTTTCTTTTTACCCCTGACCTGATTTTTTGTGAGGGCCTGCAGAAAATCAGGTCAGCTGACCCGAAAAAACCCCCAAGCTCCACCCCTGTCATCCAGTACCCTGATCAGCCGCATGGCGAGCCCCTTGCAGTCATGGAGTGCTGGGGTGACGTAGCGGGCATTGGGAAGCACACCTGCCAAGAGGGAGGGGTAGCCAGCCTCTTTCATCTCAGAGAGAGTCAGGTGCGGGTATCGATGCACCTGTTGATACCAGCGTTCTTCTGGGATGTCGCACAGTGAGCATCGGTGCCCTCGCCCCCCGCATCGCCTCATTGTTGCCCACTGCTGATCTATACTCCCGCTAGCGGGAGTTGGACTCCCCCTAGTTGAGACTCCCGAAAAGGGTTAAACCCGGTAGTGGTACCCTACCCCCGCTGGAGTCCACCGTGCAAGGCCGGATCAGCCCACGGGTGGGTTTGAGGAAGAAATCTGGGGGGGCAAATTTTGCTGCGACTTCCGGTTTCACCCGGCCGAACTCCAGCATCTATCCAGACCCACGGTGCCAAGCCGTTCGCCCGTGTCGCGATCATTCGCGGCTTCAGGCTGCCCCCGACGACACGTTTGTATCCTGCACCTTGCCATACTTCGCCTCCACCTTGTATATGACGGAGAGCGCCCTCCTTCCGCATCGTTGCGACTTCCCTGACAGCGAACTTATCCATGTCAGGGAAGACATGGCGATGATTGCGTTGGCCACCTGGGTGCTGTGCTGGTGGAGCTCCTTGCTCAACACCGTTGCTAGGAGCCTTCTAATGGATCCCAGTGTCAGCACACTGCCCCCTTTTTTAACAGGGAAGGCCGTGCAAAAATCATGCACAATGTTCGTCGCCTCCGCAGCCTCGGGACTCTCTGCGCTCTTCTTCTTCTTAATCGACTTTGCCGCCGGCTTCGCTGCCGGCTTCGTTGTCGTCTTCCCCATTTTTGTGAATCAGGTCTGCGAGCTGGGATGGGTGGAAACGTCCGTTTCGTTTGGTGTGGCTGTACTTCAGTGACGAGTGCCACATTGCATAGGTATCATGGGAAAAATGAGTGAAAATAGGTGAAAAGACTCCCGCTAGGGGGAGTCAGACTCCCCCTAGCGGGAGTATAGACTCCCGCTAGCGGGAGTCTATACTCCCGCTAGCGGGAGTTGGACTCCCCCTAGTTGAGACTCCCGAAAAGGGTTACCCTACCCCCGCTGGAGTCCACCGTGTTGCAAAGAACGAAATGATGCGGTCGGGAGTGGTTCAGGTACAAAGGCAAGGTACGAAACTGAGGTACATTTTTTAGGACCCCAAAAAATCATCACAAAAGTGCGTATCAGGTGTCACAAGTGGGCCCCAGACAGTTTCCGGGGGGGTATGGGTCGGATTTTCAGGTCAGATCAGGTATTAGGGCGGCTCTGATGGTATGTCGAAAATTTTGGTTTTGTACGGGCTTATGACCCCCCCTACCCCCCCCCCCCCCCCCCCTCTCTCTCCCCCCTGAGTGACGGGAGGAAAGGGGGAACAGAGGTGGGGAGGGTGGGGGAGGGGGAGGGGGAGGGGAGGTTGTGCGGAAATCCCTTCCCACCCCCACCCCCACCCCACACCCCCCCCCCCCCCCCCCCCCTCACGCCGTCTCTTTCGCTGAATATTCAGTGAACCCTCCTTCCCTTCCCCTGCTGTACAGCGCTTCCCTGCCTTGCCTACCATCTGAGGTGCTGCTGCTGCAGGGGGAGGGGGGGGGGGGGGAGGAGGGGTCATGGCGCAAACAATCAAGTTGGTCGTGCTCGGAGCTGGTCGGGTCGGGAAGAGTTCCGTTACAATACAGTTTGTGCACGGGAGGTTCGTCATTAGCTATGACGCTACTGTGGAGGATTCGTACCGGAAGGTAGCTGAGGTTGACGGGAAGGCGTGTACGCTGGATATCGTCGACACTTCTGGCCAGGAGGAGTACAGATCATGCGTGCAGAAGTATTTCGAACGGGGTGGTGGCTTCCTCATCGTCTACAACGTGCTCGATCGGAACAGCTTCCACCAGGCGCTCCAGATCTATGAGTCGCTTATGAAGGTGCGACGAGACGACCTTGGGCCTGACACTGTGTATGTCGTGATGGAATTCCGTGGGGAAGGAGGGACAGGGGTGGGGGTGGAGGGGGGGGGGGGGGGTGCACGGAGTTGTGTTTAGTGTCCCCACCCCAGCAGCGGTGGGTGGGGGTTCACAAGCCCAACCGCGGGATCCTTTCCAACTCATTCCTACACATTCTCACCCCCCCTCCCTCTCTCTACAGGGGTGAGGGCGAACACGTCCCCATCGTGCTGATCGGCAACCAAGTGGACCTTGTCAGGCAGCAGGAGAGGCAGGTGGACTACGCCGAAGCCCACGAGCGTGCCACAAGCTGGCGGTGTGGCTTTTTCGAAACATCCGCTAAGACGCGGCTAAACGTCGAGGAAGCCTTTAGCGAGCTGATCCGATACGTGAAGCGCATGCAGCAACGCAGGGCCGAGGCGTCTAGGCCAAAAGCTCTCCCCGCCCCTTCACCATCGCGCACCGACCCCACTGAAGGTATGCCTTTGTGCTGCAGGGGCATTTGACAACCTTCCTGCGCACTGCGTTGTGAACCCCGTGTGTTGGTTGGCACCGCATTTTTAACTAAAGGGCGGTTCACTTTCCTGCATTTTCTGTGCAATTATACGCCCCCCCACACCCCCCCTCCCCGGGCATGTCGGATCTCAGACACAGCGCCTAACGAGTGAAGGGAGATCATCATTGCGCTTCCTTCTACTTCTATTTCAACCCCCCCCCTCCGGACATGCCGACTCCAACTCTGTCGGATTGGAACTGGATATCATGTTGTGTGGGCTAAACACCCCCAGGCGCCCCACCCCCGGTATTTCTTGCGAGGCCCGACGCACCCACTCTCCCCTCTTGCAGATCTGTCCCAGTCGCGCAGCCACGAGCAGTTCGATGGGGCACAAAAGAAGGTGAAGAAGAGGCGGAAGTGCGTCATCCTATAGGCGTCTGTCGGATTCCCCTTGTCGTCGGCGGGATTCTTACGATCCTACGACCTGTGGGATTCTTTGTTTCGCCCCGCCGCCCGACCCCCTCTCCCCCCCCTAGGCTGTGCTATACGTTCCACCCCCCCAGCGTATAACGTATTATACGTATTATACGTTGAGCGTATTATACGTTAAAATACGTATTATACGTTCAGGCAATACTGCACAGGCATCCACGATGCGACTCACACCGGACTTTGGGTTCGTGGCGTCGTTCGTCAGCACTTCGACAGCGTCCCACGCCTGTCGGTGCGGTTGCGCTTCTCACCTGATATCGTTACACACCCACATGCACTTCAGCTGACTGGGGGATGCAGTGAGAGTCACACTCAACAAGGATATCAGGGGTCACACTCCAAGTCCAGCCACGGACAGCCACTCTGTACGGTGTATGCAAAAATGGGGTGAAAATCCGGAGCGTATAATACGTATACCTGGGACCCCCCGTGTATAAGTCCCCCCCCCCTTACCCCCGTGTTTAAGTCCCCCCCTGGGGGTCTGGCAGGGGGGGGACTTAAACACAGGTGGACCTAAACACGGGGGTGGGCTGGTCTGGAGGGTCATCAGGTGGCCCCTAGGCCCTCCAGGTGCTGTCAGAGTCGAAAAGTGGGGTGCCAAAAGTCCATCCGGACCGGAATTACCCCCCTACGACAGCAGAGGAAGAGGTCTTCTTGGTCTCCACTGTGCCACCCCCGTGTTTAAGTCCCCCCCGGCCGAAAATCGCCTCCAGGGGGGGGACTTAAACACGGGGGGTCCCAGGTAATACGTATTATACGTATAGCGTATTATACGTATAGTGCAGCCTAGCCCCCCCCCCCCTAGGGGGGGTCAAATGCCACCCTTTTACGTGGACAAACACGATTTTTCAAAAAACCGGCGCAGAGGCCCCAAAGCCCCCGTAAACCCTCCAAACCCCCCCAGATCGGTCCGGAAACCCATCGAACCCCACTTTTCCACCATTCCGGGCACCTCAGGTGCCCGAATTGGGGTGCCTAAATTTTGTGCCACCGTTTGGTACCGTACAGTGCCACTGTGTGGGAGGTTGGAAAAGAAAATGCCCCAACACACCACATCTGAGGGTTGCAATGCATGTTGCTTGCCAACCACGTCATCCGGTGGGTGTCAGGCGCTATGTAGGTGGCATTAGCCAGGTCTTCGATGAGTTCTGGCTTGTATATGTACCTCCCTGCCACCATGCACCGGGAGGCTGCCTGTAGGTACGGAACAAGTCCAGATGGTCGTGTGATTCCTGTGCAGCAGTGCTCCACAACCGGGATGTGTTGACAACGACTGTTGCAACACGAGCTGTACATTCCGGGAACACACGAAGTGCGCTGTCGTGGTACCCATTGTGCCAGAATTGGTACTTGCTGCGGTCTACTTTGCCTGGCCCAAGAGCACTGGTACTGAACAGTGCAATATGCGTGGCGAGGTGAATGCAACGGAAGCGCGCAAAGTCAATACAGCTCTCGGATGGCGGGTGGTGGTGTCACTAGTGTGTGACGTTCACTCGAGGATACAACGCATCACAATGAATCAGCAACCGTGGACCGAGTACAATACGCTCTCTGTGGCTGGTGTGGGGGACAAAGGCAGTGCCTGTGCCGCAGGCAGGGAGGTACATATACAAGCCAGAACACATCGAAGACCTGGCTGATGCCACCTACATAGCGCCTGACACCCACCGGATGACGTGGTTGGCAAGCAACATGCATTGCAACCCTCAGATGTGGTGTGTTGGGGCATTTTCTTTTCCAACCTCCCACACAGTGGCACTGTCCGGTACCAAACGGTGGCACAAAATTTAGGTACCCCAATTCGGGCACCTGAGGTGCCCGGAATGGTGGAAAAGTGGGGTTCGATGGGTTTCCGGACCGATCTGGGGGGGTTTGGAGGGTTTACGGGGGCTTTGGGGCCTCTGCGCCGGTTTTTTGAAAAATCGTGTTTGTCACCCCCATTTGACCCCCCCTACCCCCCCCCCCCCCCACCGCCGCGGGTTTTCCGGCAACGAATGAGCGTATGAATGTGAGAAAAAACAAACAAACTCCCCTCCAGCAGCTCTCGAAGCCCTTTTGGCGGCTCAGGCTGATTCTTCCGTTAGAACAAACCAAACAAAAAGCAAATGTCACAGGGCGTGCTGTGCGATTGCAGCGAGGCCAATTATGGGCAGGCGGTGCCCACACTGAATGCCACCTCAATCTGGCCACCCTCGGAGAGTGTGTTGTTTGCGGCCTGTTGTGTATGTGTGTAGAAGAGAAAATGCTATCGCATCCCAGCTTGCCTCCGGCACTGGCGGGTGTGTCTGTGTGTGTGGTTATAAAGTTTTAAGGCGGTGTCGCCCTGCACGGGCAGTAGCACCTCCCCTTCAGTATCGCACTCCCGAAGGATTCCCCAACACGACGTGACACCGGTTTCGACGCGTACTCTTCGTACCCCTCCCCCCGGCCGCGTCTCTTCAGCGAAGAACCGGGGATAATCGGACCAGGGCTAGCTAAACCCTGGTGGTGTCACGGGTGGGGTTGGAGAGGGAGAAAAGGAAGAAATGAAGTTGCGAAAAAGTCAAACACTGACACGTGAAATCAATAAAAAATCGGTATATATCGCCCCCTTGCTGCGACAAAGACACTAAATAGTCAGGCCGCTCCAAGAGTCTTGAGGGCTTGAAGGAAGAAACAGGTTGCTGATGAGTCTCAGGAGCAGGCACCTTTTGTCCGCCCACATGACCTTCGCCCGAAGGCGAACCTCGTCCAGCTTGGCTCGATCGCCACAGAGAAGGGGATCATTCTCCGCTGTGGTGAACATCTTAAAAACCGAGGGTGCAGAGGTGGGGCAGCCCACTGGTGCGACAGCAGACCGCCCCCGGATAGCTATAACTAGTGCATAGGAAGCATACGACGGCACACGCAACAGATGCCGAAGGCACAACGGCGGGTCACTTTTAACCACCAGAGGAGTGGCACTCCCGAGGGGTGGGGTAGGGGGGAAGTCACAACACTTTCGAAGGAAGTAAAGGGGCAAATGGGATGTTTTGTGCAAGGTAGAAAGGAAGTCACAACATGGGGCAGGGGGGATTGCTCATCAGGCCTGGGGGAATAGAGGGTTTGTGTGTGGTTATAAAGTTTTAAGGCGGTGTCGCCCTGCACGGGCAGTAGCACCTCCCCTTCAGTATCGCACTCCCGAAGGATTCCCCAACACGACGTGACACCGGTTTCGACGCGTACTCTTCGTACCCCTCCCCCCGGCCGCGTCTCTTCAGCGAAGAACCGGGGATAATCGGACCAGGGCTAGCTAAACCCTGGTGGTGTCACGGGTGGGGTTGGAGAGGGAGAAAAAGGAAGAAATGAAGTTGCGAAAAAGTCAAACACTGACACGTGAAATCAATAAAAAGGGTGGTATATATCGCCCCCTTGCTGCGACGAAGACACTAAATAGTCAGGCCGCTTCAAGAGTCTTGAGGGCTTGTGTGTCTGTGTGTGTGTGGGGGGGGGGGGGAGGGGACCCTGGTGCCAGGGTGTGGTGTGCTTCACCATGGTCTGTCTGTCCATACCCTCGTCAAGCCACCCAACACAAGCCGGCCTCCCTCCCTGCTCCTCCACCGCTCCCAACTCCGAAAAAAGGGCCCTCCCCACGCCCTTTTGTGCCAGGGGTGTGTGGTGTGTGCTTCCCTTGTGAACACTCAAACGCTGTGCAGGGGCTGCACCCAATGCTCTTTTGCTAGTCATATCCCTCCCTCCCTCTCCATTAGAAGACTGACAGGTAGTGTGTAGGTAGTCTCCCTACTGACTTAGGGAGTCATGTGTATGGGTATGTTTGTGTGTGTTGATCACTTTTTAGGTGGGTTAACCCTGCACGGGTCCTAGTCCACCGGTGTGTGTGTGTGTGTGTTACCACAACAGGGAACCTGTCAGTGTGAAAAAGATAGCAGGCAGCGCTTGGGCAACAAATGCAACCTCCTCATCAGGCTGCGGAGTTGCTTTTGTTTTGCCCGGATTGGGCGCACAAACAACAGCCTTATCTTTTTTTTCTGTGTCGTCTTAGCGAAACTGCTAGGGTTCAACGCCCCAACAACACGGCAGGGGGCTGGGGGGATGCCCTCCCCTCCTGGTGGTCCACCGACAGGCAAGACTGCCAAGTGCAAAAACAGAATAGGGGCAGTCGTGTCTTGATCCTCACTGCGGTCTGGCAACAGCCTAACCCGCTGACACAAAGTGGCGAAGCGGCTCAGGGGGTATCTTGCAAAAAAGCGTAGCAACCGTGATTCCTTCTTCCTTAATGATGCGTTGACGCTTCCACCACCCTAGAGCCTGCTGCTTTGATGTGGGTGTGGAGCACATGTGAACACGAGATAGCTAGACACACAGAAAAGGAACAGGATCGTCGGAAGCACCCCTACACTTTTACGCATCATAAATGTGCTCAAAAAAAAGAAGGCCTTGATCCGCGCAGGTCTCCCCCCATGTAAAGCGTGGTCACAAAATATGGCCACACACACACACACACACCCACCTTTGATCTTGCTGTGTTTTCCCCCTGCCCGTGACGGATACTTCACCACACCTCCCAATAATGATCTGGCACATACCGTATACGTAAATATTATGGAACGTAAATATTATGGAACGGGCCCATTTTTGGCCGGTCCGTTCCATAATATTTACGTTCCATAATATTTACAGGGCCAGTTGGGGACTCGGTGGTGAGGACGGCTTGCGTCAGGAATCGCGCGAAAAGTGCACGAGTAGGTCCCGTCAGGGACTCTGTATGCCGTCCGATCACCTGGTTCAAGTCCCCGAGTCGCAGAAAGCCCTGTAAATATTATGGAACGAAAAAAATCTGGAACGCCAACCCACCAGTGTTCCAAAATATTTACGTTCCATAATATTTACGTTCCATAATATTTACGTTCCAAAATATTTACGTATACGGTAGTTTATATCCCACTCCAAAACGTGGCCCACCGCACACAAAGACACTCGATATTCTGATCTCCGTCTAGCTCCATGTATATCTGATTCACCAAAAGAAAAACTGTTTGTGTCCGTTCCGGGTATCTGTTTCTTTTGTTACGTCACATCCCCTCCCTCCCCCCCCCCCTAGGGGGGGTCAAATGGGGGTGACAAACACGATTTTTCAAAAAACCGGCGCAGAGGCCCCAAAGCCCCCGTAAACCCTCCAAACCCCCCCAGATCGGTCCGGAAACCCATCGAACCCCACTTTTCCACCATTCCGGGCACCTCAGGTGCCCGAATTGGGGTACCTAAATTTTGTGCCACCGTTTGGTACCGTACAGTGCCACTGTGTGGGAGGTTGGAAAAGAAAATGCCCCAACACACCACATCTGAGGGTTGCAATGCATGTTGCTTGCCAACCACGTCATCCGGTGGGTGTCAGGCGCTATGTAGGTGGCATTAGCCAGGTCTTCGATGTGTTCTGGCTTGTATATATACCTCCCTGCCTGCGGCACAGGCACTGCCTTTGTCCCCCACACCAGCCACAGAGAGCGTATTGTACTCGGTCCACGGTTGCTGATTCATTGTGATGCGTTGTATCCTCGAGTGAACGTCACACACTAGTGGCACCACCACCCGCCATCCGAGAGCTGTATTGACTTTGCGCGCTTCCGTTGTATTCACCTCGCCACGCATATTGCACCGTTCAGTACCAGTGCTCTTGGGCCAGGCAAAGTAGACCGCAGCAACTACCAATTCTGGCACAATGGGTACCACGACAGCGCACTTCATGTGTTCCCGGAATGTACAGCTCGTGTTGCAACAGTCGTTGTCAACACATCCCGGTTGTGGAGCACTGCTGCACAGGAATCACACGACCATCTGGACTGTTCCGTACCTACAGGCAGCCTCCCGGTGCATGGTGGCAGGGAGGTATATATACAAGCCAGAACACATCGAAGACCTGGCTAATGCCACCTACATAGCGCCTGACACCCACCGGATGACGTGGTTGGCAAGCAACATGCATTGCAACCCTCAGATGTGGTGTGTTGGGGCATTTTCTTTTCCAACCTCCCACACAGTGGCACTGTACGGTACCAAACGGTGGCACAAAATTTAGGTACCCCAATTCGGGCACCTGAGGTGCCCGGAATGGTGGAAAAGTGGGGTTCGATGGGTTTCCGGACCGATCTGGGGGGGTTTGGAGGGTTTACGGGGGCTTTGGGGCCTCTGCGCCGGTTTTTTGAAAAATCGTGTTTGTCCACGTAAAAGGGTGGCATTTGACCCCCCCTACCCCCCCCCCCCCCCCACCTCGCCCGTGACCCCCTGATCACTGGTCACTGCCTGCCATCTGAGTGTGAGGGTTGGGGGGCATGCTGACTCTGCACCTTACCTCTTCTCTGAAACACGACCCCTGTCCCCCTTACTACTTCCGAGGCCTGTTGGGCGCTGACAAGTTTCTTTCCCTGGTCCCTGGACCCCCCCTTCTCCCCTCCCCCCTCCCCCATTCTGAAAGTACGCCCATCATGGCATGCTGTTGCACACAACACAGCGTTCCGGCACAACACAGTCTGAGCATATCACTGGATCTCGGACACAGCCTGAATAACGAGTGAAGGGTGGTCAACTTTGTGATTTACCCTTTCTGTTAGTTCGGCGGAGCCAACTGGGCGGGGGGGGGGGGGGGGAGGGAGGGGGACTGCCTTTTCGCTGGAATCGTTGCGGGCCCTACTCACACCACTTCATCATAGACCGGGGGGGTGGCCTGCACAAAGAGTGGGGTCTGCGTTCCAACAAGCCTCGCTTCAGCCTCCTCCTCGCCCCCCCGAAAGTGCCGCCTGCCTGGTCTGGAGGGCCCAATCCGCTGGCTGGGGGGATTGAGCCCACGACGAATCGTAGCGATGAGGGGGGGTAATGTTCAAAACCCCCCCCCCCCCGAAGAGAACTGGCTTAGAACTGATTGCCTCGTCACATCATTTTACGCGCACTATCCACAGAGCGCCATGTCACACTGCCGCTCGTGCGCACAAACGAACCCCAGACTCCACTTTTTTGTGAGACGTGGGTCTGGCAGCTTCGCTTCGCCCCCCCCCCCCCCCCCCCCGCCGGGCCCACTCCGGATTTCAAAGCGGAACTGAAGGGGTGGGGGTGGGGGGGGGGGGGGAGCGATTCTAACCCGTCGATGTGCCGCCGCCACCCCGAAGGCAATGCCTGTGGGGCACTGTTGGGCTCAGCCAGGCTCATCTCGAAAGAGGGTTCCTGAAGAACACCTTCTGAAAGTCGGTGGAAGCCTGCGCGCTGTGTGTCACAGTGGGTGTGGTGAGCGGGTATCGTAGTTTTTTTTACTCGCTCGGTGCGGCCTACACTATTTCAAAGGAAAAAGATTAACGGGGGGTGTCCTGACCATCTTTTTGAGTAGGTATACGCCCTGCCCGGATCTTGGCCCACCCCTTGTGCTGTGTGTGTACAGTGGATATCACATCAAGAGCAAGTGCTCGGTGTTGTCGACACGACTATAAAAAGATTCACGTGTGTGTGTGTGTGGTTATAAAGTTTTAAGGCGGTGTCGCCCTGCACGGGCAGTAGCACCTCCCCTTCAGTATCGCACTCCCGAAGGATTCCCCAACACGACGTGACACCGGTTTCGACGCGTACTCTTCGTACCCCTCCCCCCGGCCGCGTCTCTTCAGCGAAGAACCGGGGATAATCGGACCAGGGCTAGCTAAACCCTGGTGGTGTCACGGGTGGGGTTGGAGAGGGAGAAAAAGGAAGAAATGAAGTTGCGAAAGAGTCAAACACTGACACGTGAAATCAATAAAAAGGGTGGTATATATCGCCCCCTTGCTGCGACGTAGACACTAAATAGTCAGGCCGCTTCAAGAGTCTTGAGGGCTTGAAGGAAGAAGCAGGTTGCTGATGAGTCTCAGGAGCAGGCACCTTTTGTCCGCCCACATGACCTTCGCCCGAAGGCGAACCTCGTCCAGCTTGGCTCGATCGCCACAGAGAAGGGGATCATTCTCCACTGTGGCGAACATCTTAAAAACCGAGGGTGCAGAGGTGGGGCAGCCCGCTGGTGCGACAGCAGACCGCCCCCGGATAGCTATAACTAGTGCATAGGAAGAATACGACGGCACACGCAACAGATGCCGAAGGCACAACGGCGGGTCACTTTTAACCACCAGAGGAGTGGCACTCCCGAGGGGTGGGGAAGGGGGGGTAGTCACAACACTTTCGAAGGAAGTAAAGGGGCAAATGGGATGTTTTGTGCAAGGTAGAAAGGAAGTCACAACATGAGGCAGGGGGGATTGCTCATCAGGCCTGGGGGAATAGAGGGTTTGTGTGTGGTTACAAAGTTTTAAGGCGGTGTCGCCCTGCACGGGCAGTAGCACCTCCCCTTCAGTATCGCACTCCCGAAGGATTCCCCAACACGACGTGACACCGGTTTCGACGCGTACTCTTCGTACCCCTCCCCCCGGCCGCGTCTCTTCAGCGAAGAACCGGGGATAATCGGACCAGGGCTAGCTAAACCCTGGTGGTGTCACGGGTGGGGTTGGAGAGGGAGAAAAGGAAGAAATGAAGTTGCGAAAAAGTCAAACACTGACACGTGAAATCAATAAAAAGGGTGGTATATATCGCCCCCTTGCTGCGACGAAGACACTAAATAGTCAGGCCGCTTCAAGAGTCTTGAGGGCTTGTGTGTGTGTGTGTGTGCTGACCACTAGCCTGGCCCACGCACCACCCTCCCTCCCACCTGTGTCACATCACAAGCCCCCTTGGGGCAGAGTGTGGGGCCAACTCAGCGCTACTCGGAGGAGTGCGCGCTGCAAAGCTGAGATGCGTTCTGCAGCAGTGGGCTCGAGGCTTGCGCTCATGCCTGGCTGTCGCCGCAGCGCGCCATACGGCGGGGCCGTCTTGCAGAGCTCCATGGGACGGAGGGGGTCACACACCCTTTGGGATCGTGATCGGGGCGATGCATGTCATGGCACGAAGGCCCTTCGATGCTCTATGATCCATCCCTTCTATTTAGACCGCGCATTTCATCCGTGGACAGTGGAGGTGGCACCAGAGCTCGCTCGGTGCGGCCTACACTCAAGAAGCCTCGCGGGTGTGTGTGGGGGAGGGGAATGGGGCCTCACACTGTGTCAAAAGCTGTGCCAGTCTGACACCCTGCGTGACGGAAAGGGCCCCCGCCCTTTCTGTGTTTAGTTTAGAGTAAACCCCCCCCCCCCCCCCCCCCCTAGGCAGAGACCCCGATAAGAATCCGACCCCCTGACCCCACCCGACCCCCGACCCCCGACCCCCTCTTATAAAAGACCCCCCCCCCCCCCAAATATCTGGGAAAAACCCTGGGGTTTTCCCGAGGAAACGCGGGTTTCTCCCTCTGTTGCATTGTTTGGACTCCGTGCGGATCGTAGTGGGGTCACTTTGTTGGTGTAGGTGCCACACAACACCCCTGAAATGCAGAGGTGGTCCTCGTCGAGAATGGGAGTCGGAAACCCGGGGGTCGGAATCGAGGGGTCGGATATGGGGGTCAGAGGGGGTCGGCCCCCCTCCCGACCCCCCATTGTTCTCGGGGGTCGGAATACGGGGGGTCGGAGGGGTCGGAAGGGGGTCTGAAAATGGGGGTCTGAAACTTGGGGGTCGGAACTTTTGCACTATTTCTCAGGGGTCGGAAAATGGGGGGTTGCAAACTTGGGGGGTCGGAGTATGAGGGGTCGGCCCCCCTCCCGACCCCCTCCGACCCCCCCACACAGGGTTTGCAAAACCCCGTCCTTTTGAATATTTGGGACTACTGGGTCATTTCGTGGATAGAAGTACCAAGCTTCACTCATGAAATGTGGGTCTGGTCCAGGGATAGTCGTGGGAGGAGATGCCTGGGAGGCACACACCATGCCACCCTACCCACCCACCCAGCGGCACCCTCCCCGACCCCCTCCTCGGGGTTTTCAAAAACCCGTTCTTTTGAATGTTTGGAGTTTGTGCGGATCGCAGTGGGGTCATTTTGGCCATGGGGTGCCTATGAACACCCCTTATTGGTGGTCCCCATTCAGGCAAATTCCTCAAGGCGACCCCCTCGGACCCCCTCCCGACCCCCGACCCCTGACCCCCCCGACCCCCGACCCCCTCTTATCGGGGTCTATGCCCCTAGGGGTGGGTCACTGCACCTAAAAAAGCGTGTACATTGGCCAAATTTTGAGAAACGAGTTTTTGACCCTCAAAAGGTGATTCTGCTGGCAGAAAGTGCCCAATATACTCCGGAAACTCAATTCCGCCCACTCCCAGGGGGTGGTATGCCCCCGACGATGCCTTTTTTAGCAACCAAATTTTTTGGGACAGAACTTGTACCTGAGGCTATTTGTGCAGTCTGCTAATTTCCGCTGGTGCCCTTTGTATCACCCTCTGGGACTGCCAGCGGCGCCGGATGGCCCTCGGGAGGTCCGTCCGTAGTTCTGGGACATGAACTGCGTCCTACATAACGTCTTGCTCGTCCGCGAGAGCAATCAGATCTGGTTTCCTCTTCCTTTGAGAGACTGGCCTGTATCTCAACTGTGGATTCCGTCGACCCCCTCAATCCAGACATTTGTGGCTCCCAATCAGCCTCAAATTTGACAATGCAGACATGCCTGAGGATTTCCCGACAATACCGTTGAGCAGAAGTTGGGGCTGGAAGCTGAGACGGGCAAATCTTGCGCTTCTGCTGAGCGCTATTTCTGGGCCACTTCTTGTACCCGTGCCTGCTGTAGGTGCCTGTTCCAGTCCGCTGCCTCCCATCAGAGGAGGCATCTGAGACTCTCGTATGGCGTCCCTGTACCACATGCTCACAGGTGAGGCACCACACCCAAGGACGCGCTCCCTGGCAACGGATGCACCGTGCCACAGACCCAGCTGCCGTAAGCTCCCGAAGAACAGCGTCAAACGGGACACGAACTGTACCATACTGCTCCCACAGCTTTTCCTGGTGCAATCACCTCACATTGGCGTGCCTTTTGGCCTCTGGAGGGCACCGAGAAGCTGTTATGTTTCAGAACAATCAACGACAACAGTTCTTCCGTGCATCTGGCAGGTTGAGGTGTGGTTGCTCTGCTTGATGTGTCCTGTGGAGTGCAGCCCAGGTACAAGTTCTGTCCCAA
This sequence comes from Rhynchopus euleeides, assembly GCA_963210315.1. Classification (NCBI taxonomy): domain Eukaryota; phylum Euglenozoa; class Diplonemea; order Diplonemida; family Diplonemidae; genus Rhynchopus; species Rhynchopus euleeides. The sequence continues at coordinate 1,917,861 of OY723285.1, forward strand.
AAAATTTGATTGCTAAAAACGGCATCGTCGGGGGCATACCACCCCCTGGGAGTGGGCGGAATTGAGTTTCCGGAGTATATTGGGCACTTTCTGCCAGCAGAATCACCTTTTTAGGGTCAAAAACGCACATCTCAAAAATTGGCCAATGTTTCCCCCAGTGACCCACCCACGGTGGGATCTTGTAAATTTTACATGTATAACTACAAGTATAATACATGTATTATACATGTATAATACTTGCATGTCAACTATTATACATGTATAATACATGTATATGCCTGAAATATACATGTAAAATACATGTATATCAAGTAAAAATACATGTATAATACTTGCATGTCAACTATTATACATGTATTTTTACTTGATATACATGTATTTTACATGTATATTTCAGGCATTTACATGTATTTTACATGTATAATACTTGTCATGCAAGTATTATACATGTAAAATACTTGCATGACAAGTAAAATACTTGCATGCAAGTAAAATACATGTATTTTACTTGCATGCAAGTATTTTACTTGTCATGCAAGTATTATACATGTATTTTACTTGTCATGCAAGTATTTTACATGTATAATACTTGCATGACAAGTATTATACATGTAAAATACATGTAAATGCCTGAAATATACATGTAAAATACATGTACCGTATACGTAAATATTATGGAACGTAAATATTATGGAACGGGCCCATTTTTGGCCGGTCCGTTCCATAATATTTACGTTCCAAAATATTTACAGGGCCAGTTGGGGACTCGGTGGTGAGGACGGCTTGCGTCAGGAATCGCGCGAAAAGTGCACGAGTAGGTCCCGTCAGGGACTCTGTACGCCGTCCGATCACCTGGTCCAAGTCCCCGAGTCGCAGAAAGCCCTGTAAATATTATGGAACGAAAAAAATCTGGAACGCCAACCCACCAGCGTTCCATAATATTTACGTTCCATAATATTTACGTTCCATAATATTTACGTTCCAAAATATTTACGCATACGGTATATCAAGTAAAAATACATGTATAATAGTTGACATGCAAGTATTATACTTGTATTTTTACTTGATATACATGTATTTTACATGTATAATTCAGGCATATACATGTATTATACATGTATAATAGGTGACATGCAAGTATTATACATGTATAATACATGTATATACTTGTAGTTATACATGTAAAATTTACAAGATCCCACCGTGTCCCTACCCCCCCCCCCCCCTGTGGTCCGGGGTCCGGTGTTTGGCGCGGTCACAAAATCTCTCCGCAACTGTGTTCGCCGCTGCGTCTTGGGGGGGGGGGGGGGTAGGGGGGGGTCAAATGGGGGTGACAAACACGATTTTTCAAAAAACCGGCGCAGAGGCCCCAAAGCCCCCGTAAACCCTCCAAACCCCCCCAGATCGGTCCGGAAACCCATCGAACCCCACTTTTCCACCATTCCGGGCACCTCAGGTGTCCGAATTGGGGTACCTAAATTTTGTGCCACCGTTTGGTACCGGACAGTGCCACTGTGTGGGAGGTTGGAAAAGAAAATGCCCCAACACACCACATCTGAGGGTTGCAATGCATGTTGCTTGCCAACCACGTCATCCGGTGGGTGTCAGGCGCTATGTAGGTGGCATGAGCCAGGTCTTCGATGTGTTCTGGCTTGTATATGTACCTCCCTGCCTGCGGCACAGGCACTGCCTTTGTCCCCCACACCAGCCACAGAGAGCGTATTGTACTCGGTCCACGGTTGCTGATTCATTGTGATGCGTTGTATCCTCGAGTGAACGTCACACACTAGTGGCACCACCACCCGCCATCCGAGAGCTGTATTGACTTTGCGCCCTTCCGTTGCATTCACCTCGCCACGCATATTGCACCGTTCAGTACCAGTGCTCTTGGGCCAGGCAAAGTAGACCGCAGCAAGTACCAATTCTGGCACAATGGGTACCACGACAGCGCACTTCGTGTGTTCCCGGAATGTACAGCTCGTGTTGCAACAGTCGTTGTCAACACATCCCGGTTGTGGAGCACTGCTGCACAGGAATCACACGACCATCTGGACTTGTTCCGTACCTACAGGCAGCCTCCCGGTGCATGGTGGCAGGGAGGTACATATACAAGCCAGAACTCATCGAAGACCTGGCTAATGCCACCTACATAGCGCCTGACACCCACCGGATGACGTGGTTGGCAAGCAACATGCATTGCAACCCTCAGATGTGGTGTGTTGGGGCATTTTCTTTTCCAACCTCCCACACAGTGGCACTGTCCGGTACCAAACGGTGGCACAAAATTTAGGTACCCCAATTCGGGCACCTGAGGTGCCCGGAATGGTGGAAAAGTGGGGTTCGATGGGTTTCCGGACCGATCTGGGGGGGTTTGGAGGGTTTACGGGGGCTTTGGGGCCTCTGCGCCAGTTTTTTGAAAAATCGTGTTTGTCCACGTAAAAGGGTGGCATTTGACCCCCCCTAGGGCAGTGGTGGCTGCGTACGCGTACGCAGCGTGATTTTCAAAAAGTGCGTACGGCGTACGCGTACGCGTACGGCGCTGCGTACGGCAGTCTATGGAGCACAGGAGACGGCCATGTCCGCACACCAAATCCGACAGTCGAACTCAGGTGTACCAGGGGCAGCCTTCGAGCCTTCCAGTCGGAAGTGGTACCTTTTGCAGTATGCTTGCGGGTGTACTTGCAGGTGTTGCGAGTTATTCGCCACGTGCGCGGCAAGGAACCATCTGTGAAAGGCAAGAGCAAAGGCCAGGGCCCAGCCACCCGCTGGGTGGCCTACTGTGTGCTGAGAGACCTGGAATACCAGCCGTACGCAAAATCTGCGTACGCGTACGCAGCGCGATTTTCAGAAAGTGCGTACGGCGTACGCGTACGCGTACGCGTACGCGTACCGTACGGCCGTACGCTGCCACCACTGCCCTAGGGGGGGGGGGGGTAGGTGGGCCGTTGCACCAGGGGGTTCGTTATCCGGGTGTCTGGCAAAGACACCTCCCGCCCCTGCGATGTGCGGCGTGTGTTAGGTGTCGTGGCAGAGCTCGCTCGGTGACACCTTGCTCAACAAACGGGTTAACGTGTGTGTTTGTGTGTGTGTGTGTGCCCCACCCGATGACGTGCACCAGGGGAGATGCATTGTGCTTACGCTGAAACGGGGTGAACACTTGGGTCCACCGCGTGCCGTCTTGCAGCTGATGGGTTTGCTCTGATATTGCTTCAGAATGATAGCGTCTAGCGTTACGCTGTCAATCGCTCGTGTGTGTGTGTGTAGTGATAGTGGTTTTAAGTGGGTAACCCTGCGCGGATCTGTGCCCACTCCCCGCCCACCCCTACGTCACAGCGGATGCCCCACTCGGGTTAGAGTGTGGGGCCAACTCAGTGCCACTCCGAGGAGGGAGTGAGGCATAGCCAGCGTGGTGCGTGCCGCAACAGTGTGTGAGTGATTTCGCACTGCTGTGGCAGTCCCCGCACCGGCCCATGCGATGCGTCTTGCAAAATTCCATGGTGACTTGCAAGCCGTCGTTCTTCCCGTGGTGGTCCCGGCAGCAGTCCTCTTCCGAGAGGCGCCGGCGCCGGCAGTCCACGCAGCGGGGTTTCCAGTGCAGAGCGCAGGTAAGCATCTTCGCGTTCCGTCTGGCTCCAGGGGGGGCAGTCCGGGGAGCAGCGCCCCGTCGTTCCCATGACCGTCCTGTCCGGGCGTTGGCTTGCCGGCTGCTGGCAGTCCATTGCTGGGCCGCTTGCTGCCACCCCTCTGGGTAGTGGGGCTGCGGTGCGAAGGTTGCGGCCCACGCCATGCCGCGGGAGTGGAAGGCTGTGTCCCGCTCGTTCAAGCCCGGGCCTGCCGTGTGCGCTTGGAGGCTGCGCATCACCGACTCGGTGGCTGGGCTGAGCTGGGCTCTCCTGGACAGGCCCCCTGCCACGGTTCCCCCGATCGCGGTGAGGACAGTGGAGCTCGCAGTGTGGCCACAGTGCCATGGTTGCTTGGAAGTCTTGCGCACCACCTCGCAGAGCTGCCTCAACGAGTGAGCCTTGCCCAGGATGCTCTTCTGGAAGGCTGCGAAGTCCTGCCGCAGCTGCTCCTGCGAGGTCTCCCCCTGCCTCTCAGCCTCGTCCATGGCGGCGTTGCTGAGGGCGTCCGCATCGACGTTGAGCTCCCTTTTCACGTGCTCATACGTAAGGGTGATCCGGGGCCCGAGGTCGGCAGCCAGCCGTGCCGTGCTGAGGAAGAGGGGGCGGAGGGATTTATCGCGGCAAACCGCTTCCCCTTTTAGGTGTCGCAGCACCACCTGCGAGTCACCCCGCACCGTAACGTTCCCCTCAGGGGGCGGGTCGCCCCTTCTGAGCAGCCGTAGGCCCGCTCGAACCCCTTCGTACTCAGCGATGTTGTTGCTGCGTACGTTCAGCAGAGGGAGGATCTCTTCCGACACCTTGAGGCCGTCTCGGTAGAGCACCGCACCTGCACCCGCCAGGGCGAAGGGGGTGCCGTTGTCCCTTGCTCCGCCGTCGAAGTAGAGGGTGAGCCCCGGGGCTGTGTCCTCGGGGATGCGTGGGCGGGCCTCCCGCGGCCCCCTCTCAGGGGGGTCAGGTGTGTGGGGGCGGATGCGGCGCGTTTCGACTTCTGGGAGGGTGAGGCCGGTCGACAGCTCAAAGTCGACAGCCAACTCCATGAGGGTCACGGTGTGCTCCCCTCCCTGCGGCCCCCATTTCAGGCCCCGCAGCCAGTCGCAGAGGGCCACCCACAGCTCCGGGGGGCGCTTGCCCCACGTCTGTTTGACAGTGGACGGCGCCCGCACAGGGATGCAGGCCCGTTCGGGGTTGGGCGTGCACCACCCCCATGGATAGTGAAGGGTGCGGTGGTGGCGCGCGGAGCGGTCGAGCAGTCCATCTTTCTCCTGCCGCGCCGAGAGGATTGCAATGAAGTAGCGGTGCAGCTGCGCCACTATATCCACCCTGCGTGCGAAGGATAGTGGCAGGGGCTGCCTGTCCTCCGGGATGCCGTGTCTAAAGGCGGGCGCCACCCCGCATAACGCCAAGCAAGGTGGCCAGGTTGACCGGTCCACAGCCGTAATGGGGTGGTTTTGTCGGATTGGGTCCCACGCGGAGCACTCCCACCATAGGTGCATCACCGTCTCGGGGGTGCCTGCGTTGCAGTATCGGCAGATCCCGCCCCGTGCGCCCTCGGACAGGCACCGCCCCTGCAATGACGGAACGAAGGAGGCCCCGTTGGTATCCCGTGACCGCGGCGCCCTCTCCCTCCAGGACGCAGCGTGTGGCTTGCCCGTCGATGCCGTGCTGAGCGCCCGCAAAGTCGTCACGACGACCAGCCAGCGCCTTGGCCACCTGTGTACGTAGGGCCTGGCGGAGGTCATGAGCGAAGATCCCCCATCCGCTCGTTGTTGCTGCGGTGGGGTCGAAGACTATGCTCCGTCCCGCTTCATCAGTGTAAGATAGGGTGGTCGCCGTGCTCCAGCTCCATCCTATCCACCGAAGGGCCGCTCGGAAAAGCGCGAAGGGGCCTGTCCCTGTAAGCCTCACTCTGCTATCCCAAGCCGTCTCAGACAGAACCCTGCAGCGGCCCCACTTCTTGACCTGCATGGCCCAGGTGGTGATCTGCCGGTAGCGGGGGGCGACGGCGGGGTCCACCCGATGTGCATGGTGGAGGACATCCAGCACAGCCTCCCGCGCCCTGCGGGGGGGTCCGGACCACAGCGCGGCGACGAAGAGCCCCCTCCATCGCCTGATGTCGGCGTCCTCCCAGCGGGTGACCAGGGCGTCGTAGTAGAGCCTGGACCCCGCTGTCATCGCTGCTGCCTGCCCCTTCCACTGCACCGGTAGGGGCAGTGCCGAGGTCCTGCGCAGGTTCTGCTCTGCGCCCTCTTTTCGGCGGGCGACGCGCTCCGATTTGGGCACCTCGGGTCCCTCGAGCGGGCGCGCATGCAGCATGGCCCCGAGGCAGTCGAAGCTATCGCGCTGTCGAAGGGGGGTAGCCGTGCCGTCCCGTGTCCGGTAGACTATCGGGGTCAACGGCTCGGGGGACGTCGAGAAGACATGTGACTTGACCTCTGCGCATATTACCATCCCGGTATCGTGGGAGAAATCTGCAGAGTCATCCACCACTGCTTGCAAGGTCCCCGGGCTGGGGGTCACCGCGTACACATCGTCCACAAACGACAACGCCCTCGTGCCCTGCCGGTGCTCCGCCATGCGCATCCATACACCCACCAGCACGTTGATCAGCACGACGCTAATGGGGCAGCCCTGCATGATGCCGTTGGTTGGCAGGAAGCCCTCTCCGATAGTGCCGCTTACCCGGAAGTGCCGCTGCATTGACCCGTACGCTGCCCGCAGGGTGCGCAGGACTCGGCCGTCGAAGCCGAGCTCCGCAGCTAGACAGAAGGTCAGGTCAATCGGCACCGTGTCGAAGCATTTCTTAAAGTCTAGGGCGACACCGTACAGTGGCTGTCCTGTGAGGTGGGCCTCTTCGATCCGTGCTGCCAGGTGCCAGATGAGGTCCTCCGCGCCGTGGCCAGGTCTGCATCCGTGCAAGTCCTCAGGCGCAATGCTCTTCAGCCACTTCAGCGCAGGCTTCACTCGGATTGCTGCCCACACCCTGTACAGCACGGGAGTGATGCTGATGGGGCGCTGCGACAGCGGCTCACCTGAGCTGCCGGGCTTGGGAATGAGGCAAATCATGGCGTGCATCAGCTGCTCCGGCCATTCGCCCGATCTCTCGACCTCATTGAACACCTCCGCGAACAACTTGAGGAGGTCCCCTGGGAGTTGCCGCAGCTCGTGCACCCTCCAGCCGTGTAGGCCCGGCGAGGTGGATGTAGACATTTTAGCCAGCGCTGTCCCAACGTCTTCTGCCGTAATGGTCTTACACTCCATCTCGGCCGGGTCAGGGAGGAAGTCGCTGTACCTCTGTCGGAAGGTGTCCCAGCGAGGCTCAGGCGTCGTCGCATACTTCCGGAAGTAGCCCCCCCACGCAGTATCGCTCCTCAGCAGTTCATCCGCCTCCTTGGGGCAGGCCGTGAAGGAGCCATCCTCGCGGCGCATGAAGGTGGTAGGGGCGCAGAAGCGGTCTGCGAGGTACGAGAACACTATCCCCGCCTCCTGCGTCCAGGCCTTCTGCATCCTCGCCTTCCACGTGCGGAGTCTTTCGTCGCGGAGCGCGTCGAACATGCCTCGCTGAGATCCCTCCAGGGCGACAAGGGCCATCTCCATCGTCTCGAGGTCCGGCAGTTGTGAGGTGGTGCCCGCCAGCGCCGCCTCCAGCCCCGGGGGAAGGCCCCCTCCCTTCAGCCGCTTCTTCGCAGCGTCCCAGGCGTGCTCTTCGTTGGGTGTGGGGGGGTATGGCGCAGACTCCAGCAGTCGGTGGCGGCCCTCCAGGATGAGGGTCCGGAGGTTCCCCAACAGCTTGTCCTTCGCCCGGGTGTTCTTGTCGCCCGCTCCTCGGGCGGAGGCGGGGCGGTGTTTGGTGGCCACCCTCGACTGCTGCATGTGGTAGCCCTCCGCCCTGCCCGTGTACGCCGCTTCCTGCCTTCCGAGTTGGCCCACGTGGACACGCTTCAGGAAGTTCTCGCTGCAGGCTGAGGCCCGGCGGAGGAGTTGCGCTCCTGTTGCACCCTTTTTCGTTTTCTCTGCGGTTAGCACATCCAGCAGCACCTCTCTGGCGGCAGCGCCCCCGAGCGTGGGCTTGCACTTAGGAAAGGGGGCGGGGAGGATGCAGATTTGCTTCGGTCGGCGGAAGGCGGCGAGGTCGAGGTCGACGAAGAGCGGGCAGTGCGTGGGGATGCCGTATTCGCCCTTTTCTGCCACCTCGACGGAGCGCAAGGCCGGCGCCGCGCAGGGGTTCAGCAGGCAGATGTCCAGTCTGGTGCCTTCCTTCGATGCCCAGCAGGTGTTCCGAACTTCCTGCTGTTTCAGCTCTGCGTATGAGACCGCCGCATCGGTCCAACCACCCACCCGGCACGCCTGGGATAGGACGGCACTGGTCTCCGGGTTGGTGTTGAGGTCCCCCAGCAGCAACACGGGCACCTGCCCCAGGCCGGCTGCGAGGTCCAGCGCCTCCTGCAGGAGGGTCTCCCGCTGCACTCGCACCTCCATCCCAGAGTGACCATAAACGCACAGGATGTGGAGCGCTGTCTTGCCGTTACTGGTTGCGAGCACCACGTGTACCAGGCGGGTACTGTCATGCAGCTTCTTTTCCAGCTTGGTCTTCGGTTGCACCACTTGCGCTACCAGGCCCTCTTTTGCCATGACTGCCACTCCTCCGGGTCGGGTCTGCTCGTAGCCATTGGCCCCCTTGACTTTGGGCATGCCCTTACCCCAGTGCATGGACCAGCCGTGGGCCGCGAAGTAGCTGCTGAGCGTGCCCTTGCTGGGGTCCGGGACACGCGTTTCTTGCAGGGCCACAACGTCTGCCTTCAGGTCCGCCACATCACACAAGTGGGTTGACAGCGACGTGACGTTGGCTGACGCCACCCTGAGTACCCCAGGAGACGCTGGCCGCGGCGCGGGGCGTCGCGGCGGCGGCCTGGGAGCAGGGCCGCGTATCGGGGAGATTGTGGTAGCGGCGGTTGCGGTTGGAGCTACAGGAGGAGGAGTGGGAGTCGCGGTGGGGAGTTTCCATCTGTTTGTCGTGGAGGCTGCTAACTCCCTGGCTAGCGTGAGGGGGATGCGCAGCACGTCGTAGTGGAAGGGCCTCCACGTGAGGCATATCACTTTGTCGCCTGACCCGACGCGCCCCAGGTGCAGCCTATCCGTAGTGCCGAGGACCCACACCTGGGCCCCCAACACCTCAGCCGCTACCCTGAGTGTAGCCCCGTCCCCGTAGACCCCGCTCTGTGCCTGCGCCGCGATGTAGTCGTCGTAGGACGGGGGTGCCCGGGGGTCATCTATATCGGGCGCGTAGGTTGCTCGCCTCTCGGCGTCCTGTCCCAGGGCTTCGACTACAGCTGCTCTGAGAGAGGCCGCCGTCCATCCCGCACATTGCACCGCGAGGCCGGTGTATTGGCAGTTGCCGTCTTTTGCCACCGCCTCACGCACTGCCAGCAGTCGTTGCGCCATCTCTGCCAGCCATCGGTCGTCCTGCTCTACTGAGGAGGGGGAGTACTCCTGTCCCCCTCCTCCCCGGAGCCCCCGGGGTTCTCCTGCCCCAGGGGCGTGGCTTCTATGCACTCTCGCTCTATCTAAAGGCCCCGCAGAGGTTACTCCTGTCCCTGCGGGGTTTGGTTCTCTATGGGGGGGTTGTGGGGAGGGTTCGCCGGCGGCGAGAGGGTGCTGCGCCACGGGCGCTCCCCCTATCCCCTGGTCGGCGCCCCCGCCGGGGGAACCGGAAGCCTTAGGGTGTAGGCCGGGTCCCCCCTTGAGGGGGCGCCTCACCCCCTAGTAGGGGGTGTAGCGCTTAGCCCCCCTCCACAGTAGGGGTGCCTTGCCGTTCTTGCCCGCGCCCTTTCCCGCCACTCGGGGTGTGTCGGTGACGTCCTGATCAGCTGCCGCGTCCCCTTGTCCGGCCTCGGCCCCTTTGTTCCCGGGCGCGGGTTGCTGAGGGGGGGGTAGCTGCTCGGACGCCGGGGGCTGCCCTTCGCCTCCGCATCCAGGGTCAGGCTGCTGCTGCTGCGGTGCGGGCACGGGTGTATCCCCGGGCGCAGGGGCGGCTGCGGGCGCTGCGGAGGTGGCGGTGGTGGTGTTGTTGTTGCTATCAGACGCGGGGGGTTCGAGGTCAGCGTTGGCTGTGGGGGCAGGTTGGTCAGCCCCTGCCGGTGGTGGCGCGATTGCCGTTTTGGTCTGGGCCGGCTCCGCTGTTGCCGCCACTGGGGGGGGTGGGTGTGTGTGTGTGTGTGTGTGTGTGGTGCGGCGCACCACATCACTTCACTCGCAACACGCTTCGCCATTGCGCCAAGAGAGTGCGAGAGTGAGAGAGGGGTGAAGGATCCTCACGTGCTGTATACCGCAAACCCCACACCTCTCCCGTTGCCCCCTCATCGCACCAAGCTCTTCATGGTGGCCGAAGTCAGCGGGGTCGCCAGGTGGTTGGGCAGGCCCCTCCCCCTCGTGTGGATCGAGCGTTCAAATGCACACCACCCACTGCAGGTTGCGAGGTTGCTGTATTTCTGCTTGGCGATATGGGGCACCACGTGGCGCGTCTTGCAGGCGCCCTGCTGCTTCTGGCGGGGTGGGCTGGGCAGGCGGAGGGGCTCGGCAGGACGCTGGGCGACTGCGACAGGATTGCATCGGCGTTCCGGAACACCTGCGACAGGGCGGGGGGTGCACTGGACAGCCTGGCGGGGCACAGCGGGACGGCGGTGACGTGCACCGGCAGCCCCGCCTGCGGCGGGACGGTGAACGCCGACGGGTCGTGCACGTGGCAGCGGAAGCTGTGCGTGACCTGCAGGGAGGTGGGCGGTGTGGTGCGGATCCGTGTGCAGAGCAACGGGCTGCCTGCGTCGTGCTACTCGTCGCCCGTGGAGCCGAAGGAGCAGGACAACGACTTTGAGGTGGACTTCAACGTGCCCGTGGTGGAGCGTGTGGCGCCCATGACGCAGGATGAGGTGAACGAGGCGGTGTGCGACATCCAGGCGCACTCGCGGGTGCCTGCAGACAGCCACTTCGAGCTGCTCGGGACATCGACGCTGCGCGTGGCGTCGGGGGTTGCGCTGGACGGTGTGGTGTACATGAACCAGATGAGCGCGCTGGGGGTGGACCCCTTCTACCCGTCTGTGTTTGCGGAGGTGACGGACCCTGCCAGCGTGGTGGAGAAGGTGGACCTGTGCCTGGGGCACCCGCAGGCGGCAGGCATCTACCACTACCACACCCCTTCGCCGTGCGTGGCGGACCCGACGTCGCAGCCGGTGGCACCGTGCAACGCACGCAACGGGTGCACCGACTTTGCGACACAGGCGGTGTCGACATACAAGCGCGAGCTGACGGTGATCGGGCTGGCAAAGGACGGGCACGTGATGTACGGGCCGTACCTCGGCAGCGGGGCGGAGGCGGGTGCCTCGGGGCTGGACGTGTGCAACGGTGCGGTGGGGCTGGCTGAGTGCGACGACAGCTACGCCTACTTTGCGACAAAGACCTTCCCCTACCTGAGCGGGTGCTTTGGTGCAGGCGGCCGCCCGAGCTTTACCCCTCAGTGCACAACGAACGGGCCGTCCGCGTACACCGCCCTGCAGCGCCCTGTGTGCACGCCTGCCACACCTGCCACACCCGCGCCTGTCGTGACACCTGTGCCTGCGCCACCGACGCCTGTTGCAACACCCGCACCCGCGCCTGTGACCACCCCACAGCCTGCTGCTGTGCCCACACCTGAGACACCGTGCGAGCGGAGGCAGCGGCGCGGCCTGCGGTGCAAGGAGACGCCTGCACCTGCACCTGCACCGACCCCCGTGCCTGTCGCGACCCGTGTGCCCGTGACAGCTGCACCCGCGACACCTGTGCCCACACCCATCCCGACACCCGCACCTGTGACCACCCCACAGCCTGCTGCTGTGCCCACACCTGAGACACCGTGTGAGCGGAGGCAGCGCCGTGGTCTGCAGTGCAAGGAGACACCTGCGCCTGTGGCGACGCCTCTGCCCGTGCCCGAGACGCCTGTGCCAGACACGGCGGCACCCGCTACCGGTGCACCTGCGACCGATGGCCCTGCCCCTGTGGGCAGGACACTGCCGAACGTGGTGCTGTTCATGCCGGACGACATGGCGTTCCTGTGGGACGAGGCGCCTGCAGGGACAGAGGTTCCGGCAGAGCGGCCGCCGACACCGAACATGGACCGGGTGCGCGCAGAGGGTGCAGTGTTCGAGCGGGCGTACACGGCAGCGCCGAAGTGCGCGCCGTCGCGGTTCAGCCTCCTGACGGGGCGGTACCCCAGCCGGGGCGACTACGCGCGCTTCGTGGCGGGTCGGAAGCACAGCGGGGACGCGGGGTGGGACGGGCGGGTTAACATCGACGTGCCGACGACAAAGCTGATGGACGGGGACGTGTCGGAGAATCTGCAGACGGCGCTGGGACGGCGGGGGTACGAGACGATTCATTCGGGGAAGTGGCACCTGTTCCCGTCCAAGATGGAGGAGGCGTACCTTGCGGACTACAAGGCGCTGGTGCGGGACGTGGCGGCCACGGGGTTCACGCAGGTGGCATCAGCGTACGTGACGAACATGGAGGCGGACGGGGCGACGGACGGGAAGGGCCACCACTGGTCGCACAACCCGGAGTGGATGGTCAACACGTCGCTGGCGGCGGTGGGCGATGCAGTGCGGGCACAGAAGCCTTTCTTCCTGCATATGACGCCGACAGGCCCGCACAACCCGAAGACGCAGGCGGCAATGGCGTTCGACATGCGCGCCACGCCTGCGGGCATGCTGGAGCACGTGCCGCAGACGACGATGCGTAAGCGCACGGACGTGTGGGCTGCGGCGGGGGATCTGACGCGGCGCGAGTCCGTGCAGGAGGCGCTGGCGTCGCACATGTGGGTGGACGACGCGCTCGGGGCCGTGCTGCAGGGGCTGGAGGGGCTGGGCGTGCTGGACAACACAGTGGTGGTGCTGTGCACGGACCACGGTGTGTCGGGCAAGTCGTCTGTGGCGGAGACGGGGACGCGCATCCTGCAGGCGGTGTGGTACCCTGCAGAGGTGCCTGCAGGCACGCGTGTCGGTTCCGTGGTGGTCAACACCGACACGGCGGCGACGCTGCTGGACTACGCGGGGGCGTCGTCGACCCGCACGCTCGACGGTGTGTCGTGGCGTGCGGCAGCAGGCGGGGTGGTCCCGCTGTCGACCGTTCCGAAGGCGATGGAGATGCTGACGGACCGCGCGGTGGTCGTGTGGCCCTACAAGTACGTGGTGCCAGGCGGCGTGGCGGCAGCGGGGCAGCTGTACGACCTGTCGGAGGACGAGGGCGAGGAGCGCAACCTGGCGGGAGACGGGGCGCTCCATTCGGTGCTGCGGAGCATGCAGGAGTACATGCAGTGCCACGACCAGTCCACCTCGGGGCTTCCAGCAGCAGCAGAGTGCACCATGCCGGAGATCCCGAACCCCGCGTACGTGTCAGCAGGTGGTGTTCGCCTGTGATGCTCCCGGGTGCTGCGTGTGCAGATTTATATCATCCTATTTGCTGTTGCGTGCTGTGCCACGTGTCATGTGTAATCGTGGCCTCAATTGAAATCCCATGGGCCTTCGCTCAGAAGTGCAGACACGTGAGTTGCCTCACAAAAGAGGAAAAAGCTGACACACCTCGGCACAGAGCGAAGGCCCCCACAGCACACCAAGAACAAGCCACTGCACTGCGTGTGGTGGCCTTTCTACTCTCATCATTCTACATTATCGCGTCGAGCAGCACGAGTGATAAAACCGTGCAGCAACAGGTGTGCGTGCTCTTTAGGAACAAACTGGCAAACCAGACCGACATGTGCAGCAGCGTGTTGTTGGTGCCACAGCGCACCACGCCAGTCCAGACCCGCTCAGGGTCGATTTGCCCCAAAAGCCTGTGTACAGGGTTTTTGTGTTGCCAACTTCCATCATTCCATCAATCGGGAAAAATGAACAGGGTCACAACCCATTGCGGGTATCTCAAATTATATTGCAACCACCGACCACAACACAGCTGTGGCCATGATCACAGCAGCACCCGCGTGCCTGCGGAGGAGAACGCTGTTTACCTGACAGCACACCGTGTCACCTCCTCTGCCTGCCGTGGATTGCTGATGTCGTGTCTGCTCGCTCTTTGCTTTCTGCCTTTCGCGTTGTTTGTTTGAGCTTCTTTTGTTTGTTTACCGGGTGCCAACGCGACGAGGCGAAGCGAAGTCGCAAGGTACCGAAGCGCGTCCGAACCCGAACGCTTTTGGATCACCGCCTTCATGCCACTCCACAGGGCCTCAACACCGCCTTGGAACAAGCGTGCGTGACAGCGGTGACTTGAAGGCGAAAGGATCACAACTTTTCCTCGATTGCTTGTGCGTGACCCCTCCCGACCCACGCCAAAAGGCTGGGTCTCCACCGGCTGTGCGCCTGCGGGCACAGCCAGCCCGTGCCCCTCTCTCTGGGTAGCCTGCATGCTGTGTGCACCGCAGAGGCCTGGCCTCTGCACTTTCACCTGCTGCACACATGCCTGCGACTCTGCCTGCGCCTGCGGGTCAAACCGCCAGGACTGCGGCGTATCCTGCCTCCGGACAGCTGCGCCACTCCGCATTGCGGGGTGCCGCTGCCTCCCTGGCCCTCCTCCCCTCCGCATCCCTGCCTGAACTGGAACACGGTCTCCTCGTCAGGTTTTTGACCAGGCGGTCGACCAAAATTGACCAGGTCACTGACCAGGCCCTTTTTTTTACCAGAGACAGGCCTGATCAAAACCCCCTGACAAGGCCACCGTGAAGTAACATACCTTCAATGAGGAACATAACCGGATCCATGAGCCCCCCCACCCACCCCACCCCACCCCAGACCCCAGAGGTTACGCTCTTACCACACGCAGCTTCTCCGCTCCCTTCTTTCTGAGATGGGTTATATGCACCGCGACCTACAGCCGGGCAGGGGTGTGTGGCAGGCATGGGAGGGGAGGGTGGGTTTTTTCGTTTGGGGGACACCCATCTGTGTTTCGTTGCTCCTTGGCACACCCCCACCCACCCGCACATCCGCACGCCTCCAGATTTGTCACTTTCTGTGACCTGCTCTCTTCGATGCGGCGCACGGTGTTGCTGCTGCTCGCAGCTGCGGTGGCTGCCGGTGCAGGTGTGTACCACACGGAGGTCCCGCTGTCCCAGCAGCACACGGAGGCTCTGGCTGCATGGGCGCGGGAACGGCAGCGTGACTTCGTGTCGGAGCTGCGTGTCGAGCAGCCGCGCCTGGCGGCAGCAGTGGCTGCAGCGTGCCGCGGTGTGGTGCACGAGGAGGAGAGGTGGATGTGCAAGCGGCGCGGGGCTGCGATGGCACGGCAGCTGCAGCAGCACGCAGGGCAACCCGTGACGCAGGCAGACGCTGATGCGCACGTGGCGAGGCTTGCGGCGTCGGAGCAAGGGGGCGTGCGCGTGTTCGTGCGCGGCGGGCGCCTCGCAGGGTGGGAGCTTGTGGGGGCGTCGGTGGCGGGCCGGTCGGCGCGTGCGGCTGCCGTGCTGGGCACCATGGTGGAGGGTGCGCGCGGCGGTGCACTGCAGGCCAACTTCAGCTTTGACGTGGTGGTGCAGTTCGAGAAGTGCACGAAGGGGCAGGCCGCCTTCCCCTCCGCCTCAGACGTCGCATGCGCGGGTGCTGCGGTGGTGCCTGTTGTCGGGGCGGAGCGCGCGCGGTGGCTGCGTCCGACACGCGGGTGGAAGGGCTGGGACGACCTCCGTGTGAGCGTGGACACAGTGATGCAGGCCCGGGTAGGCGTGGATGACGGGGCTGCCCGCCCAAGCCATGCCAGCACAGAGTCTGCCGACACCTGGCTGGAGCACAGGCACCTGCTGGTCGACGCACACGACGACGCAACACACTGGGGCGGGGCTGCCTTCGCCACAGCCCTGCGTGGGCCGGGTGTCGCGCTGCTGCAGGGGAAGGCCAACGGCTACTACGCAGATGATGCTGTGGCGTTTGCACACTACGTCCCGGTGAACCGAGGCAACACCACCAAAGTGGTCGCAGCACTGCGCGAGCGGGGCGGGGCTGCTGGCCGCCAGATCGCATCAACAGGCGCCAAGTGGGCCGCAAAGCACCACACCGTGCGCACATCCCACCGCCAGTGGAAGCTGCTCTACCACCTGCTGGACGCGCTGTGGGACAGCACACCGCTGCCGCCCCTCCCTGCAGCACACCGCCACCCCCTCACCTGCGAGCTGTGCGGGGGCCTGGCGGGCATCACGCAGCACGTCACGCAGGCGGAGGGCGAGCAGCTGTGGCGCCGCACCTGCGGCAACGAGGGGCTGGGCGACGCCCTGCTGCCGGAGTGCACCGACCTGGCAACACACCAGGCCCTGGAGCACGAGGAGGGCCCGCGCGCCACATGCTACGAGCCGCGCCCCCTGCACCAACTCCCTGAGGAGCTCACCGCCCCCACCGCACCGCCCACCATCGACCAGATGCGGGCCGACGCCCTCGCCAGGTGGCAGCGCATGCGCGCGACAGACTACATGGAGGTGTTGAAACGCCGCTTCCCTGAACGCGCTCACATCGTCCGCACCGTGTGCAGCCCTGTGAGGACGGAGGGGGAGCGTTGGCTGTGCGAGCGCCGCGGGCTCCGCATGGCACGCCGCATGCAGCTGTACACGCGTGTGTCGCGGAAGGAGTCGGACCTCATCAAGGCAGGCATGCGTGCGGACCTGCCTGAAGGGGGCTTCCGCGTCGTGATCCGCAACGGGGAGGTGCACAGCTGGGAGCACATGGGGAACGACGTGGTGCAGCCCTACCTCCATGTCGTGCTGGGCAAGCTGCAGGAGGGCGTCCGCTGGGGTGCCATGCCGCGCAACGCCTCCTTCGATCTCATCGTGCTGAACGGCGATGCGCACAGCTGCTTCGGGTCGCGCGCATCCCTCCCGCATGAGCAGCCGCCCTTCCCGGTCACGAAGTATACGGTGCCCAGCAGTGGGTGCCCCAACCACATCCCGCTCCCCACGCAGGAGGTGTTGCAGTGGGCGCAGCTGCGCGTCACACGCCCCTACAAGAGTTGG
Organism: Rhynchopus euleeides; assembly: GCA_963210315.1. Lineage (NCBI taxonomy): Eukaryota > Euglenozoa > Diplonemea > Diplonemida > Diplonemidae > Rhynchopus > Rhynchopus euleeides. The sequence goes on from OY723285.1 coordinate 1,934,487, forward strand.
GAGGAGCTCAAGAATAAGGCGATCTTCCGTGGGAGCATCAACAACGTGCAGCGTATCCAGCTCGCAGCGCTGAGTGCTTTGGATGTGCACCCGCTGCTGGATGCGGGGGTGCAGATGCGCGATGCGGACCGTTCGATGTGCTCCGACCTAATCAGGAAGATGTTTGAGGAGGGTGTGCTGCCGAAGGCGAACCTGGCAGGCAGGGACAGGAAGAAGATGTGCTTCCCGTCGAACATCACAGGGGTCAAGTCGGCGCGTGGGCTTCCCCTGAATGCCGATGCCGTAGCGGAGTACAAGTATGTTATTGCGGCGGATGGTCACGGTGCTGTGGGGCGGCTGCTGCCGCAGATGGCTGCGCCCGGCGTGGTGCTGACGATGCGCAACCACGCGGAGATGGAGCCCTTCTTCTACCAGGACCTGGTGCCGTGGGTGCACCACGTGCCGCTGTCGGGGAAGCCTGGCCAGATGATGGACAACGTGACAGCTACGCTGGACTGGCTGGAGGCGAACCAGGATGTGGCGCGCAGCATCGCGGAGGAGTCGTCGAAGTGGGTGGAGATGCACAAGCCTGCGAAGGCCGACCAGCGTGAGTGGAAGATGTTCTACCACTTTATGATGGACATCTGGACCCCCACCAACAGCAGCAGCGCCGACAGCACCAAGAGCCCCAACACTATCACGGCCAGCGATGCCAGAAGGGTCAGCATCAAGAGCACCAAAACCAAATCAATCACCAATACCACGGCGGGGAACGCAGACGGCAACATCGTCAAGCTGAGCTGCGCCACATGCAACGGGCTTGACGACATTGGCGACAAGGGGAACAAGGACTGGAAGAGGGAGCTGTGGCATCTGACGTGCGGCCAGCACGGCGTGGGCACCGCACTCTTCGAGGAGATCACAGACCCTGCCGTTGCCGCCTACGTGAAGGCACAGCCCGCGTCCCCTCAGTGCGTCCCTGAGCCCATTGTGTGGCTGCCTTCCGGCACGAGTGCAGGCTACCTTGCATTGGACGACGCACTCGGTTTGCGTCTTGGCAAGAAAGCCGTGGCACTCTCAAAGTGGGCAGCACAGACAGTGGTCACAGCTGCAGGCAGCGGCACGAATGGTGTGTCGCTTGATGGGAATCACCGCCAGACCACAGCTGTGACGGTGGAGCATGCCGTGTGCGGCGCGGTGCAGGAACGCGAGGAACGGTCGATGTGCATGCGCCGCGCCGCACGCATGACGCGCGCAATGCAGAAATACTCAGGGCTGACCCACACAAACGCACAGGCCGCTGTGGACCGGCTGCGCAACACCGGCCAGCCAGGCATGCACCTCGAGGTGGAGCAGGGCCAGGTCACACAGTGGCACCACTGGGGCAACGACACGGCCCTCGTGCCCGACATCGCCAGCGTGCTGGAGGGCATCCGCCGCGGCATCCCTGCAGGCTCCTCATTCGGCCTGGTCATCGCCTTCGCACCCGCCATGTGCCCCGCTGCCCCCGCAGACGACTCAGCCTACCCCATCGTGTGGCAGGACGCTGCGTGTGGCAACGGTGTGCTGCTGCCCCGCCCTGTGAGGGACACCCAGAGGCCACGGCCTTCCACCGCAGCCCCAGCGTGGGGCGAGCGGACGCAACACGTGGCGGTGGTGAGCGTGCCTGGGGCGGCCTCCATCTTTACGCAGGCGGACCCGCTGCACCTGCAGTGCAAGGGGCTGGGGTCCATGGCTGTCCCCGTCGAAAAGGTGTGGGGTGTGGCGAGCGGTGCGGCGGATGTGCCGAGGGAGGACAGGCTGGCCTGGTCTGAAGGGGCACAGAACAGCACCCGCATGGCGCGCTACGCCCTCGCCACCCCTGCCTCCGTGCGCTGCGGGCAGCTTGCGGAGCAGCTGATGTCGGGGTCTGTGGTGCTGGCGGCAGAGGAGCTCCTCAATGCGACTTACTACCAGCAGGACCTCGTGCCCTGGGTCCACTACGTGCCAATCAGCACCTCCACAAACGAGGCAGCTCTCAACATCTCCGACACACTCGCATGGCTGAGGGCACACCCGCGGGTCGCACATCAGATTTCAGACTCCGCACGCGCTTTCATGCTGAATCACGCAGGCCCTGCATCGGACGACCTTCAGTGGAGGCTGTTCCACAACCACATGGCACGCGCGTGGTCCCGGAGTGGGATTCTTCTGTTTGCGCCCAACGCTCCCGATCAGTCTGCCTATCCCGTGCAGCTGGTGGCCCTTCTGTTCGTCTGCTTCCTGCTGTGGAGTGGGAAGCGGAACAACTTCCGTGCCGTGCGGCTCACTGCATCCGTGCTCGTGCTTGGCTTGTTCCTGGCCCTGTGGTGATGTGCGGTGCGGTGCACTGGCACCTGCCGCGTGATGTGGCAAACGGCAGAACAGTGGACAATCGGGTGGCGGTGATGTGTCTGTCGTGCGGCGGGAGGCCAGCGGGTGGGGGGGGGGGGGGAGAGAGATATACGTGCAGGAGCGTCTCATGCGGCCCTTCTCCCGCCCCCAGTCCGGCGGAAGGAGTGTCGCAAAAAAAAAGGGGGGGGGGGGGCGAAGTATGTTGGCTTCTGGCTCCAAGGCCCGGCTGTGTTCTAACCCCCTCATACCCTTCAGGCGGAGTGGCCCACGGGGGGGGAGGGGAGGGGAGGTTGGTTGGGAGGGGCTCTGAGGAGGACAAGCCTGTGGGGATATTTTGAACAGAAATCACTCCTCGCACCCACGCTGCGAAGGGGTGTGTTTTTTTCTTTCCCCCCATGCCGGACGGCACAATGCACCTGCCAGGAGAAATACAAAAAGAAGCCCTATTTCCGGGCTAACTGTGGGATGCAACAGCTCAACACGGCTAAAGGAAAGTGTTCAAAATCCCCCCGCCCCGCCCCCCCCCCCCCCCCTGTCGCCACTGCCGCATGTCGGGGCGCTATTGAAGAAACAAAACGAAAACAAATGCGCCCTCTCTTTTTTGCTCTCGAGTGCTACAAAAAAAGTGATCTGTCTCAATCGCTGCCGGAAGAGGGGCGGGCAAGGAGGGGGTGGGGGGGGGGGTGGGGCGATAGATGTCCATAAAGTGACAAGTGAGAAGGAATGGAACGGTAAATACTTATCGATCCGAGATTCCTTCCCCACCCCACCCCCACCCCCACCCACCTCCCACCCGCCCCCCCACCCCCTTTTTTTCCCGGCAGAGTCGGAGGCGGAGTTCACACGGGTTGACTCGCTGAGTGAAGGGCTCTCCCCCTGTTTTGTTGTTGCGAGTTTCCCCCTCTCCCCCCCACCCCCCCTCCCCCAACAAAAAAAGACCGGTAATGGGCGTCTGTGGGACATATCAAGCGTGCTTGCAATTGTCGACACCAAAAAAAATGACCCGGTTCTGCCCCTCTATTTCGCATATCTAGTTGGTTCAGAGGGGCCTGAGGTGGAATACGTCTTGTCCTTTGCTTTCTTCGCTGACCTCTTCGCCCTGCGAAAGTGTATCACACACGGTGCAGGGTTTTTTCGCCTTCTGTCCCCATCCCCATTTTTTATTGAGGGAAAACCCATATTTTCTTCTGTTGTTTCCTTGCATAGCGGTGGTCGGAGGGATACATCAGGAAGCGAAGCAACTTCGCGAAAAAAAGCTACTCCCCCCTACCCATTTCACAAAAGAGAAACAACGAAAACGACGCATATTTTTATACCCCCCCCTTTTTTTTTACTTAGTCCCTAAAAGGGAACCCAGAGGTGTTCTGCGTTCGAAGAACACAAACCATCGTTGCTACCTTCTCTCTTGAGATTCACTCGGTTGCATTAGTTTTGTCTGTTCGGCGTAGCCAACTGGGGAAACTTTCTGTGCCTTTAGCTGGATCGTGCGTCCCCACTCACACCACTTCATCAGACCGGGGAGTGGTGTGCACAAAGAGTGGGGTCTGCGTTCCAACAAAACAACTTTCGGCAATTGGTTTGTTGTCCCGTTTTGCTGTCACTTTACGATCCAGCGGGGGCACAGATAGTTTTTCACGGGTGTATTCAACACAGCTTTGAGGTGCCACTCCGCTCTGCTTTTCATTTCCTTGCGAGTGATGACCCCACCCCTCCCCCAAGTGTAGCAAGCCCTTGAAAAGGGTGGCCATGTTATTTCCTCCCGGCCAATTCCGCGCACTTTTTGAGGCATTGTCGGAAGCCATTGGGTACCGAAATAGACATCACCCCCCCGTCCCCCCCCCCCCCCCTGACGTGTGTATTTTTTTGCGTGTGGGCGGGTGCTCTGCCCTGCCGTCTGTCCTCCCCTCCCCTGCCCTGTGTCTTGCAGTCCCAGGATTCTGGTGACATAGCGTGCATGGGGGGGAGGGGGGTGGGAGACTGGCCATCTTCGCTGTCACGCGCAGGTAGGTGGCAAATAGGTAGCAAACTGTCACAGTTTATTTTGGGGGGGGGGGGGAGAGAAAGATCAACAAAGGGGTTGGAACGATGTTGGTTTTGTGTGTGTTGAATGGTAGGTTGACTGGCCTCGGTGCCACCGGCGCTTCCAAAAAGACTCACGTGTGTATGTGTATACCAAGGCTCCTCCTTGTCGTGTGCAGTCTGTTGTGTCTTCTTTTACACACACAGTGATGGGCCTTCGCTCCAGGGGTGGCGAACATGGGCGTGTTAATATTTTTTGGTAGCCTTTCAGGGGGGGGGGGAACGGGGCAGGCAGGTTTCTAGGTGATTTCAGCTTTGCCCCCCACCCCCCTCACAGCTTGGTTAGTTCCCACGCCACCATGTCAGCCCCCTGGAAGTGCTCGGAGAGGGAAGAGACGGCATCTGCTCTGGCGAGTCAATTTTTTTTACAGCACAACAAACGTTACAACACGAATATCCCCGGAACGAAGATGCCCGCGCCCTCTCTTCCCTTTTCTCAGGGTTTGGGAGGGTTGCTCCGAGTTATGTGAAAAAATATGTGTCGTTCCAGCTCGTTCAAAAAAAAACTGTGTCGGTTTGCCATCTGTTTTGTGAAGGCGGCTTCCACCCCCTTCCCACCCCCCGCCACTGGTGAGGGACCTCAACTGCCTCCACCGGAGGGGGCCAGGAAGAGGCTTTTTGTTGTGATTCGAATACCCACCCACCCCCGCCCCGCCCCGAACAACGAACCAAACAGAAGGGATTCAGTAGTCACCGTGGAAGTTGCAATCTGCCCCTGGGGGTGGATCAACAAAAGAAGAGGGGATGTGTGTATGGGGGCAGGTTTTCCATCTAAGCCGCAGGGAAAGCGATGCCCGCAAAAAATGCTATTTTGCGTGCACGTTTGAAATCATCTTGTGTCAAACACTGTGCCGGATAGGCACAGTGTTTGACACAAGATGGAAGACCGTCCCGCCCCCTTCCGCCGCCCCCGCCCCCCCCGCCCCCCCTTGAGCTGTTCCCACCCCAGCTCGGCGGGGTGGGGGTTCTGAAGCAAAAAAAAACAGGCCGCGTTGCTTGGTGCCCCTGAGAATTGAGGAACGTTATTTAGGGGCTTCTCTAGAGGCCCTAGCAAAAAAAGAACGACGTGTTGCTGCCAAGGGGTAGGGGGGGGGGGGGTCTTCGCTGCGGTGCCCAAAGCTGTGTGTTTGTGGGTCAGTTGGAGGCCTTCCGCCCTGTGTGAAACTGTGCCAGGTTGTGTGTTTGTGTGTCACCCAGGCGTATTTTTTGTTACCTCAGGAGAACTCGGCAAAAAACAATCTCGCCAAGGCGTTGCGCTGTGTCACAAGGAGTGTCGGTTGTTGTGGCACACGGACACAGAGTGAAGGTCCCACTGGCACCAGGGGGAGGGGAGGGGGGATGTGTTGGACACACAATCACGGTGGGGTACGACAACCAGAGGGTAACCCTTTTAGGGAGCCAAATCGGCCGAAAATCCGAAAACGCATTTAGGTACCCAGGGTACCTAAAAAATGGGTTACCCACAGGGTCCGACATCGGGTGTCGTACCCCACCGTGAATGCAATTTTTTTTGGCTTTCGGATTTGTGGTTCGGAACACATCAGGCTGAAGTTTCACTGGGCTATTTCTTTGGAAGGCAGCCTCAGGCACCACAGGTTATGCCCCCCCCCCCAACAGTCCAGACAGCATTTGTGTTCTGCCCCCCATGGTTCAGACACACCGTGTTACGCTCCCGTCGACCTGGACCGGTGGGCCGCTGGCCGCTGAAGCCCCTCCATGAGATTTGTTCGATACATCCCCTTCTCTCTCTCAGCTTTCCGACATGCCCTTCCGCCACCACCGCCGGCACACCCCGATTCTAACCCATTTTATTCCACCGTGCGCCCCCCCCACTATCGTACGGATTTCGCACATGCATTTTAGAGCGCAGCTCTCTTCGAGCCCTTGAGGGGGAGGGGGTTCGATGATTTTCCAGATCATACGGTTTGCTTTCAAGAGTGGACTTTTTCTTTTTCAAAATCAAAAACCATTTTTCCTCACAGAGGGCTCCCCCACCCCCCCACAGGGGTGCGCGTAATTTTTCCCCGTTTGTACAAAATAAAGAACGCAACTCTAAGCATTTCCCCCCCCCCCCCCCTCATTTGCAGTGACGCCTCCCTGCGGCTATGGCCCAGCGGGCCTCCGCACGTCCGCAGTTTCTGAGTGCCGGCGGGCGGGCGCATCCGCATGTTGTTTGGTGTACATAGCACATTCGATCGACGGAAGTCGATAAGCTGCAGGGTCCAGCTCCAGCCTCGAGAGGCTGATGCTGACGGGAGACTCGTGTGACAGGGTCTGGCGCACGCCTAACTATTTGATATTTTCTGTGATTTTATGTGAGGAAATCATCGCATGCTCGTATGCCACCCCTCGAAAATCGGGTGTTCGAGTCTCCCGATTTCACTCCAGCCTTGAGGCAGGGACCTTGCGGTGTACAGTGCATGCGCCGTCCGGCAGATGTCCGCACGTCCGCAAATTTTTCAGCGCGGATGGGTGTCGCGTCCGCAGGGCTTATAGCCCTCGGGGGGGGGGACGTCAGTACATTTTGGCATTTTTCTTTCGGGGTTTCCACTCGTCCAAATTTGGGGGGAAACACATCAAACAAAAGCAACCCATAGTTTCTTGTTCTTACCTGAACACACCCGCACCCCCCCCCCCCCCCGGCCCCCACACGGTGGGATCTTGTAAATTTTACATGTATAACTACAAGTATAATACACATGGTTATCAACAGATCTTACCCCCTTTTCTTCCCGAAACCCGTCGAGCATGTCTTCGTCGTCGTAATTTTTTTTCTGTTAAGATCTTAGTGAAAAAAAGCACAAAAAATAAGATCTTAGTATTTTTTTCGAAGATCTTAGGTAAGATCTTAGTTTTTTTGCAAATATCCTTTCGTATTCTGGGTGCCTTGCCGAGCTCCACCTGTGAGCAGGTGTCGAACTCGTCGATCACATCTATCAGAGGTGCAGAAAGGTCGTAGGCCTTCACCTTCGCCTGCTCCGGAATGTTGGCGGCAGCCCCCTTCTCAGCGATCCGTGCCGATGCCGCACGCCTCTCAACTGTGGAGGGAAGGGGCTGCCGTCCCTGCGTCTGTGGCACTGTGTCACTCCCAGGCCCCTGCTGTCGATTGCGGATCCGGAACTTCGCCACAGCCTCCGCCACCTCCCCCTTTGACCGCTTCAGGTTTCTGCCCTCTTCTTGCACTTCCCCATTCGCAAGCCTCGTGTAGATGCCCAGCTCCACAGCCTCGTCGACAAGCGCCGGCTTCCGGATGATGATTGTGGCGAGGCATGTTGGGGTGGGGTTTGCGGCAAGCAGCTCATCGGCGACAGCAAGACACACTCAGGAACAGGCACAGATTGCGATCAGGAGGGATTTGTGGGGGAGAAGGTAAGCTATGAAATGCAGTCACAACACCGTTCAGCCGCAACCGCTCTCAGTCAGTATATGTTTGCTGACGCCGTGCATTGTGTCGTACGCTGCCGGCAGGAAAAATCGTCCTGGGCCTCGTCAGGGAGTGTATCTCCAGTCAGTCAACAAGGAATATGGGGGAAAAACTAAGATCTTAGCTAAGATCTTAGTAAAAAATACCAAGATCTTAGGAAAATTGAAAATTTTACAAAGATCTTTAAAAAAGCCGTTTTCCAGCCAACATCTTCGTAAAGATCTGTTGAAAACCATGAATACATGTATTATACATGTATAATACTTGCATGTCAACTATTATACATGTATAATACATGTATATGCCTGAAATATACATGTAAAATACATGTATATCAAGTAAAAATACAAGTATAATACTTGCATGTCAACTATTATACATGTATTTTTACTTGATATACATGTACCGTAAACGGAAAAAGGGTGGACCGTAAAAATGTTCCAAGTTCCCAAAAAAAGGCCAAACGTTCCATCTTTTTTACGGTCCACCATTTATTGGGACTGAATATGGAAAAGACAATGCGTTTTTCGCCCGCGGGCTGGTGGGTTGCGGGGCGCGGACTGCGGCCTCCACGCCGCAGACACCCACACGTAGGCCTCCCGACCTCCCAGCTTTGGACCCTCCCTCCACCACCGCAACCAACACCAGCAAGAGAAGCAAGTCCTCCCTGCGTGTGGAAAAGGCACGATCACCACCACTCACCTCGAGACTCACCCACCACCACACCTCGAGAAGTGTAGTACCATGCAAGGAGCATTCCGGTAGAAGTAAAAGTAGAACCTGCTGCACGAGCCCACAAAAGCAGCCACAGTACGGCAGGGCGCGCAGACAGAAGCTGAGACCACCGGGCTCCCTCCAGATGTAAATTCGTGAATCAGTGCCCGGAAAATTAAGGGAAATCGTACTCCTTTAGTGTAGTACACCCTGCAGTAACTGTGGGAGAACAGTTCCCGGACGATGGTGAGCGCACACTCTGTGCTGAGGCCCTGTGGTGTTAATCCTGCAGCTTCAGTCGTACGATTTCCTTGGTTCCTTCGCGACTTCGTCGCGAAGGAACTCGTAAAAAAAACCGCCAAGTCCACGATCCCAACCGTAAAATAGGTGGACCGTAAAAATGTTCCAAGTTCCGGAAAAATCCCATTTGTTCCATCTTTTTTACGGTCCACCTATAGTACGGTTCACCTTTATTACGGTCCACAATATTTCCGTTTACGGTATTTTACATGTATATTTCAGGCATTTACATGTATTTTACATGTATAATACTTGTCATGCAAGTATTATACATGTAAAATACTTGCATGACAAGTAAAATACATGTATACCGTATACGTAAATATTATGGAACGTAAATATTATGGAACGGGCCCATTTTTGGCCGGTCCGTTCCATAATATTTACGTTCCAAAATATTTACAGGGCCAGTTGGGGACTCGGTGGTGAGGACGGCTTGCGTCAGGAATCGCGCGAAAAGTGCACGAGTAGGTCCCGTCAGGGACTCTGCATGCCGTCCGATCACCTGGTCCAAGTCCCCGAGTCGCAGAAAGCCCTGTAAATATTATGGAACGAAAAAAATCTGGAACGCCAACCCACCAGCGTTCCAAAATATTTACGTTCCATAATATTTACGTTCCAAAATATTTACGTATACGGTAATACTTGCATGACAAGTAAAATACTTGCATGCAAGTAAAATACATGATGAAAAATGGCCCATTTTCCCCAGCCAAAAATGGGCCAAAAATGCCCCCGGACACCCCCAGAGACATGTCCTAATCCGGGGTGCCAGTAGGGGGGACCTTTCGAATTTTTTTTCGAGGAGAGGTCAATTGAACGTTTTTGGACATCTGAGGCCACTGCGACCATTCCCAGGCCTCGGAAATGAGATTTTTGGCCCTCAAATGGGGTACCGGTCCCCACGAAATTCCGAAAAATTCATGAAAATCGAAAGGTCCCACGCACCAAATTCTGCCCAAAAATCGTCAAAAATGGACAGGTCATATGCAGCAAGGGGGCAAACCACTCCCCAAATTTTGCTCAATGATTCCACGGCAAGCCAGATTTTCTGATCAATTGGTTTGTTTGAGCATGTTCCTGGCCCTTGTTTGGAAAGTAGATGACCCCTGGCTGGAGAGGACGGTTGTGCTCGACCGGACGGAGAGAGAACCTTCTCCATAACCACCTCCACTCCACAATGCCACAAGTGGCAGGAAGGCCGGGTGTTACAGGCCTCAACCAGGGTTCCAAGGCTCTCCACTTCCTGGCTGCGTCAGGGATCACCGGGTACAGCGAGCAGGATTCCCTGTCCTGACACCCCAGCATGTACCACCGGAAGAACCCGAAACAGCAGCCCCCCCCCCCCCCCTCATGGGGGTTGCAAGAGGCACGGAAATCGTTCAAATCGGACCAAGTCCGAAAATTCGGCACTTTCTTGGGTACAAATTGCGGTCCGAAATTTTCCGATTTTTTGAAAAAAGGCTAATTCTGTAAGGGGGACCTTTTCGAATTTTTTTTTCGGGCACTTTTTCCACAAGGAAATGTCCGCCCTGTCCGCTACTGTCCACTACCGATTTCAAGGATCCTCCTAAGAGCATTTCCTGTCGAATTAGCTGGAAAACTGGCGAAGATTGACGAAGAATAACGTCCGGCGAAGACCCCCCCCCCTTTTTTTGCTGTTGGTGGCTAGGGCGTGACAAAGGAGACAGGCACGCTGCCCCCTCTCCTCCTTCTTCTTCTTCTTCTCCTTCTCCCTCACCCCCCAATGCCGTCAACAGCTCAGCTCTGCCCCACCCCACCCCCCGACACCGCTTATCATGCCGTTCATCCTCTTTAAATGAAACTTCGCTGACCGGGTTGCCTTTCCGCCAGACAGTCGTCGACACCAATGATGGAAAATACAAAAGGCTGCTGCCCTTCCCGAAAGCCCCTTGGGGTGGGGGTGTCAGGGGAGCTGGCAAGCGCCACATCCAGCCGCCCGTTCGGGTCGTTCGGTTTTTTGACATGGCCTGTCGATCTCCCTTCTCTCGGAAATTTCAGATTCCAGCTGCGTGATTCGTCAGGCCAGAGCTGCCCGGGCCACTGTGTGCAGAGGGGTAACGCAAAGACAAGAAATCAACCATCAACACATGACACCACCCCGTCTTTCTATATTCGTGAGTATTCCATCTTTTTTTTGACTTCCTTTGGGGGCCCTCGCTACCAGTCACAGCTCGTCACAGCTCGTCAGTCAGTGCGGGAAAGTGGGCCGCGGCTCACTTTTTCTCACTCAGTCACCCTTGGTAGCGAGGGCCCCCTTTTGTTTGCTATAACCTGCTCAGGTCACGGTAAAAAAGACTGTTGGCAGCGCACGTATGGACACCCATACACGTACAGGTGCGCACAAACAAAAGGCGCCTTTTTTGGCGCACCACATAACGCCCCCATTTTTTTGTTTGCTGTGTCTTGGCCTTTTGGTTTATTTTTTTCCTCCCCTTGCCCTTTGGCGGGAGGAGGGTCCACACCTGTCTGTCGGGTCCCTCACAGCTCCCAAAACCACCATTCATTCCTTCACCTCCCTGCTCTGCTTCACTGGCCTCCAAGATCGGCTTTGCCATACCGATGGCTTCTGTCCGCACATCTATTGTACAGAGCTCAAAAAAAAAATACAACGCTTTCTCCGCTCGCGGGCACCCATGAGGTGTCTTTCGAAGCCAGGGGGAGTTACTGCACTCATCCATTGTTTTGCGTGCCGTAGTGCTATTTTTTATTTCCCCCTCCCCCCTCCCCTCATCACCCCCACCTCCACTTCCCAACTTCCCACATTGTTGTTGTTCCTTTCTGCCTGTCTGCGGTGTGCGTGTCGCCCGTGCAACACCCTCTTTTGGTTCAACCACGGTTGCTCCTTTTCTGAGACGAAGAAAAACACCAAGCCTCTCTCTGCCTTGCGCATTAGGGCAAGGTTTCACAGACTTCTCGGAAACAGAGAACTCTGGGGTCCTTCGTCTTCCGAAGGAACGCAAAAAAAAACCCCCCCTGCTGGAACGGCCGACACGCCGGGGAGGGGAGGTGATTCTGGCTGGGCAGATAGCCAACCCTCGCCAAGGCGCTGCTCCGAGCAGAGTGCCTCCGTGATTTGCCGGTAGCGGGTGGAGAGAGGGGGGGGGGGGGTAGGGGGGGTCAAATGGGGGTGACAAACACGATTTTTCAAAAAACCGGCGCAGAGGCCCCAAAGCCCCCGTAAACCCTCCAAACCCCCCCAGATCGGTCCGGAAACCCATCGAACCCCACTTTTCCACCATTCCGGGCACCTCAGGTGCCCGAATTGGGGTACCTAAATTTTGTGCCACCGTTTGGTACCGGACAGTGCCACTGTGTGGGAGGTTGGAAAAGAAAATGCCCCAACACACCACATCTGAGGGTTGCAATGCATGTTGCTTGCCAACCACGTCATCCGGTGGGTGTCAGGCGCTATGTAGGTGGCATGAGCCAGGTCTTCGATGTGTTCTGGCTTGTATATGTACCTCCCTGCCTGCGGCACAGGCACTGCCTTTGTCCCCCACACCAGCCACAGAGAGCGTATTGTACTCGGTCCACGGTTGCTGATTCATTGTGATGCGTTGTATCCTCGAGTGAACGTCACACACTAGTGGCACCACCACCCGCCATCCGAGAGCTGTATTGACTTTGCGCCCTTCCGTTGCATTCACCTCGCCACGCATATTGCACCGTTCAGTACCAGTGCTCTTGGGCCAGGCAAAGTAGACCGCAGCAACTACCAATTCTGGCACAATGGGTACCACGACAGCGCACTTCGTGTGTTCCCGGAATGTACAGCTCGTGTTGCAACAGTCGTTGTCAACACATCCCGGTTGTGGAGCACTGCTGCACAGGAATCACACGACCATCTGGACTTGTTCCGTACCTACAGGCAGCCTCCCGGTGCATGGTGGCAGGGAGGTACATATACAAGCCAGAACTCATCGAAGACCTGGCTAATGCCACCTACATAGCGCCTGACACCCACCGGATGACGTGGTTGGCAAGCAACATGCATTGCAACCCTCAGATGTGGTGTGTTGGGGCATTTTCTTTTCCAACCTCCCACACAGTGGCACTGTCCGGTACCAAACGGTGGCACAAAATTTAGGTACCCCAATTCGGGCACCTGAGGTGCCCGGAATGGTGGAAAAGTGGGGTTCGATGGGTTTCCGGACCGATCTGGGGGGTTTTGGAGGGTTTACGGGGGCTTTGGGGCCTCTGCGCCGGTTTTTTGAAAAATCGTGTTTGTCCACGTAAAAGGGTGGCATTTGACCCCCCCTAGGGGGGGGGGGGGAGAGCGCACGCACCACGGACTAGTCGGGCAGTGACGGGTGGGGTCGACTAGTCGGGACGACGGGTGAAAACTCGACAGGCGGCACCCGTCGAGTCGACGGGTGCCACCCGTCGGCACGACGGGTGAACCTGCTGAAACGACGGGTGTTCCAGCCATTTCCTGTTGATATGGGCCAATTTCCATTGAAAACTAGGGGAGTACCTTGCATGGCATCAGGTTATTTTTCACGCCGAACTATCTTCCCTGCACAGACCCACCCCCCATTACTTTCCATTTACAATTCCTAGTTGGTGATGGGGCCTCAAGTGCATGTGCGACGGCTGTTCTCGTGGATTTTCATTGTTCGAGGGATCTTGACTCTGACAAACTGTGTCAGTTTGACAGAGCAACCTACTTCATGAAGGTGATCACTTTTCTGCCAGGCAAATTTTCGCCCCAGCCCCCAACCCTTGCACAACCCACAAGGCAGTCTCCAAGATACCGTACCCTCATCACCACCCAGGCCAAGATACCCCAAGATACCATCATCACCACCCAGGCCACCCAGACGAGCCACACCAATCAATGCCAGCGGCAAAGCGTACTGCAGCGCAGGCCCTCGCCAGCGCTGTGGACATGACGGTGTTTGTACGTGCTTGGATCAACACGTATGTTGTCGAGCGTGATGCTGATGGGTTGAGCCACATGGCCCTGAAGCAGCTTCTCGGCAAGCTGGCGGATACTACCATCAAGTCGACTGATCCCATCATCAGTCTTGCCCTGTACAAAAAGTATGAGAAGCTGGGGGGTGGGGTGATCAGCAAGTCGACCGCGAAGGAGGGTCGCACGATGTACGCTGCCCGTGTCAATAGCGGGTCAGACATCGAGTTTGTCGGGTTGGGCCTCCGGAAGAGCAACGGGAAGGACCACCCGACAGGGCTCAAGGAGATGGCCGACGCCTGCCCCGCGGCACTGCAGCTATGGTGAAGCTGTACGAGGCGGAGAAGAAACAGGCACAGAAGACCCAGCAGAGCAGGCTGGCCGTAGGAATTTTCGACGGTGCCTTCGCAACACGGTTGGTGACAGTTGCCGATTAGCAGAAGGATGAGTACAGAACGTGGTTCACGTTCAACTTCCTGAAGCAAATCGCAAGAGTGCAGAGAGGGGTTTTCGAAAAGGCGAACGTGATGTTTCGGCTCGCCTGCTTAGGGTAGCAGGGGACCATCTTGAGCTGTGGTCGGCATTTAGTAAGATGGGGTCATCTTCGCACAGGAGCGCGTTTTGTACCACACCACGAAATGACTGGTTGAAACAGCTCCACGCCTGCCACAGGGCTAGCATCCAGGAACTTCATGAAGCTGGGTTTGAGAGCCTGTACGCAGGGGTGTTCACCTCCACAGCGTACACGATCACACCCCCTGCACGACATAAACGGGTTCATCGCAATACTCGCAGAGATCTTGCCTGATGGACCTGCCGTGCAGAAGGCTGTCCTTGGCAGCTCAACGTGTTCCAACATGACGGGAAACCAGGTCAGAGATGTTCTGAGTCGCTTACTCACCATTGCCAAGACGAAGGGGTGCAGCATCTACTCTGTATTGTAATGGAAATGCTTGTGCATTTCCGCTACAACGACATCCCCATCGAGTACCACCAGGAGGGAAAGTGCGCGAAAGAGTTCATCTTCTCGCTCATCGCAATGCACATCCTTGTGTTTGTCCTGGAGTGGGTGTCACCTGGGAGAACATCCGAGGGGCGTGGTGTTACATATATCCATATTCGATGAGCCACTGGTTTGATCCAGAAGATGCACACCCCCTCGCCCTGAGTGACGAGGAACTGGAGAGGGGGAATGGCGTCTCCAAACGCCATGCCCTGAGGGTGACATCGCAGCAGACCGCCGAACGGGACCTGCTGCTCTTCGAAATGCAGAGGACCAAAGGCAAGGGGTGCGGCCTGCTGGACCAACCGACCCTCCTGAAGTTCGGCGCGATAAAGCTTTGCCGCCGTGTCACTGCGAGGAACGCTTGTTGGAAGGGAGCAACGGCAGCACTGCAGCGGAGACTCGAGTCCCTCGGCCTTGGATCTCACGTCACAAAAAGGGGGCGATGGGGCCAACAATTTCTGGGCGACCCGGAAAACACCACTCCAAAGGCAACGCTGCTCGCATGCATCTGCAAGTCCAAATCCTGGGGCAACAGCGAGGATGTGCCAGAAGTGCCAGAACCAACGCCATCCGGTACAGTGCCTGTGCAGCAGCATATCTGCATTGTGTGCTCCAAAGTTGCCCACACGAGAGAAGCACTGTTTGCGCATTATGATGCTGCACATCGGCCGCAAAACAACGCGCCGTGTCAGACCTGCACTGTCACATGCCAGGAGTGCGGCAAACGGACAACCGAAGGGACTGAGCCAGCACTACCTCAGTCACCATTCGCGCGTGCTGAAAAAGCGTTGCTGTGTTTGTTTCGAGCTCTTTAAAACCACTGTAAAGCGCGACGAGCACATGAGATCCGCGCACCCGTAAGTGAGGGGGGGGGGGGTGTTTGGCAGTTCAGGTACGTAGGTGATTTTGTTTGTCCTCGAGAGCGGAGTGACGTCGTGGGAGGGAGTTGTTTTGAGGCCCCACCCCCAGGCCCCCTGCCCACCTGGATGGCTCACCCCCCTCCTGGTGGTCCACCGGTGGGCAGCCCCTTCACCAACTAGGAATTGTAAATGGAAAGTAATGGGGGGGTGGGTCTGTGCAGGGAAGATAGTTCGGCGTGAAAAATAACCTGATGCCATGCAAGGTACTCCCCTAGTTTTCAATGGAAATTGGCCCATATCAACAGGAAATGGCTGGAACACCCGTCGTTTCAGCAGGTTCACCCGTCGTTTCACCCGTCGTCATTTCACCCGTCGTCCCGACTAGTCGTCCGGGCGACTAGTCCGTGGTGCGGACTGCTGCGAGGCCACGGCCACCGTGGGCTGAGAAATACCCGTCTCCAAGAAAAAAAGGAACCACGCTGCCCTCCCCCAGACCGCCGATACCCCCCTTCCCTCACTGCCACTACCCCCCCATCCCCCTTTCGGTCGACATCAGGTGCGAGGGTGCTGCTCCACACTGTCTTTGCCGAAACGGCGACCGCTTGTCACCGACCTATCTCGTGGCATCTCCTTCCTCATGCATACACATCCACACACACGTGATTGTTTTTGTTCATCCGGATGGGGCGCACAGACAACAGCCTTATCTTTTTTTTGCTATAACATGTCCCAGGTCACGGTAAAAAAGAAAGACTTTGTTGTCAGCGCACGAATAGGCACGAATACAGAGGGTGCGCAAAAACAAACAGTGGAGGTTACACGCATGAATCACACCCTGCTCACACACCCACCCACCCACCCCTCCAACCTAGGGCTATCCAACCCGCCTACACATCCCCCGCCCCCCCACCCGAAAGGAACCTCGCCATGCCTAGTGGGTGGGCGCTGGGCGCGGCTGTCGTTGCCCTGTCAGCCTGCGCATTCTGCAGCTTCAGCCTGCAGGGGCACCGGATTGCGGTGGCCGCCAACACACTCGCGGGTGCCCCCCGCCGCGTCACCATCCTGGGGGGTGGGATAGGAGGGCTTGTCGCAGCGCACCGCCTGCAGCGCCAGGGCTTTGCCGTCACCATCTTAGAGGCACGCCATCGCACCGGAGGGCGTGTCTGGACCCACACCGGGTGGGGACATCCGATTGATGTGGGCGCGACCTTTATCCATGGGGTTGATGACAATCCGCTCGCAGCCCTTGCGCGGGAGTTTGGCCAGCCACTCCTGAAGGTGGACTACAGCAGGGTCGCTGTGTATGGATCGGACGGCACCCAGATCTCAAAGGAGGAGCTGAAGCGCAGCAAGGCTGCATACCGTGCCCTGCGGAAGGAGGTCATGCGCACCCGGGACAGGCTCTGGCGTGACACCGACATGGGGGCCTCTTTCCAAGCCGCTTGGGCCAAGCTCTATGGGGGTGGGGCGAAATCGAAGCAAGCCGGAGGAGGGGGCGGATCCGCGCCTGCCACAACAGACGCGACGTCGGACTCGCTCCCGCCTGGCGTCACCCCTGATGCAATGTCATGGCAGTTCTTCTGGGAGATTGTGCAGGATCAGATCGCGGAGCTGGGTGACCTGAGCACGGTGGAGTTCGACGCCTCCACAGCATATGATGGGCACGACTACATCCTCGGGCAGGGCATGCAGGGGCTGACAGATGCCCTGACAGAGTCCTTCGCTGCGATGGGGGGTGAGGTGGTTATCAACGCCACCGCGACGGGCGTCCGGCGCAACCCCGTCGGTGGTTTTTCCGTCGATGCCCAGGTTGCCGGGCGTGACGTGCAGTTTTCAAGCGAGCAGGTGATTGTCGCGCTCCCCCTGGGAGTCATGAAGGCTGGTGTCGTGTCCTTCGACCCGCCCCTCCCCAAATGGAAGCGCCGCTCAATCCATCGCCTCGGCTGCTCCGCAGCGTTGAAAATGGCACTCCGGTTCGACAGGGTGTTCTGGGATGACACATTGCAGTTCATCGGGAAGGTGTCGTCGGAGAACCAGACGCTCTGGGGAGGCGGTGCACACATCGAGTTCATCAATATGAACAGATTCCACCCCGGGAGCAACGTGCTGATTCTGGAGGTGGATGTTGGGCACGCCAGGCACGTCGCGGAGCTCACCCCTGAAGGGCGTGTGGCGCACATCATGTCCGCCCTGCGCCAGGTTTACGGCGAAGGGGTGCCTGACCCTGTGGACACCCGCACCGCAAACTTCGTGGGGGACCCTCTCATCCGCTGCGGTTTCAGCTACTGGCCCCCCTTTGTGAGCGGGGATGACAACCTGGAGTGCGCAGCCCCGTTGCACGGAGGGTCACTTCACTTCATCGGGGAGTACACCACTCCCACCGGGTATGGCAACCTCCACGGCGCCATCGAGGAGGGCGAGCGCGTCGCAGCGGAGATGGGCGGTGCGGCGGTGTGGGAAACCCTCGCAGCGCCGCTGCGCGCGGTGCTGAGTGGCGGTGGGCGGGAGAAGAAGAGGTTCACCCCACAGTGGTGCCCCTCGCCCTGCCAGATGAAGTGAAAGGAGATGGGTTGCAGTGATGTGTGAGTGTCCTGTGTGTGGGGACAAACAATCCGAAGGGGAAAGAGGGGGGGGGGGGGTTGAAGAAAAAGCACTGTGAATTTAGAAGCCAGAATAAGGGAAAAAAGAGCCGGAATAAGGGTTCTTTTCGTCAGATCAGGGGATCTCGGGAGGATGTGCGCAGGCATGTCGATGCCCCAAAAAGCTGGCCTGAAACATACACACAAGGCGCATGCCTCGCTGCAGTGGATGGTGGTTGCACAGGGGCTCGGGCTCAGGTTCCTGCGTTGTGAGAGCAGGGCTCTCAAAGCACACTGCTGATTGCTTCCCCTCTCTGTCGCTCTGCAGGGGGGGGGTGCACAGTGAGGGGGTGTACCCACAGTACATCATGAAGTTCGTTCTTTTCGTGCCGCTCGTGCCTGGATCGCCTTCCCCCCTTCAGGGGGCGATTCTGCCGAAGAATGAATCGATGCTCTTCCACAGGTGTGTGCTGGGTGTATCAGGGTGCCAGCATCCCGAGTTGCCCTCGGCGCAACCACCGCTAAAAACAGATAAACAGATAGTGTTGGCGCGTGTGTCGCAGCAGGGGGGGGTTGCGCCAGGATCAGGTGTGTCCGTGGTGCTCCCTCTGCTGCCTCAACACGCTTAACGTGTATGTGTGTATATGTGTGCCTCACAACAGGCAACCCCATATAGGAGGAACTTGTCTAGCCCTTGCCCCCCCGTGTACAACAGGGGAGGCTTTTCCTCTGAAGCTGGGAAGTTTTTATGTGTTTTTCATCTCTTCTCCCACTGCCCTCTGCGTATGAGCTTTTTAAACTTACGCGCGCACGGCATTTTTGACTCTGGGTTTTCCGGTGCTCTCTGCACACCGCACAGCCTCCTCATCAGGCGAGGGGCTTGTCTGTGTGAGTGAGTGGGTGTGCGCCCAAGAGGGGGGGGGGGGGGTGGGGTGGTGGGATGGGTGTCTCTAAGGCACAGCGGTGTGAAAACCCCCGTAGCTTTTGTTTCATTCCTCGTCGTCCACGGTGGGCTAATGCAAAAGTGATCACTATTTTGTGCACTATAAGTTGCCACTATATAGTGACAACTTACTGAACACATAGTACTACCGTATACGTAAATATTATGGAACGTAAATATTATGGAACGGGCCCATTTTTGGCCGGTCCGTTTCATAATATTTACGTTCCAAAATATTTACAGGGCCAGTTGGGGACTCGGTGGTGAGGACGGCTTGCGTCAGGAATCGCGCGAAAAGTGCACGAGTAGGTCCCGTCAGGGACTCTGTACGCCGTCCGATCACCTGGTCCAAGTCCCCGAGTCGCAGAAAGCCCTGTAAATATTATGGAACGAAAAAAATCTGGAACGCCAACCCACCAGCGTTCCATAATATTTACGTTCCATAATATTTACGTTCCAAAATATTTACCGTATACGTAAATATTTTGGAACGTAAATATTATGGAACGTAAATATTTTGGAACGCTGGTGGGTTGGCGTTCCAGATTTTTTTCGTTCCATAATATTTACAGGGCTTTCTGCGACTCGGGGACTTGGACCAGGTGATCGGACGGCATGCAGAGTCCCTGACGGGACCTACTCGTGCACTTTTCGCGCGATTCCTGACGCAAGCCGTCCTCACCACCGAGTCCCCAACTGGCCCTGTAAATATTTTGGAACGTAAATATTATGGAACGGACCGGCCAAAAATGGGCCCGTTCCATAATATTTACGTTCCATAATATTTACGTATACGGTACGTATACGGTATATGGAAATGGGATAGTGACTAATGTTTCCGACTCACTCGACACATACTGGACACAATCTAAATTATAGTGGACACATAGTGACAAATAGTGGACATGTCAACTATTATAGTCGACATGTAAGTAAAATAGTCGCATGTCGACTATAATAGTGACTATAATAGTGGACATGCGACTATTATAGTCACTATTATAGTCGACATGTCACTAAAATCGTCACCAAAATAGTCGACATGTCAACTATATAGTGACTATTATAGTCACATGTCGACTATTTTGTGACTATAATAGTCGACATGTCGACTATATAGTGACTATTATAGTCGACATGTCGACTATTTTGTGACTATAATAGTCGACATGTCAACTATATAGTGACTATTATAGTCGACATGTCACTATTTATAGTACCTGGGACCCCCCGTGTATAAGTTCCCCCCCCCTTACCCCCGTGTTTAAGTCCCCCCCTGGGGGTCTGGCAGGGGGGGGACTTAAACACAAGGGGACCTAAACACGGGGGTGAGCTGGTCTGGAGGGTCATCAGGTGGCCCCTAGGCCCTCCAGGTGCTGTCAGAGTCGAAAAGTGGGGTGCCAAAAGTCCATCCGGACCGGAATTACCCCCCTACGACAGCAGAGGAAGAGGTCTTCTTGGTCTCCACTGTGCCACCCCCGTGTTTAAGCCCCCCCTGTGTTTAGGTCCGCCCCCCCCGTGTTTAAGTCCCCCCCGGCCGAAAATCGCCTCCAGGGGGGGGACTTAAACACGGGGGGTCCCAGGTACTATTTTTTTCATTAGCCCACCGTGGTCCCCCCCCCCCCCACCCCCCCCCCCCCCCCTCTCTCTCTCCTCTTGCCCCTCCCCGGGATTTTTATTTGCCCGTGAAAAATCCTGAAGTTCCGAAAATCTTAGACATCTCCCATCGTTAGAGGGCCAGAAACGAAGAAGGCAATGCTCCTGCAGTGTGTGCTGGCTAAGCTGAGCGCTGGTGCCTAAATTGCTACTTCGGGGGGTGGTGGTGGTGGTGGGGTGGGTTATTGGGTCCTGCTCCCATGTCAAGCTGTCACCTTGTCACCATGTTCTTTTTGTTAGTACCGTAAACAGAATAAATCTGAACCGTAAAAAAGGTCCAATCCACCTCCAGACCCCCCCCCCCCCCCCCCCGAGGTCCAGAATTTGTCCGGTCCAGACCAGTTTGGGGGACTTGGCGATACACGGCGATTTCTCACACGGTGGACCCCCACCCCCTGGAGCGGGGGTCTGGGGCGGGGTCAGAGCGACCCCCGATAGTGGGGTTCAGACCCCCACTCGTGGGGGTCCAGATCAGTCAAGGGGGCTGGGGAAGACCCGTTCACGCTTGTGAACGCTTCCCGCGGGAGCAGAAACCCGGTGATCTTGGGGGGGAACAGCAAACCACTCTGGACCGGAAAAAAGGTCCAATCGGTTTGGACCCCCGGGGTCCAGAATTTTTACGGTCCAGCATTATTACGTCCAGGACTTCTTACGGTCCAGATTTATTCTGTTTACGGTAAAATAATTCCGCTCATGCGGGCGACAATGCGGCACCCAATGTCGGCGCAGTGGTCAGACAGGTGTTTGAGACGATCGCTGTCATCTCAGTCGACCCGGGGTTGCTGCCATCGGGTGTTGCTACGTCGTGCGGTGCAGCTTGCAGCTCTGAAGAGCACCGGCTGCACTCCGCAAACAAGACTTCGAACTGGCAAAAAAAATAATAGGCGACACACTGGCACAGTGCGACACAGAGCAACGTCCCCCCACCCCACCCATCCTCCCTCTTCCCTCGTTTATCTGTCTTGAGAGTTCGCGGCCTGGAAAATTAGTTCAAAAAAAACCGTTCAAATCTTGCGAAGCAAATTCACACAGGGGTTCAGCGAGGCTGCATACGTCAGGGAGGGTGTACCCTGTGCTCAAACTGCCTCGCCTTATTGTGTGGTGGGTTCAAGAAGGTGCCCCGCCGACGGGATCTAAGTTGGGCATGGGCTGTGTTCTGCAGCCCTCATTCCTGTGGTTGAAGACCCGCCGAACACCCCGCATTTTCTCCGAGATTGGTATTTTTTGTCCGAATGTCGAACAAGAAAACAAAAAAAAACGCCGAAATCATGCCAAGTGTCGAAGAAGCCCCCCTCTTTGTCTTGATGAGTCTCCAGACTCGGCAGACCAGTCGCCCCCTTCGGGGGCTGGGTGCGCAACCACAATCACATGCGAACTAAGTCCCTCAGGAGCAGTAGCCTCTCTCACCTCTCACAGAAGGGCTGCAAAAAGACACGGCGTGTAAACCGGTTCACAACCGATCAACACGGGTGACTGCGAATATCTCCCAATGCGTTGTGTGTGGTGGGGTTGTTTGGTGGCAGTCACGCTCGCCCTCTGTACGAGCGGGGAGGGGTGGGGGCACGGTGGGATCTTGTAAATTTTACATGTATAACTACAAGTATATACATGTATTATACATGTATAATACTTGCATGTCAACTATTATACATGTATAATACATGTATATGCCTGAAATATACATGTAAAATACATGTATATCAAGTAAAAATACAAGTATAATACTTGCATGTCAACTATTATACATGTATTTTTACTTGATATACATGTATTTTACATGTATATTTCAGGCATTTACATGTATTTTACATGTATAATACTTGTCATGCAAGTATTATACATGTAAAATACTTGCATGACAAGTAAAATACATGTATAATACTTGCATGACAAGTAAAATACTTGCATGCAAGTAAAATACATGTATTTTACTTACATGCAAGTATTTTACTTGTCATGCAAGTATTTTACATGTATAATACTTGCATGACAAGTATTATACATGTAAAATACATGTAAATGCCTGAAATATACATGTAAAATACATGTATATCAAGTAAAAATACATGTATAATAGTTGACATGCAAGTATTATACTTGTATTTTTACTTGATATACATGTATTTTACATGTATATTTCAGGCATATACATGTATTATACATGTATAATAGTTGACATGCAAGTATTATACATGTATAATACATGTATTATACAGTGCCGCAGAAAAGTTTCGAACGAACAAAAGTTTTAAAATTCTCCGTACGAAAGTTTTTTCGTCTCAAAACTTTTGTTTTGTTTTAAAAGTTATCTATCCTGCATCATGGGAGTTTCCTAGAGGTGTGTGGGATGATGTGCCACATGTGCAACACTCCAGCGCTGTGAACAGGCAGTCTTTGGGTCAGGCGGGTGTCAGCATCCTTCAACCTCACTCAGGTTACTCCTATCTGTCCCCTATCGCCAGGTTTGCTGCGAGTTGCCAAAAGCGGATGAGTTTGCGGATCGCAGGCAGAGAGGCCAGAAGAGGAATGTCCAACCTCAACAGGGTCGTTATCCCCAGTCGAGTGGTTTCCGCAACCGAGCGGTCCATCCCTCCAAACCACACGACATGGGGGCCTTTTCGGGTCCACTGGATGCTGCTGACATCGCAAATAGAATGACCTCGACCTGTCCAGTCCTGTCAAGAAGTATTTTTAGTATCTCTCTTGTCAAGAAATCTTTGTCCGAAAACACTTCGGAGAAAGATCCTTGACTTTGAAACAAAGTATTGAACAAAAGAATGTTTTAAAATTTTTCGCGAAGCGCGATTTTCGTCTTAAAACTTAAAATTATCTTAAAATTTATCGTGTTCGAAACTTTTCTGTGGCACTGTACTTGTAGGTATACATGTAAAATTTACAAGATCCCACCGTGGGTGTGTGTGGGGGGGGGGGGGGGGGCACAAGGTGGACTTTTGTTCGGGGCCTTCGCGGGAGGGGGGGTGCAGAGGGGTGGGCCCAAAACGCAAGCACCCCCGGACAAAAGATGTGTTCGCACACTTGACACAGGGTTTTGGCGCAGAGTCAAAATGACCCCCCCGTTCTCCCTCCCACCACCTTCCTCCCCCCCCTGAAGAATCCTGTTTCCCGTGGCTCCTATCGTGTCGGGTTGTGTGTGGGTGGTTTTATATTTCTGTACAGCGCTTTCCTCTGCGAGCAGTGCAGGGGAAAGCGGCGCCACTTGGCGCCGTCTGTTCAGACTTAATCTCTCCTCCGTGTCTTTCCCGTCGTGCACCTGCCTCAGGATGGATCTGCAATGGAGGGGGGTGGTCGTGGAGGCAGAGTGGCAGGCTTTCAAGGGTTCAAGCAAAATGAATGTGTGTGGGGTAGTGTGGCCCGTCACCCCGTCCCACCATTCCGCCCCCTTCGCCCCTTGCGATGGAAAAGGTAGTTTTGAGGGGGAACACGTGGAGGGGGCCCTATCTTAAGCGGCTTTAGCATTCACGTGTCGTGGCGGGGTCCGGATTTTTTTCTCTTCTTGAACAGGCAGTAAATCGGACCGTTTGACGACTTTCTCAAAAGGTAATCCACCAGCTTCATATTCTTGCACACCGCAGTGGTCTTCAGCGCCTTCAGCTCTGCGAATTCGGCAGGAATCGCACTATAATCCTGTCTACATCGAGCTTTTGCATGATGCCATCCACTTCGTGCCCGACTTCGTTCACCCCGCATCAGCAGCTTCTCCAATCATTGCTCCAGCTGCAGGCCTCGAGGAAGGGCTTGTCTGCAGTTGCCTCAATAGCGGTTTGGTTAGCCTTCAGGATCGACACCTTGTGGTCACCAAACCACCTTTCCTGCTCGATCACCAGATGGAGGATCTCAAGCAGGTGGCCCCGTCCTTCGGTGCAGAAGGTGGGGCAGACTGGCTGGACCCGTTGTCGCCAACAGATCCAACCCAAGCCGGAGGCGGAAGCGCGGAACGAAGAATCAGGGTCATTTCAGGTGTATGAATACCTGTGGCAAGGTTCTCAGAGGGGCCCGGCCGGGCCGGATGGGGCCGGAGGCCCTTTCCGACTTTGTAGAAGACCCCCCCCCCCCCCAGTATAACTGGGAACCGGAGCTGATGAATCTGTGTCACCTCCAAATTAGTTTTGGAGTTGTGCTAACAACGCAGGAAAACTTTGCTATGCAGATCATGCAGGACACACCACACCCGCAGCAGGCGTGTGGGGTGTTCTCGCGATCGACGAATACCCGCTGGTTCTTCTCTCCCCTTTCTGATTTGCAGACACAAAGTTTTTTTATCACTACCACATGGCCCCGCCCTGACAGGGATTGGGCAGGCTCTGCGCCTGCCTCGCATTGCTGCCCGCTGATTAAGGGGGTGGTTGCCCCTCCCAAGATGCCTTCGCTGCTGGATGCTGTGGAGGCAGGAGATGCCAAGAAAGTGAAACGCCTGTTGAAACACAGCGACGTCAACGGCTACCTGCGAGGTATGGATGTGCAGTCTGGTGGTGGTGCTGACATGTCTCAACCGCCTCTTTGAAGCCTTTTATTCCATACACACCTGTTCAGGCACAACACCGCTGCATGTGGCCGTGCTTGTGGATAACATCGAGATGATTGAACTCCTGCTGGAACTGGGAGCAGACATCCACAAGCCTCTTGAGAAGAACCAATGTATGTCCCGGCTGATATCACAATCCTCTGGGGGACTTGACGGTTCACTCTGGCGCGCACAAATGCGAGAGCGTGTTCAAAACACTGGACACGCCCCTCTCGCATCGACAGTTTGCACGGAGCCCAACCCCTTTAGACATGAGCATATCGCATCTGCCTATTGGTGCTGCCTTTATCTGCAACAGGACGCAGAGCCATCCCGATACCACCACCGCCACCATCAGATCGGACGCCCTTTCTTTCAGCGGCTTTTTCGGGCCACACAAAGTCAGTTGCGTGCCTCCTCAGACATGGTGCAACCTTAACTGATGGGCGGCGTGGTATGCAGCCCTTTGCATGGCGGCCATCACCGACACACCCTGCACAGGAAGGTCGGCGCTGCACCTCAGTGCTTCCGAAGGCCACGCTGCTGTTGTGCAGTGCCTGCTGGAAAGCGGGATGTACGCCGGTGCCAGATGCGATGCAGGCTCTACAGCCCTGGATCTAGCGATACGGCGCAGGCATGACGATGTCGTGGCGCTGCTGCTGCAACACGTGGAGGACGCTGAAACCTGCGTGCTAACAGAGACGCCTATGCTCTACGCAGAGCCTGACGCCGACGCGCTCGACCTGACGCTCACCATCCCGCTGGACGACACCATCTCATGTGTCACGCCGGCAGACCCAGGGCTCTGTGCCGCCCCGCCCAGCCCAGTGGAGCTGAAGGCCGCCCTCTGCGTGTGCGCTGTGTCAGAGGTGTGCACGCAGGCGCGGACAGCGGACGCCAAGGCGCGCCACATGGAGAGCCTGGTGGCGGCACTTAAAAGCGCTGGCAGCGTGCGCGACGTGATGGCAGAGGTGGGTGCCGCTCGCACTGCTCTGTCGGCGGCGATGGACGCGGTGCGGCGTGACACGCAGAGCGAGTCTGCTGTGCAGCAGCGCGACGAGGCGTACGCAGCGCATGTGCGCTCGGCAGAGGAGGCTCTGGCATACCTTGCGGGGAGCGCAGGGGAGGACGAGGCACGCGTGGTGCACGCAAGCAGCATCGTGGGTGCGGCAGACACCACCCCGCCTGTGACGGCAGGCGACCCCACAGGCACTGTTGCAGAGGTGGTGGCGGCAGCAGAGGCGGCAGGCGCTGCGTCCGCATCTGCCCTCGAGGCCTACGCCTGTGCCTGGGAGGCTGTGGGTGCGGCGGTGCGCAAGCTGAGCGACCCCGAGTCAGTGGCGCAGTGTGTGGTGGACGTGGGTGTGGCACGCGATGGCTTGGCGGCGGCGCATGTGGCGATGGCTGCGCAGTGCGACGGGCTGGAGCGTGTGGCTACGGCGGCAGTGCGTGAGGGGGAGGCGCGTGTGCGCAGCGCGGCGGCTGGCAGGGACCTGCTGGAGCGTGTGGTGGCGGAGGCGGCAGAGCGCCCCGACAAGGCGGCACTGACGCAGCGCCTGCAGGATCTCAGCAGAGAGGTGCTGCGTGCAGAGGACCAGAAGGACGACCCCCAGAAGGCTGTGGACCGTGCGCGCCGTCACAGGCAGCCTCTCGAAGGGCCTGAAGCGGCCCTCCGTGAGGCACAGCGCGTGCTGAGCCGGGCACAGGCAGCGCTGGAGCAGCAGGAGCGGGCTGTGGCGGAGGCTGCTGTGCGCTTCTACCCAGAGCTGGCTGTGGCCGAGGGTGTGCGCGAGTGGGGCGGGCTGGTGTGCCGGCGGCACCTGCGTGACTACACGGAACGGGAGCTGCTGGCGCAGAGCAGGCACACGGTGTGGCGGGCACGGCGGCCTGACGGCGAGGTCTGTGTGCTGAAGCACTTCGCAACCGACAAGGGCGGTGTGTCGCGCCTGCTGCGCGAGGCACGTGCCCTGCAGCGCCTGCAGCACCCCTGCGTGGCAGAGGTGGTGTGCGTGTTCCAAGACGAGGCGGGTTGGTTCATGGAGATGCCGTACTACAGCGGAGGCGACCTTGCCGCAGTCATGCGTAGCGGTGCTAGCAAGCAGGCTGTGATGCGGCTGCTGCACGACACGGCACAGGGGCTTGCCTGCATCCACCGCAACGGGCTGGTGCACTGCGACCTGAAGCCTGAGAACGTGTTCATCGGAGCGGACGGGAGGGGGCGCCTGGGGGACTTCGACGTCAGCAAAGACACGGCACTGAGGATGGCGACAGCGACAATGGCACCTGCTGCCATGACCATGGCAGGGCCGCGTGGCACCCGTGGCTACATGGCACCGGAGGTGGTGCACGGCGGGGCGGCGTCGTGTGCGTCAGATGTATACTCCCTCGGGCTGATGGTGTATGATGCCCTGGCCTCGGTGGACCGCAACGGTGCAGACGGCGCGGTCCCCGTTGTCAGCACACACACGGTGCCAGCAGAGGCGGTGCCGCTGCTGCAGGGCATGCTTGCACCGCGCCCTGAGGCACGCCCCTCAGCAGAGGACGTTGCTGTGCACCAGCTCCTGCTGGGGGGCGGGAGCACCGCCAGCATCGCCACCACCACCACACCAGTGAGTTGGCTGAACCGACACGCACGCGGCGAGGTTGTGGACGTGACGAGCACTCTGCGCGAGGCTATGCAGACGATGGTCAACAAGAGCTGCGACGTGGGTTCCTTGGGGCAGGGGCGCAACAACCGCAAGGGCGAGGCCCACAAAGGCCTGCGTGTGGAGCACGTGCTGCGCGTGGAACATGTCGACCTCTGGGAGGCCTACCAGCTGCAGCGCCGCCAGATGCAGGCACGCGCTGCCGCAGGCACCACAGCACCGATCGACCCGCTGTGCATGGTGGAAGGCGGGGCGCTGGGCACAGAGCTGCTGAGCAGGGGTGTGAACGAGGTGCACCTCTTCCACGGCACGCTGCGGAAGTGGTCGGACACCATCGTCTCGCAGGGCATGGACGAGCGTGTGTGCACATGGGGCCTGCACGGTGCAGGGCTCTACTTCGCAGAGAACTCCAGCAAGTCCGACGAATACATGTCGCCTGCTGAGGACGGGCTGTGCGACCTACTGGTGTGCCGCGTGCTGCTGGGCAAGCCGTACCTGCGTTGGGAGAAGGCTGGGTCTTCTGCACAGGCAGCACGGCGCCCTCCGTGTGTCGAAGGGCACATCAACTGCAAGCAGGGCCATGAGGCGACCGACAGTGTGCTGGCTGCAGTGCAGGGCGAACCCCGCGAGTTTGTTTTGTACGACAGGGCGCGTGTGTACCCCGAGTACGTCGTGAAGGTGCGTCGCGTGGAGCAGGCGCTGGGCAACCTCCTGTCGTAGTAGTGCCGGCGAAGACTGCTCTCAACCCACCGTGCAGCCGGAACATCGCTCTTAGGGGGTCTTTGCTGGTCGACAAACTTCGACAAACTTCTTCAGTTTTCAGCCAATTCAACAGGAAATGCACCAAAATGCACTGACGACCACCCCGTAGCGAAGACCCCCTTACCCTTCGGATGGTTTGCCTCCACGCCACCCTTTCCTCTCTGGTCGCTCGAGACGCCTCCTAACCATTAACGATTCGAAGATTGCTCATCATCCCCAACCCACCGTGCAGCCGGCACATCGCCCTTCGGATGGTTTGCCTCCACGCCGCCCTTTCCTCTCTGGTCGCTTGAGACGCGGAGTTTCCTAACCATTAACGAGTCCGGCGACCACCACCCTCTGTCACCTGCATGGTGTGCGCACGGTGCTGGCTGGGTCTTCCTTTGACCCCCACCCCCACACCTGCCCCTCTCTGTTTCCCTTTCTGCTTTCCCACAACGTTTGCTTCAGGCGGTGCAGGGGGGGTGGGTTTTCTCGCACTGTGTTGAACAGAACTGTGCCAAAGGGGGTGTCGCCTGATTGAATTTCAGGCACACACTTTTTCTGCACTCCCGAGCGAATGCCGCCCCCAGCTGCAGTATTGTTGAGGGGGTTTTTGTGTAGCCTCATGCAATGAAGGAGGAAATGGAGCACGGAGAAATCAGGCCCGATTTGATTTTAATGCACGCGGTAGTGCCGTAATTGCAGAGCCACATCTCACCTCATCACAGGTCGAGGTGTGTGCGTTTCACCACAACCTCACCCCTCACCATTCCCCCGTGTTCAGTGACATGTGTCGATAGTGTTCCATTTTGTGCGGCACTTCTGTGCGTCTGGGTTGGTGGCCAACAGCCTTGCTCTCTCTGACCCGTGGCCTGGGGACAGGTTATGGGGAATAAAGGAAAACCAGGCTGTGGTTCCGAAAGCCCAATGGTTCATCGCTGCCCACAACAATCTACTCAGTTTGGGAGGGTGGGGTGTCGGGAGGTCACCACTATTCGACATGCCTTTTGCTGTTTTAGGCTGCACCCCACTGCTCAGAACGAAGAAAGGGCCGATCTGTTATTTGTTTGGGGTGCAACAGTCTGCGTAGCGTTGGTGCCGCACCTGACCCGAAGAACAAAGTGGTTGGCGCCACTCTCCCGCACTGCGCTGCCCCTGCTCGTAAACCCCCCCCCCCCCCCTCCCCCTCAGCGCATCATCACAATGGGGAAACATTATCTCCCATTTTCTTTGCTGGCTAGGGCCTCCAATGCTAGGCCCAGTGGAGGCCGAACCGATCACACCTCTGTTCTTCGGTGCGATCTCCACTGAAGGGGGTCTTGTCAGTGGCCTGGCATCATTAATGTGCGTAATTGCTTTCGTGCGCTGCCGTGCAACATATTTTTCGTTCAGCAATAGCCGAAACACAGCTTCCCTCCCACCAAAGAGGGGCTGCTAAAGGGCACGGTGAATATTCGTTCAAATCGTTCAAAACCCCTAGCCCCTTTCTCAACCCAACGAGACTCGCCCATTTTCATTCTTCATGGCTTGGCAAGAAAGAAATTCTTTCGCCTTCTCCGTGAACGACACTGCGAGCACCAGGGTGCGTCATACTCGTCTCTTTCCCCTCTCCTACCCTGCCATCCTGGCCAACCCCAGGGCCCCCCCTACGCAGGCAAGCAACGTGCGAACGGCTTTGCGCCTAGGCCTCTTCCCCTCCAGATGACGCAGGCATGGTGAACCCTTCTATCGCGTGTGTTTCTCCTTACGAGCGCCAAATAAAACTGTGTCGGCTAAGAGGCCTTGGCCTATACAGGCCCAAAAATCACGCGAAATTCGGGTGGTTCATGAAAAAGATAACTGCCAACCAAGAAGCAATCTGGAAATCTGTGAGTTTTTTATACCACAGAGGCAGTATCTATTCACATACGGAGGGATATCACTGATGAGTTTTCCCTCCGAAACTACCTATGTATGCGTTAGGAAACGAAACATGATGTGAACTTGAGAAAGCCAAATGCAGAAATGTTCTCCGACACAACTTTCAGAATCAAGTGTACCCTGTGCTGTGAATACTTCCTAAGGTTGAGGACGGACTCCGTCTATACTTTGAGAGTACACTGCCCTCGAACCTGCTTGCAGGGTATGGGGTCGTCAATGGGACAGATCAAGCTTGCTTGTGATTGTCGACACCAAAAAAAGGGCCCACCCTGATATTTCGTGTCCCGTTCGTGCGTATTTGCCCTATTTCGGTAACACCAGCAACTCCAAACCTTTTTTGAGCTTTTCCACCTGCTTTGAGTAAGAGGTCCGCGAGAAATACCTGCAAGTGTGTATCCAGCACCTGCGGTCGCAATTCCGAAAGGCCAATGCTTATGCATTTGGCATAGCTGCGCTGCTGAGGCACAGCTTCTGAAATCACAGGGTGACTCCAATATCGGGTATGACACCGGATATTGGAGACACCAGCCTCGGAGGCTGGACCTGGCAGCCTGCTGGTATGTTCCACCGAAGGGTCTTGCCCGTGGAGTTGCAGGGCTCACTCTCTCTTTTAGACTCTCTCGGCTGTTATTATAGCAGAAAACAACGCACCCTCGTGGACCCAACCACCCCACCGGATTCCCCAGAAAGAAGACATGTCTTGCATAACGAGTGAAGGGAGGCCGCCTCTGTGCTTAACCTTTCTCTGCTATCCGCCCCATCCCCCATTCCCCCCCCCCCCCCCAGAAACGTCACCCCATGGGGCTGCTGCTGAGCTTAAGTGCAAGAGAGAGCGGCCCGAGAAGAGAGAGAGAAGTCACCAGCCACCCCCTCCCGACCCTCGCCGCATTCATGCACCCCAAATCATCCCTGCATGCATATCAACTCGCAACTGTGGATGACCAAGGCCCGAGCTCCCACGCCCATTCCTCCTACGCGAGGATTTGTCTGAGAGCAGTGTGTGAGGGAAGGGGTGTTTGGCACGACTCGACTCACCACCTCGCTTCACCTCGCCTTCCACACAGCCGAACCACAACAAGGCCTGCCTTTTGCCTTCACTCTCGACAATCAACCATCACCCTGCCTCACGCTGGCACACACCGCACACCACACACCGCAACACCAGGCCCCCTCCCCCCCCCCCCCCTCCCCCACGCCTGCGAACAACCTGCATAACGAGTGAAGGGAGATCATTCTTGTGCTTCCTTCTACTTCTATTCCACTCCCCCACGCCTCCCCACCCCTATGCAGTACGACGTGCCGCAGAAGCGCTTCTCTTCTGTGCGGCGCGGAAGCCCGCACCGCGCTTCCGGATGGACCGATGGGGACGACGGCTCCCTCATGGGATCCTGGGTGGCTGCGGGCAGCCACGTCCCCCCCGTCCCGCCGTCGGTATCGCGGGACGCTGCGGAGCTGGACCTGCAGCGGAGATCGGGGTCGGGCTCGCCGTATCAGACGTGGGGGGGGCGTAGCCCGGTTGCGCAGAGCCTGAGCGTGCGGCGTGAGAACGGGGTTGGGTTCGTGACGCAGCGGCAGCAGGACCGCCTCGACCGGAAGGAGCAGACGCAGGACTGGGTGGGGTACAACGCGCAGTACAGCTCTCCTTCGAGGAGCAAGACGCAGCGCTGCAGGTCTTGCGGCGCAGGGCGGGATGTGCCGCACGGCCCCCGAAAGCCTGACTCGAAACAGCACAACGCACTGCGGCGCGAGCTTGTCTCCGACTGGGTGGATGCGGGTGGGGACGTCCCGCGCGGGGCCCGCCGGCTGTACATCCCACACACCCCGTGGCCCGACGGGTCTGGCGGCGGCATCGTGGAGGTGCCCATCCCCAAGCGGAAGCTGCTGCACCCCGACACGCATGAGATGGTGCTCTGGCCAGACTGGCGGGATACACACGTCACGGAGGGGCCGCCCCCGCCTGAGATGTGGCGGGAGCACGCCATGCTGCTGCGGGAGCAGGGGAACGCAGCAGGGTCGCGCTGAGGTGGGGGGTGGGGGTGGGGTGTCCGGCCCGCTGCACTCCCGAACAGCAGGGGTGATTTCTTGTGCTGGCCGGCGCCAAGATCCATGGGGGCCTGTGCTCGGAACCGCATGCGAGTCCGCTAATCCATCATACCCAACGCAGAAACATATCCTTGTTGGATAGAACCCTCATATCACACCCTCAACCAGCTGACGCAGAAACGTGAGAAACAGTGAATGATATCGATCTCCCCGGCCCGGCTCTGTTTTGTGCCGCCAGCCCCACTGAGCGACCAGCAGCTCAACCCCAGTGCGCGGTTTGTTTGTCCGAGAGCAGCATGGCGTTGTGCGGGAGAACACAGTGAGCCGCTTCACAACACTGGCTGCAAAGTGACATAGTTTGGGGCACAGCGACACAGCGAAGGGCTGTCGGTTGAGTTGCGTTCAGATTTGAAAGAATCCATGGCAGGACGGGTAAACGGAGAGCGGCCTGTTGAGCGGCCAGCCTCTCGGACGAACCAGATTGTTGCTTGACGCGCTTGATTGCAGACAGGGGTGCAGGTGGTCTGGCAGTGGGCACCGCCTGCACGTGTCCGGATGGAGGTGGGGAGATGTCTGGTGTTACACATTTGCACGCTCACGCTGACAGTGTTCTTGTTATGGATTTGGCGCACAAACAGCCGCCTTTTGTTTTATAACCGGAGTCAAATGCCCCGAGTTCTGTCACTGCGACTAAAATATCGGCGAGAAGAAGGCAGCAATCAGAGGGGGGGGCGGGGGAGGTGGGGGAGGGGGGGTGGGGGGTGGACGGCCCCTGTCGCCGTTTTGTCTGTCCCAGTTGACGGGGCGTTGTATTTGTATTTCGCGGTGCCCGTCCTTATAGAGAGCCTTCTCAAGCTGGTGTGTTGAGTGGGGTGGGTGTGCAGCAGCTCAGCCCCATCCCTCCTGGCCCAACCCACCCGCCCAGTATGCCGCGTATGCTGCTTGTGGGTTGAGGGTGCCTCACCTCGCTGCCATCGGGAAGGGTTGTATTCCGTACACTGCCGTGCACAGGAACTCACTCTATAGAAACCCAACACGCAACCATGCACGCAATGCTGCTGATGCTCGCTGCGGTGGCGGTGTCTGCGCAGCAGGTGTCCGCGCTGCACGGAGATGAACTCGCACTGGCGCATGCCGAGCGCGATGGCCGCAAGACGGCGAGCAACCATGCTGCATCGATCCAGTCCGAGAAGGACAGCCGCAAGAAGATGTCGGGCTCTGCCCGCGATGCCGCAGCCCAGTCTGAGCAGGACAGCCGTAAGAAGATGTCGGGTGCCCGCGATGCCGCAGCCCAGTCTGAGAAGGACAGCCGCAAGCGCATGACCTCCATCCGCTAAGCTCCCCGATCCAGACTGCCTGCATGCATTGAGTGCATTGCCTCGTGCACCACCACCCTCCCACCTCCCAGCCACACAGACCCCTGCCTTGTTGTGTAACATCAAGCAGGTCGACAGTGATGCTGATATTACTCCCAGTTACTTCCAGTTGTCGATTGTTTTTTTTGTTAGTTCGGCGTAGCCAACTGGGGAAACTTTCTGTGCCTTTAGTTGGATCGTGCGTCCCTACTCACACCACTTCATCAGACCGGGGAGTGGTGTACACAAAGAGTGGGGTCTGCGTTCCAACAGAACAACTTTCGGCAGTAATTGGTTTGTTGTCTCGTTTTGCTGTCACTTTAGGATCCAGCGGGCACCGATAGTTTTTCTTTTTCGAACCAGTCCCCTGACCCCCCAGCAAAGAAGACGGTTGGCAGCGCCTGTGTTTACCCGATGTCGCCTCGCATAGGTGACGAACCAGCACACACTCACGATCTGGTAGACCTACTTGTAAGGGTGTGGTCGGGACCTCTCCCCGGCACATATCCGGCACAGAACACCGTGGTGGCTATATTATTGTATTCCCGATCCGTTTGCTTTGAACTGCACTGTGTGAGACACGTGCGTTGGAAGTAGCTTCCGCCAGAACAGTACGGTTTTGCTGCAGTTCCATCTTATATTTTTACCAGTTACGAGGGACGAAGCGTAGCGAAGTCGCGAAGTAACGAAGGAAATCGTACGACTGATGCTTTATAAGGATAACCTTCATGTCACTTCACTGGGGCGTACACAGCCTTTGACACAGGAGTGTGCGCTCAACGAAAAGTAGCCCGGATCTGCCTTTTTTGCAGTGTGTTTCTCTTATTATAGCGAAAGGGGTACGATTTTTTTGGAAGCACAAATGCCGGCCGAGGCCACGGTGAACGAACCAGCTTTTATTCAACAGATCGAAAGAATAACCGGCTCAAATCACGGCGGGTTGAAAATTTAAAAACACATCCGAGGAAAGCGGTGCATCCTGTGTCTCCAGTCTGTGGGGGAATCCAGAGATCCCTCCACTTGGAGATGTCGACGATGTTGAAATGATGCATGAGCTGGAAGCGGTGCTTGCCGACGCCCCAGCCCCCCACCCCTGCCATGCAGGACACACGTCGGCAAGAAGGATGTTGGGGGTAATGGGCCCCCTTCTGTCCCGACAGGCACCACCCACCCTCCCATTTCATGTTGTCCGAACATGACTCACCTCCATGTGACTGTTCCAGCACCCTCTTCCTCCCGACAGGTGGACTCCGGTAGTGTGACCGGGGAGGGGGCGCTTGTGGGGTGGGGTGGCAAAGGGGGGTGTGGACAGTTGGCAGTGGTGTCCGTTCCGTGTCCGTCCGTGGGCTGATCGAATAGCAAGGCCGTTACAATGGTGTTGATGGAGCTTGGTGGGCAGATTAATGCCGCGCTAGCAAGCGCTACGCGCGGCACCACTATTGACGATGAGGCTGTGGACAAGATGCTCAATGAGATATCACGGGCCTTGCTCATGGCGGATGTCAACGTGAAGCTCGTGAAGGAGTTCAAAGATCAGGTGAAGATGAAGATCGAGCTCGAGGAAAGCAGTCAGGGAAAGTATGTGACACACAGACACACACGGGAGGAATTCTCTGCACTCACAGAAAAGGGGAAACTGGACAGCACACACCTGCAGAACATGCGAATAGTTTATAAGAAGGGGGTAGTCTCTCTACCAGTCACAGCTCATCAGTCAGTGAGGGGAAATAGGGCTGCTGCTCGCTTTTTCTCACTCAGTCACCTCATCTCGCGAAGGGGCCAGGAACACACTGAGTTCGCCCCCCCTGCTGTCCGGTGCGACCACCCGGCGCGGCATACATTCCCATTCACCCCTCCACAGGAAAAAACTCGTGCAGAATGCTGTGTTCAACCAGCTGCTGAAGCTGCTCGATCCGGGTGTGAAGCCCTACGCCCCCCAGAAGGGCAAGGTGAATGTCGTGATGACCGTGGGGCTGCAGGGAAGCGGCAAGACCACCACATGCACGAAGTACGCACTGTACTACCAGAAAAAGGGCTGGAAGGTGGGGCTGGTGTGTGCGGATACCTTCAGGGCCGGGGCGTACGACCAGCTGAAACAGAACGCGGCAAAAAGCCGAGTGCCGTTCTACGGGAGCCTAACAGAGGCTGACCCTGTGGTGATTGCGCGTGAGGGTGTGGAGAAGTTCAAGGAGGATGGCTACGAGCTCATCATTGTCGACACTTCAGGTATGCGCGCTGCAGCCGGGTGAGGGAGACATGCGCCCTGTTTTCCGGCATAAAAGTAACCGAGGCTTTTCCAGCACCGGCGCCCCCTGTTTTCCCCCCCGAAATGTTCGGGGGGGGGGGGGTGGGGGCGAGGGAAGGGGCGCTTCCCCCCAACAACCCCGCACATCTCGTTATTTTCCCTCTGCAGGGCGGCACAAACAAGAGGCGTCTCTGTTCGACGAGATGGAGCAAATATCAACATCAACCAAACCCGACGAGATCATATTTGTGATGGACTCGACCATCGGGCAGGCTGCGCACGACCAGGCGACAGCATTCCGGGGAAAGGTTGCTGTCGGGTCCGTCATCATCACGAAGCTCGATGGGCATGCCAAGGGCGGCGGCGCGCTGTCCGCCGTGGCCGCAACCGGATCCCCCGTCCTCTTTGTCGGAACAGGCGAGCACTTCGACGACTTCAAGTCGTTCGACCCCAAAAGCTTCCTCTCTCAAATGCTCGGCATGGGTGACATCCAGGGGCTGATCGGAGCACTGCAGGATGCAGGCATCGACCACACCTCAAACATCTACCAGTTCGAAAAGGGCCAGGGCTTCACCCTGCGTGACATGTATGAACACCTCCAGAACATCATGAAGCTGGGACCCATGGGGAAGTTTATGGACATGATCCCAGGGATGGCCGGCCTCTTCAAAGGGCAGGAGCAGGAGCAGCAGGGCAAGCTGAAGTCCTTTATGATCCTGATGGACTCCATGTGTGACAAGGAGCTGGACCACGCACAGGCGAAGAAGATCATGACGCCGGACAGGATCAAGCGGATCGCGCGCGGCGCGGGGAAGTCCGAGCAGGACCTGCAGGACCTCCTCAAGGCGTACCAAAAGTTTGAGGAGATGGTCAAAAAGATGGGCAAGATGAACTTCAAGCAGCTCATGAAGGACCCGACGGGCGGCGGCGGCCGCGGCGCAGCCGGGATGCAGCAGCAGCTTGCCAAGGCAATGAACCCGCAAGTCCTCAAACAGCTCGGGGGGCAGAAGGGCATCGGCAGCCTGATGAAAAACCTCCAAGGCGGCATGGGAGGAATGGGCGGCATGGGTGGCATGGGCGACGGCGGCATGCCCGACATGAGCCAAATCGCCCAGCTGGCAAAGCAGATGGGCGGCGGCAAGGGCGGGCTCGGCAACCTTGCAAGCATGATGGGTGGGAAGGGTGGCCTGGGCGGGCTTGCTGGCATGATGGGCAAACGGTAGAGTGTGTGTGTGTGGGGGGGAGGCCTGGGGTTGGTGTGTGTGTGTGTGTGTTTGTGTCGTCAGAAGTATGGTATTGGTTTATAACCGGTGTGTGTGTGTGGGGGGGGGAATGGAGACCGACAGAGACAGAAGACAGCGACAGAACGGGGGGGTTGAGTAAGTTAAACGTGGTGTAGAATCTGGAGGGCGTCGGCGGTAGGGAGGGAGGGGATACGAGAGCCTTGGGGGCAGGTGGCAGGTGGCTGTGCACACGGTGTTGGGTTGTCGCAGTGCGGGGCTCTTCACAAAGGGCGTCATACGCCCACCGGGAGGTGTGTTCTGTAGCACGGCCCAACCGGAATCAACCACATTGCCTCAAAGAGGGTGCTTTCCAACGGAAGCTTTGTCGGCAAACGGGTTTGGCAGCTCTTTTCTATCGCGTTCGACGCACTTTACATCGCCCTATATTTTTTGAGCACATTTATGATGCGTAAAAGTGTAGGAGTGCTTCCGACGATCCTGTTCCTTTTCTGTGTGTCTAGCTATCTCGTGTTCACATGTGCTCCACACCCACATCAAAGCAGCAGGCTCTAGGGTGGTGGAAGCGTCAACGCATCATTAAGGAAGAAGGAAGCACGGTTGCTACGCTTTTTTCTCACGGAAAAAAAATCAATGCGAGACAAAATGCGGGGAAAGGAGGTGCAGTGCAACCACAATTGCCGGAATCGGCCCTCAGACCAACCGAAAATGGCTCTCTTCCGCACTCTCCAACCCCAACCCGTGCCACACACAGGCCTTGCCCCCTATCCTGAGGCCGTGCAGGCGTGGCGTTGGGTGATGTGTGCTGTGTGCGTGCTGACCACTTTTAGGGGGTAGACACTCCACGGAACCCTGGCCCGCCCACCTCCCACCCCTGCGTCACAGCAGATGCCCCAACAAACTGCAACGATTCCCATGTGTGCCGGTGGGGGTGGGGTGGAGGGGGCGGTGGTGACCCTCGCTCTAACGTCCTGAAAAGTGGGCGCCGGGCCTAACACAATAAGATGGGCGTCTTTCATACCTTCACCCACACGCCCCCTGGCGCAGTTTCGGCACACAGAGCGACGTACCCACCACCACCACCCCTACGCATAAAAGCACACCCGCAATACAAGGGTTGGAATGAAGGGTGGGGAGGTCTTGCCTTCCCGGCTATATCTAACAGTTTGGCACGGGGGCACTGCCCCGATTGCCGATTTGTTTGTGCAACCTTCTGGTCACCTGCACGTTGGGGCGTGGAGTGAGGGTGAACAAAACATTGCTCCCACTGCAACCTTTTTTTCGATCTGAACGCTCGGTGCGTTTGTACACAAAAAAATTGCCGCCCCGAAGCAAGAATCTATGTTCCCTCGGGAGGGTGAGAGATAGGTGCTCTCGCCGCCCATATCAATCTATTCAAAGCCTCTTGTGGTGCCCTCCAGCGAGGGGAGCTTTTTTCCTGAGTGGTCCCACGGAGCCCAACCGGAATGCGTCGCGCGATGTTCTGCAGCCTGTGCCAAGGCTGCGGAGGGTAAGTTGCTCTCAGAGGTGTCGCCACCTCGCCTGCGGTGACGTCTGGGTGTGTGTCGCAGTGGGCATTGCATCAATAGGCAGGGTGGTGGGGGGTGGGGTGGGGTGGGTGGCTCTCAGTCTGTTCTGCACTGCTGCTGAAAAGAGAAAGGGATTCGCGTGTGGTCTTGTGTGTGGCGTGCTGCGTTGTCAGATGCCCTGGTCTGTTCCTGATTTGAAGAGAGGTTCGCCCGCTCCCCCCGAGGCCCCAGCCCCACCCCCGCCTCCAGGCGTTGCGTGCTGTCCCCGTGGTGGTGGTGGTGGTGGTGGTGGTGGGGGTTGTCTGCTGCAGGTGATCCCAACGTCACACACACGCGCCGGCTGCGGCTGCCTGCACAGCCCACGCCCACACACACACACCACTGCAGCCTTACACCCGACACTTAAAATGTCGACCCTGCGTAGTGGTGACAGGAAGATTGACTGGGCAGAGCTGAGTGCCAAGCTGCCCGCGGGCAAGAACCGCGAGGACAAGGCCCGTCGGAAAAAGATCTTCAACGACATGGACATGAATGGGAATAACTACCTGTCCCTGGCAGAGGTGGACAAGGGTGTGCGTGATGTGCTGAAGTCTGGCGAGCTGTTTGACTGCAAGCCTGCCCTGCTCCGTGCATTCAACGCCGTGAAGGACACAGCTCCTTCACACACGCCGCGCTCGGATGACTACGTGACACGCCAGGAGTTGCGCCTGCTGATGGTATGCAGTGCTACGGCACACCGCTGCTTGTGGCCATCTGTGCTCGGGTTTGCCTGTCTGTGGTTGTCACAACAAAAAGCCTGCAAACCGCACCACACCAGGGGTTCCGCAGTATCGGAAACATCAAGAAAATTGGGTACGGAAAAACCGCACGTGGCGTTTCGAGGTCAATATTATTCTGGCCAGGCACCGCCAACTCGCGCTCTCAGACACATGAGAGATGCCGGTCGAAGGGCTCTGCAGTGATCCCAGTGCAGACCTCACTGGTCACGTCGAAGTGATGTTGCATACTCCGGCATCGGGCATGATGCCTACTGCACCAACATCAGGAGTGCTATCGTCAGTAGTTGCCATGATCCCATCTCTAGCCTCAGTGCCTTCGATGGCTGCTTCTGCCTCTCACCAGCACCCCAAGAGCAACAGGACATATCGGGGTCGGGGGAAATTATCCAGGCACATGCGGAAATCTGCATGTGGAAACCGTACGGACCCACGGAAATCCGCATGTTCCGCATGTGGAGCGTAACCCTGCACCACACCAACAGGTGTCGCTGCGTCAGATGTTCGAGCTGTGGCACATGTTCGAGCTGGTTGACACTGGTGACGACAGGCGTGTGGACCAGGGTGAGTTCACGAAGGCGGTGCCGATGTTCGAGAAATGGGGCGTGAAGATCCCCGACGCGACCAAAACCTTCAAGGAGATCGACAAGAACGGCGGCGGGCAGATCCTATTTGACGAATTCGTGGCGTGGGGTCTGAAGAAGGGCCTGGATCTGGAGGACGACGACGACTAAAGCCTTGGATGCATTTCCATGCATTGTGAACACGGCGTGTTGGCCGTGGTGTACATAGCACACTGGGGTTGCTTCACAGCCAACCCTGTCGTGGACAGTCCGCAGCACGAGGCACTAGGCACCAGCCCAGGTTGGCAGTGCACCACCCTGCACGTTGCCCTGCCCCGTAACAAGACCATCTTGCTCTCCTGCCTGTTGCCAGCACACCCCACGCCCACACACACACCACTGCAGCCTTACACCCGACACTTAAAATGTCGACCCTGCGTGGTGGTGACAGGAAGATCGACTGGGCAGAGCTGAGTGCCAAACTGCCCGCAAGCAAGAGCCGTGATGAGAAGATCCGGCGGCGCAAGATCTTCAACGATATGGACATGAACGGGAACGGGTACCTGTCCCTGGCGGAGGTGGACAAGGGTGTGCGTGACGTGCTGAAGGCCGACCACCTGTTCGACTGCAAGCCTGCCATGATCCGTGCCTTCAACGCCGTGAAGGACACAGCACCCGCACACACCCCGCACTCGGACGACTACGTGACACGTTCGGAGTTCCGCTTGCTGATGGTATGTAGTGATGCAGTGCTGCGGCACACCTGCTTGTGGCCATCTGTGAGCAACACATCCACCCCACACCCTACCAACAGGTGGCGCTGCGTCAGATGTTCGAGCTGTGGCACATGTTCGAGCTGGTTGACACTGGTGACGACAGGCGTGTGGACGTCAACGAGTTCACGAAGGCGGTGCCGATGTTCGAGAAGTGGGGCGTGAAGATCCCCGACGCCGCCGCCACCTTCAAGGAGATCGACACCAACGGCGGCGGGCAGATCCTGTTCGACGAGTTTGTGGCGTGGGGTGTGAAGAAGGGCCTGGACCTGGAGGACGACGACGAATAGTCGCATCCCTGCCCAGGGCAGGCGCCGCTTCGCAGCCACACGAGACCCCGGAAGGGCCTTTTGTCTCAAGGCTGCACGGAGCGCCACGCTTGCTGCACCCACGCCCACACTCCCACTCCACACACCTCTCACTCAATCAATCTTTTTTCCTTCCGCGAGCGCGCAGGGGGGTGGGGGGGGGGGTACCCGGTGGGGCCTGAGGGCGAGAACAGGGGCAAGGGGTGAGGGGAAACCGGTGCGTTCCTATGCACACACCGTGTGCGACAGTCCCCCCCCCCCCCCCCCCGAAGGGGGCTGTCAGCTTCTCCGGTGATTTCTCACAGCCCATACCTCTCTTCTCTCTCTATCGATCGTCCTCTCCCACCCCCCCCCCCCCCCCGCCCCCCCCCCCCCCCCCCCCTAGGGCTAAGTTGGCGTGATACGTGATACGTATCGCGTATCAGATACGTATCACGTATCACGATTCGCGTCTCGCGTATCACTGCATGGGGTCAGTGTTTTCGGTCCCCATACCCAGGAGCCAGCAGATCGCCGTTCAGGGGGTCTGGGGGGCGGAGCCCCCCAGCCGCCGGAGGCCACGGTAGTGAACATATGTTCACGGGCTGACATATCGTCCATGACATGTCAAGCACCTGACCAAATTCGGTGGGTCATTGGGTCAATAGTTCGGAATAGCCCTGCTCTCTGGGCCCAGTGGGGCCCAGGGGGTGGGGGCAGATCAGAAGTATTTATTCTGGTAGGGCAGGCTGGTCAGGCCTGCCCTACCAAGGTTTCGGACTGAAATTAAATAGGCAGGGCAGCTGCCCTATCTGCCTGATCAGGCACGAGGTCACTGAACACCTTATCCGGACGCCGTATCGGATACGTGTCTAGAAAGGGGCTCGGGGGTACGCCTGCCGTATCAGCGCCGTTGCCGTATCGGATACGTATCACGTATCGCCCCCGCCAAAAATGTGCTCTGAAACGCGTATCATGCCAACTTAGCCCTAGGGGGGGTCAAATGCCACCCTTTTACGTGGACAAACACGATTTTTCAAAAAACCGGCGCAGAGGCCCCAAAGCCCCCGTAAACCCTCCAAACCCCCCCAGATCGGTCCGGAAACCCATCGAACCCCACTTTTCCACCATTCCGGGCACCTCAGGTGCCCGAATTGGGGTACCTAAATTTTGTGCCACCGTTTGGTACCGGACAGTGCCACTGTGTGGGAGGTTGGAAAAGAAAATGCCCCAACACACCACATCTGAGGGTTGCAATGCATGTTGCTTGCCAACCACGTCATCCGGTGGGTGTCAGGCGCTATGTAGGTGGCATTAGCCAGGTCTTCGATGAGTTCTGGCTTGTATATGTACCTCCCTGCCACCATGCACCGGGAGGCTGCCTGTAGGTACGGAACAAGTCCAGATGGTCGTGTGATTCCTGTGCAGCAGTGCTCCACAACCGGGATGTGTTGACAACGACTGTTGCAACACGAGCTGTACATTCCGGGAACACACGAAGTGCGCTGTCGTGGTACCCATTGTGCCAGAATTGGTACTTGCTGCGGTCTACTTTGCCTGGCCCAAGAGCACTGGTACTGAACAGTGCAATATGCGTGGCGAGGTGAATGCAACGGAAGCGCGCAAAGTCAATACAGCTCTCGGATGGCGGGTGGTGGTGTCACTAGTGTGTGACGTTCACTCGAGGATACAACGCATCACAATGAATCAGCAACCGTGGACCGAGTACAATACGCTCTCTGTGGCTGGTGTGGGGGACAAAGGCAGTGCCTGTGCCGCAGGCAGGGAGGTACATATACAAGCCAGAACACATCGAAGACCTGGCTGATGCCACCTACATAGCGCCTGACACCCACCGGATGACGTGGTTGGCAAGCAACATGCATTGCAACCCTCAGATGTGGTGTGTTGGGGCATTTTCTTTTCCAACCTCCCACACAGTGGCACTGTACGGTACCAAACGGTGGCACAAAATTTAGGTACCCCAATTCGGGCACCTGAGGTGCCCGGAATGGTGGAAAAGTGGGGTTCGATGGGTTTCCGGACCGATCTGGGGGGGTTTGGAGGGTTTACGGGGGCTTTGGGGCCTCTGCGCCGGTTTTTTGAAAAATCGTGTTTGTCACACGGTGGGATCTTGTAAATTTTACATGTATAACTACAAGTATAATACATGTATTTTACATGTATAATACTTGCATGTCAACTATTATGCATGTATAATACATGTATATGCCTGAAATATACATGTAAAATACATGTATATCAAGTAAAAATACATGTATAATACTTGCATGTCAACTATTATACATGTATTTTTACTTGATATACATGTATTTTACATGTATATTTCAGGCATTTACATGTATTTTACATGTATAATACTTGTCATGCAAGTATTATACATGTATAATACTTGCATGACAAGTAAAATACTTGCATGCAAGTAAAATACATGTATTTTACTTGCATGCAAGTATTTTACTTGTCATGCAAGTATTTTACATGTATAATACTTGCATGACAAGTATTATACATGTAAAATACATGTAAATGCCTGAAATATACATGTAAAATACATGTATATCAAGTAAAAATACAAGTATAATAGTTGACATGCAAGTATTATACATGTATAATACATGTACCGTATACGTAAATATTTTGGAACGTAAATATTATGGAACGTAAATATTTTGGAACGCTGGTGGGTTGGCGTTCCAGATTTTTTTTGTTCCATAATATTTACAGGGCTTTCTGCGACTCGGGGACTTGGACCAGGTGATCGGACGGCATACAGAGTCCCTGACGGGACCTACTCGTGCACTTTTCGCGCGATTCCTGAGCCAAGCCATCCTCACCACCGAGTCCCCAACTGGCCCTGTAAATATTTTGGAACGTAAATATTATGGAACGGACCGGCCAAAAATGGGCCCGTTCCATAATATTTACGTTCCATAATATTTACGTATACGGTATATACTTGTAGTTATACATGTAAAATTTACAAGATCCCACCGTGCACCCCCATTTGACCCCCCCTAACCCCCCCCCCCCCTTGAGCGGTGTCTAAAAACAGCTTCCTGCCCTTCTCCGGGGGAAGGGAAAAAGAAACGGGATGAGGGGGTGTTGTGTGCGCCCCTCGTTTTCACCGTGGGGATGTCCCGGGCCCCCGGACTCCCGCCCCCCCGCCCCCAACGGAGGTTTCTCCCCTCTTCTGAAGAATGGGTCTTCTCAGAAAAAAAAACATCCGAATTTTTTTGGGCGCCCCGTCCTGACTATGTGTATGTCTTACTGGGGGG
The DNA here is from genome assembly GCA_963210315.1 of Rhynchopus euleeides. Classification (NCBI taxonomy): domain Eukaryota; phylum Euglenozoa; class Diplonemea; order Diplonemida; family Diplonemidae; genus Rhynchopus; species Rhynchopus euleeides. The sequence continues at coordinate 1,979,278 of OY723285.1, forward strand.
GGGCAAATACAAGCATACATGCTAATACAAGCATACATGCGAATACAAGCATATTATGAAAATCCGGATTTAAATAAAATTTTCAGGCTAATAGAAGCATATATGCTTCTATTAGCCTGGTAGAAAATATTGGGTATTTTTGGGGTTTTTGGGGGGTTTCCACCACAAAATATCAATTTTTTCTACCAGGCTAATACAAGCATGTATGCTTGTATTAGCCTGGTCAACAAAAATTGGGTTTTTAGTATGCTTGTATTCGCAGTATAGCCATTTATAATTTTTCCAGAAAGCCCCGCATTATGCGAGCTGGCACGCTTAATACAAGCATATATGCTTGTATTTGCCCCCCCCCAGTAACGCAACTTCCCACTTTGTTCATAGCCTGGGTGATTGGGGGTAGGGGCTGCCCTGTGCGAGAGTGCGCAGGGAAGCGGTGGAGGGGTGAGAGGGGTGGCAACCAGGGACAGTGGGTGCTAATGAAAAACCGGTTTGCAAAACCGGTTTTTCAAAAAAAAAAAACTATAAAAAATTTCGGGAAAATTCCACTTTTTTCCCGACTATGCCCACCCTGCTTAGGGGGTACACAGGTCACCTGGACACCAATAATGGCCCCACTACGAACCGCGATTGACCCAAAGAGTCCAAGAACGCGAAGGAGAAGGCCAGATGTTCGCTACCGTGGCCTCCGGCGGCTGGGGGGCTCCGCCCCCCAGACCCCCCGCTGTGCTGTGTGCCTGTCGAGTGGACATATGTACCGTTGGTGCACCATGGCAAGTGAGAAACGGCACAACACCAGGAGTACGACATGGTCGTGAGTGAAGACGGAGTACGTGCAGACTACCCCACCCCTGCACACAAGTCTGTACGACTTCCTCGTTGTCCACTGGCGATCGACATTGCCTCGCCGGCGCTGTTGGAGCACGAAGTCCGGGGATTCCCCTTCAGCCCCCCTGTCCAGCAGTGGTCTCTCAAGGGCGTGGCGTGCACCTTCTGGCACTCCTGACCTACAGTTCCTGAGACAGATCCATGGCTGGAGGCACGGCCGGGATGGTGTTGTAGCAAAGGACACCTGCTCTCCCAGCACCTCACACATCTCCAACAGGGTGTATGTGGGGTGCTGTGTGAGGTGTCCGTCGGCTTTATGAAGCAACCAAAGTCGGGATGCGGGCAGGTACCCCGCTCACCCCATACATGGACAGGAAACCCCAAAACGGCGCCAAAAAACGAAAAACGGGAAAACCGGCAAAAACCGGCTTTTTTGCAGAATTTGGAAAGCCACCCACTATCCCTGGTGGCAACGGCAAAAAGAAAAACCATCCGTGCCGAGGGATATCGTGCGGGCAGACATGTGCAGATCGTCGACAGGTCCTCCCCGCCCCCCGCTCCTCTCCCACATACATTCTGAACGATTTTTGGCCGCGTTCGCAGCGTCCCCTGGTGAGAGGTCACTGTTTCGTGTTGGTGGCGTTGCCTTACATCGGCCCTTCCTCCCCCCTCCCCTTTTGTTGTTGAGTTGGTCTCGCCAGAGAGACGTGCAGGGGGGGCGTGCTGCTATTTTATGTGCGTGAGTGATATCTCCCGCCACTGCCACTGCCACTGCCCAGTTTGATTTTGCGCGAGCCCCTTTTACACACGGGATAATGTCTACCTTGCGCTGCGGTGACCAGCCGATTGACTGGGCAGAGATGAGCGCTAAGCTGCCCTCCAGCAGGAGCCAGGAGCACAAGCAGAAGCGCAAGGCCATCTTCAGGGAGCTCGACATGAATGGGAACAACTACCTGTCCCTGGCAGAGGTGGACAAGGGTGTGCGTGACGTGCTGGAGTGCGACACCCTCTTCGTCTGCAAGCCTGCCATCATCCGCGCCTTCAACTCGGTGAAGGACCTGGCCCCCGCACACACCCCACTCGGACGACTATGTGACGCGCAGGGAGTTCCGCATGCTGCTGGTATGCCTTGAAAGTGTATCGGTGCGAATGGCTTCGGCTCGTGTTTTTGGTCTTCTTGTTTGTTTCACCACACCCCACCCCACACCCTACCAACAGGTGGCGCTGCGTCAGATGTTCGAGCTGTGGCACATGTTCGAGATGGTTGACACTGGTGACGACAGGCGTGTGGACTTCAGTGAGTTCGAGCAGGCGGTGCCGCTGCTGCAGAAGTGGGGTGTTGCAATTGATGACCCTGCCGCCACCTTCAACGAGATCGACACCAACGGCGGGGGGCAGATCCTGTTCGACGAGTTTGTGGCGTGGGGTGTGAAGAAGGGCCTGGACCTGGAGGATGACGACGACGAAGAGTAGGCTGCACACGGAGTGGCGCAGCAATGGCGGCGCACAAAACGTTGCCTCGATACTTTCCCCACCACACACACACACACACGCCCACCCCCCCCTCCCACACCTGGCCGTATCCCCAAATCCCCCAGAACTGGAATTCTGACGACAATCAGTATTCTTCTGCTATCTTTCGCACTGCGCTCCCTCTTGCCTTACATATACACGTTAACCGTTTGTTTTATAGCGTGTGCAGGCTGCACCGAGCGAGCTCTGATGATGCACACACACACACACACGCCCACCCCCCCCAGAGGGGTGGCAGCAAGCGGCCCAGCAATGGACTGCCAGCAGCCGGCAAGTCAACGCCCGGACAGGACGGTCATGGGAACGACGGGGCGCTGCTCCCCGGACTGCCCCCCCTGGAGCCAGACGGAACGCGAAGATGCTTACCTGCGCTCTGCACTGGAAACCCCGCTGCGTGGACTGCCGGCGCCGGCGCCTCTCGGAAGAGGACTGCTGCCGGGACCACCACGGGAAGAACGACGGCTTGCAAGTCACCATGGAATTTTGCAAGACGCATCGCATGGGCCGGTGCGGGGACTGCCACAGCAGTGCGAAATCACTCACACACTGTTGCGGCACGCACCACGCTGGCTATGCCTCACGCCCTCCTCGGAGTGGCACTGAGTTGGCCCCACACTCTAACCCGAGTGGGGCATCCGCTGTGACGTAGGGGTGGGCGGGGAGTGGGCACAGATCCGCGCAGGGTTACCCACTTAAAACCACTATCACTACACACGCCCACCCCCCCCTCCCACACCTGGCCGTATCCCCAAATCCCCCAGAACTGGGATTCTGACGACAATCAGTATTCTTCTGCTATCTTTCGCACTGCGCTCCCTCTTGCCTTACATATACACGTTAACCGTTTGTTTTATAGCGTGTGCAGGCTGCACCGAGCGAGCTCTGATGATGCACACACACGATCCAACGCGGAGCTGGTCTCAGGGCATGCAGTCCACATGAACGTCTTCGAAGGGGGGAGGGGGTGTTCCTCCCTCCCTCTTTTGAGCGATTTGCGTGGTTAATTCAGTCGGCTTCTTTGCTGCCTGCTGGATCATCCCGAACAGGCCCTCCGGCAGGCCACCCCTGAAAAGAAAATCGACAGATCTGGAAACGGATCCCGCGATTGTTTCTGTTTCGCATTTTTTCCCCCTCACGTCCGACACTTCGCGAGGCTTACCCCCTACGTTGCCCCAGTTTTGTTCGTACTCACGTACTCCCTCCACTGGCCAACTCATCAGCGCGAACCAGCTTCCTTGGAACTCAGGGTGATCAAGTCCTGAGCGGAGCCACGCAGGGGGGTAAATTTGAAAAAGAAGACACGGAACGACTCACAACCCGAAAATAAGAATGAAAGGTCTGCCTGTTCTGGGTGCGGAGTGGGCACTGTTCAACCCAACCGCTGGAAAACCGTCCCAGGCTCTAGCAAAAAGTCAAAGGAAGATAAAAAGACAGGCACCGGAGAGTCCTTAGCAGCTGTGGGCTTCCTTAACCGTGTTGGGCCCCCGCTCTTTAGCGGGCCCGTGTGTTGCTGTGCCCGTGTGTGTGCTTCCGTGGAGGGAGGGGAATGCCTAGTGGGAGTCGCGAGATGCCGCCCGTAGTCCGGCTCAAATTTCAGCGGCCGGACAGGATTTCCAGCCATTTTGGGTGAGGCCATCCCTCCCCAAAGTCGCATCCCACCGGCCGATATACCCGCGTTCCGAATCCCGACCCAGGGGTATCCAAGCTTCGGTAAGGCTTGGGTGGGATTGAAGACCACTGCAAGCCTGAAGCTGAATGGTTGAAGTACCTCGCTGTGCCCAGTTCCCCTGCTGCAGCCAGGTAGTGGGCTGCCTGACTGATGAGAGTGAACAGCGGGATGTCCTGTGGGCGTCCAACGCGCGACGCGGAGACTATCCACTTCAGAAGAATATCGCTGTGTGTGTGAGACAGGGGGGTAGTGTCACCACATCAAGAGCGAGCGAGAGTGTGGTGCTCCCCGGGGTGAGCAACACTGCCCCCCCAATAACGTTCACATATGTGCGGTGTTGTATGCTCTGGCATGTGCGGCACCACACTCCCCACCCACCTCCCACACCCCCCGCCCCCATCCTACGTTCTACTCTTTATCCCCCCGCCCCCATCCGCTCTATTTTTTTCTTTGCACTCCAGCTTTATGGTTGGGTTGTGAATCGACAAGAAGTAAAACACAGGGGAAGGGGGGAGGAGGAGGAGGGGCGATTCTGATGTTTTTGGGGTTCGGTGGAGGTGTGGGGAGGGCGCGGGGGTGGTGTGTTGGCATGCGCGCTGGCCGAAAACGGGGGATAAAAGACGTGACGCATGCTGTCGACATCGGGATAGACGAGAAGCCCGACAGGCTGAAGCTCGAAGCACGCGAGGCGTTCCGCTACCCTGATGGTGTGCGGGAAGAGGATGTGTATCTGTCGGTGGGGGGCAAAGCGGTGTGTGGCGACGAGCCTCTGAGCCATGCAGGTTTCGAAGCCGGATGTGTAGTTCGCGCCACCCTCTGTCCCGACCGTCACCTCGATGCGGTGCACAGGGGGGAGAAGCGGCTGTGGGAGGTCCCGCTGTGGGTGACGACACGTGATGAGATCCTTCAAGCAGTTCGGGCGTTGAGGGACGAGTGCGACGACGGGGAAACAGTGCCAACCTGGTTGAACTATGCGCACACCACCGTGAAGGGAGATCGTGAACTTGTTCTTGCTGCAGTTCAAGAGTATGGCGGGGAACTGCAGTACGCACACGACAGTCTGAAGGGAGATCGTGAGGTCGTTCTTGCTGCAGTTCAACAAGATGGGTCCGCACTCGAGTACGCAGACGATATCATGAAGGGAGACTGTGAGATCGCTCTTGCTGCAGTTCAACAACGTGGGTCCGCACTCAAGTACGCACACGACAGCCTGAAGGGAGATCGTGAGATCGTTCTTGCTGCAGTTCAACAATATGGGTTCACACTAGAGTACGCGGACGACAGCCTGAAAGGAGATCGTGAGATCGTTCTTGCTGCAGTTCAAGGGTACGGCGGGGGCCTGCAGTACGCACACGACAGCCTGAAGGGAGATCGTGGGATCATTCTTGCTGCAGTTCAAGAAGATGGGTACTCACTCCAGTACGCAGACGACGGCCTGAAGGGAAATCGTGAGATCGTTCTTGCTGCAGTTCAAGAAGATGGGGGCTCACTCCAGTACGCACACGACGGCCTGAAGGGAGATCGTGAGTTCGTTCTTGCTGCAGTTCAACGAAATGGGCTTGCACTCGAGTACGCAGACCGCAGCCTGAAGGGAGATCGTGAGATCGTTCTTGCTGCAGTTCAGGGGTGATGGGTCGTCAGGGGAGCGGACCTGGCGACTACGGCTGGCACCTCCACGTGGTGAACCCTGGGGGCCTTTGCGAACAGACCGTTGAGGTAAGCTACGCTGCACGCTTTGGCTTAAGGTAGCGCATTGCGTGTAGGCTGGATGTATCCCTCTGGAGACCCGGTGTTTCGCTTAGGCCGCTAAGACCAGTCAGGCTGCACGCGGCGCTCATGAAGCGCGCCGCGTGGCCAGAAGAAACTGTGGGCGGCAACCGTGTTACGTGTTTTTCACCGGGGCGCGTGGGACTAGTTTAACGCACATGCGCACGTGGGACAAGTTCACCGCACACGTGGATCCTCCGGCTTTGCCTTCCTTCGCCTTCCTACTTTTAGTTCTTTTTCACCACGATCTTTTGCCCGTCACCTGTTGTTCGACCAGTCGAGCCGCGACCAGGAACGCCTCTGGAATACCCTGTGGTGGTGAGTGTCCGTTCGTCCTGTTTAGACCAGCCGTTGTTCCCGTCTTCTCCTTTTTACGCCCACTGGGTTGGAGTTGATCAGTCAATCGTTCATCCGACCGCAGCATTATGCGACCGGCGCGGTGTTAACAAACGAGTGCATTAATCGTATTTTGTTGCACATTGCTTCCTTCCTTTCTACCTTTTAGCCTTTTCCCGCCAGCCCACAGAGATAGGAGCACGCTCTCCCTTTTTATTGCTGTTCTTGCTGTTAGCTTTTAGCTGGGTCCGCCCCGGCGAAGACCGGCGTCTTCTGGCCGTCTGGGGGGTCTGGCAATTGCGCCGGGCTCCCTGGATCCTCTGGATGAGTCAGTCTATAAACAAAATCAATCCGTTCTTGCTGCAGTTCAACAATATGGGTTCGCACTCGAGTACGCACACGACAGGCTGAAGGGAGATCGTGAGATCGTTCTTGCTGCAGTTCAAGGGTACGGCGGGGAACTGCAGTACGCACACGACAGCCTGAAGGGAGATCGTGAGATCGTTCTTGCTGCAGTTCAACATGATAGGAACGCACTCTGTTACGCACACGACAGCCTGAAGGGAGATCGTGAGTTTGTTCTTCCTGCAGTTCAACGACGTGGGAGATCACTCTGTTACGCACACGACAGCCTGAAGGAAGATCGTGAGATCGTTGTTGCTGCAGTTCAGGGGTGATGGGTCGTCAGGGGAGCGGACCTGGCGACTACGGCTGGCACCTCCACGTGGTGAACCCTGGGGGCCTTTGCGAACAGACCGTTGAGGTAAGCTACGCTGCACGCTTTGGCTTAAGGTAGCGCATTGCGTGTAGGCTGGATGTATCCCTCTGGAGACCCGGTGTTTCGCTTAGGCCGCTAAGACCAGTCAGGCTGCACGCGGCGCTCATGAAGCGCGCCGCGTGGCCAGAAGAAACTGTGGGCGGCAACCGTGTTACGTGTTTTTCACCGGGGCGCGTGGGACTAGTTTAACGCACATGCGCACGTGGGACAAGTTCACCGCACACGTGGATCCCCCGGCTTTGCCTTCCTTCGCCTTCCTACTTTTAGTTCTTTTTCACCACGATCTTTTGCCCGTCACCTGTTGTTCGACCAGTCGAGCCGCGACCAGGAACGCCTCTGGAATACCCTGTGGTGGTGAGTGTCCGTTCGTCCTGTTTAGACCAGCCGTTGTTCCCGTCTTCTCCTTTTTACGCCCACTGGGTTGGAGTTGATCAGTCAATCGTTCATCCGACCGCAGCATTATGCGACCGGCGCGGTGTTAACAAACGAGTGCATTAATCGTATTTTGTTGCACATTGCTTCCTTCCTTTCTACCTTTTAGCCTTTTCCCGCCAGCCCACAGAGATAGGAGCACGCTCTCCCTTTTTATTGCTGTTCTTGCTGTTAGCTTTTAGCTGGGTCCGCCCCGGCGAAGACCGGCGTCTTCTGGCCGTCTGGGGGGTCTGGCAATTGCGCTGGGCTCCCTGGATCCTCTGGATGAGTCAGTCTCAAAACAAAATCAATACGTTATTGCTGCAGTTCAACAACGTGGGTCGGCACTCGAGTACGCACACGACAGCCTGAATGGAGATCGTGAGATCGTTCTTGCTGCAGTTCAACAACGTGGGTTCGCACTCAACTACGCAGACGACAGCCTGAAGGGAGACCGCGAGATCGTTCTTGCTGCAGTTCAACAAGATGGGTCCGCACTCGAGTCCGCAGACGACAGCCTAAAGGGAGATCGTGAGTTCGTTCTTGCTGCAGTTCAGGGGTGATGGGTCGTCAGGGTAGCGGACCTGGCGACTACGGCTGGCACCTCCACGTGGTGAACCCTGGGGGCCTTTGCGAACAGACCGTTGAGGTAATGATGCGTCACATATGTCGCACGCTTTGCTTAAGGTAGCGCAGTAGCGCATTGCGTGGTCGGGGGCCGGACGTATCCCTCTGGAGAACCGGTGTTTCGCTTAGGCCGCTAAGACCAGCCAGGCTGCACACGGCGCTTAATGAAGCGCGCCGCGTGGCCAGAAGTAACTGTGGGCGGCAACCGTGTTACGTGTTTTTCACCGGGGCGCGTGGGACAAGTTTACCGCACACGCGCACGTGGGACAAGTTTAACGCACACGTGGCTCCCCCGGCTTTGTCTTCCTTTCGCCTCTCTACTTTTAGTTCTTTTTAACACGATCTTCTGTCCGTACCTGTTGTCGGCAAGCCGACCGCGACCAGGAACGCCTCTGCAATCACTGTGGTGGTGAGTGTCCGTTGGCCTGTTCAACCAGCCGTTGCTACGCCTTCTCCTTTTTACGCCCACTGGGTTGGAGTTGAACCGCGCAATCGTTCATCCGACCGCAGCTTTATGCGACCGGCGCGGTGGAAACAAACGAGTGCATTAATCGTATTTTGTTGCACATTGCTTCCTTCCTTTCTACCTTTTAGCCTTTTCCCGCCAGCCCACAGAGATAGGAGCACGCTCTCCCTTTTTATTGCTGTTCTTGCTGTTTGCTTTTAGCTGGGTCCGCCCCGGCGAAGACCGGCGTCTTCTGGCCGTCTGGGGGGTCTGGCAATTGCGCCGGGCTCCCTGGATCCTCTGGATGAGTCAGTCTCAAAACAAAACATAATCGTTCTTGCTGCAGTTCAACTAGCTGGGTTCGCACTCAATTACGCAGACGACAGCCTGAAGGGAGATCGTGAGATCGTTCTTGCTGCAGTTCAACTAGCTGGGTTCGCACTCAATTACGCAGACGACAGCCTGAAGGGAGATCGTGAGATCGTTCTTGCTGCAGTTCAACAATCTGGGTCCGCACTCGAGTCCGCACACGACAGCCTGAAAGGAGATCGTGAGTTCGTTCTTGCTGCAGTTCAACTAGCTGGGTTCGCACTCAATTACGCAGACGACAGCCTGAAGGGAGATCGTGAGATCGTTCTTGCTGCAGTTCAACAAGATGGGTCCGCACTCGAGTCCGCAGACGACAGCCTAAAGGGAGACCGTGAGATCGTTCTTGCTGCAGTTCAAGAGTGTGGGTACGCACTCAACTACGCAGACTACAGCCTGCAGGGAGATCGTGAGATCGTTCTTGCTGCAGTTCAGGGGTGATGGGTCGTCAGGGGAGCGGACCTGGCGACTACGGCTGGCACCTCCACGTGGTGAACCCTGGGGGCCTTTGCGAACAGACCGTTGAGGTAAGCTACGCTGCACGCTTTGGCTTAAGGTAGCGCATTGCGTGTAGGCTGGATGTATCCCTCTGGAGACCCGGTGTTTCGCTTAGGCCGCTAAGACCAGTCAGGCTGCACGCGGCGCTCATGAAGCGCGCCGCGTGGCCAGAAGAAACTGTGGGCGGCAACCGTGTTACGTGTTTTTCACCGGGGCGCGTGGGACAAGTTTACCGCACACGCGCACGTGGGACAAGTTCAACGCACACGTGGATCCCCCGGCTTTGCCTTCCTTCGCCTTCCTACTTTTAGTTCTTTTTCACCACGATCTTTTGCCCGTCACCTGTTGTTCGACCAGTCGAGCCGCGACCAGGAACGCCTCTGGAATACCCTGTGGTGGTGAGTGTCCGTTCGTCCTGTTTAGACCAGCCGTTGTTCCCGTCTTCTCCTTTTTACGCCCACTGGGTTGGAGTTGATCAGTCAATCGTTCATCCGACCGCAGCATTATGCGACCGGCGCGGTGTTAACAAACGAGTGCATTAATCGTATTTTGTTGCACATTGCTTCCTTCCTTTCTACCTTTTAGCCTTTTCCCGCCAGCCCACAGAGATAGGAGCACGCTCTCCCTTTTAATTGCTGTTCTTGCTGTTAGCTTTTAGCTGGGTCCGCCCCAGCGAAGACCGGCGTCTTCTGGCCGTCTGGGGGGTCTGGCAATTGCGCTGGGCTCCCTGGATCCTCTGGATGAGTCAGTCTTTAAACAAAATCAATACGTTCTTGCTGCAGTTCAACAAGATGGGTCCGCACTCAAGTACGCAGACGACAGCCTGAAGGGAGATCGTGAGATCGTTCTTGCTGCAGTTCAACAAGATGGGTCCGCACTCAAGTACGCACACGACAGCCTGCAGAGAGATCGTGAGATCGTTCTTGCTGCAGTTCATCAACATAGGTCCGCACTCGAGTACGCACAGGACAGCCTGAAGGGAGATCGTGAGTTCGTTCTTGCTGCAGCGCCACAGCTCCCCGACCACCTTGCAGATTTTGTTCGCCGTGCCGACCTGCCAGACGCTTGGTTTCTATTCCAAGGAGAGGCACGTTAGCTGACCTGCTGGTGAAGAAGGTGAAGAAGGAGCAGCTTGCGGGCATCAACCCCGCCGGCTGCTGGATGTACCCCGCGATGGGCAAGGACGCCAGGGAGGAAGTCCAGGAGCGCTTCGCCAAGGGCTATGGTCCCGTCGACAAGGTGGAGTACATCAAGGAGAAGCGGGACGAGTCCCAGAAGAAGGGTGACGAGCCGGAGTACACCGAGAAGTCGCGGCAAGTGGGTGGCTTTGCCACCGACAAGAACCGCCTGCTCGTCACCACGGAATACTTCGCGAGATTCGCGCGTGGCAAATCCATTCCCTACGTCTCGCTCGTCTTCTGCTACGACGTTCCCAAGACGAAGGTATGCAGGTGCTGCCCTGTGTGCTCCCCGTGCCTGCCTTTGCCGGGCTTGCGACTTGCCACCACACACGCTTCCCCGACACAACCTGCGCGCGTAGCGACTGCAGAGCCTCTCTATGTGCACTCTTCCCTCTCAACACCCCCCCACACAGGAGAGCTATCTGCACCGCATCGGGTGCTGTGGCAGGAACGGGAAGGACGGCGTTGCCATCACGCTTATCGGGCCCAACGAGATGGAGACCATCGACCAGCTTACCCGCTTTGGTCTGCAGATCCAGGTACGCCAGCGGTCGGGGGGTTTCTGGGCTAGGGGAGAGGGGAGAGGGGTTTGTGCCAAGAGGTACACAACGAGACCCTTGGCTGGGATTGTCAACACATCCACGCCCCCCCCCCCCCCCCCCCACAGGAACTGCCCGCGAACTTCCACGAGGCTATCGAGGTCAGCGCGACAGACGAGCTGTGCCCCGCGTAAGCCTGTGTTTGTGTGAAAATGTGAAACAGGTGTGGGCTGCGTCTCAAGAGCAAACGCTCAGCGCGCCCCTCGGACTAGAGAGGAAAGGTCATGGAAAAGCAAAGCTTCCGAAACTGGAGGATGTCAATCGCGGTGCCCCATCCTGGTGGCTGAAGAGCCACAAATCAGGTTTCCCACGAGCCCCAAAAGGGTGCATAAAACCGACACCCCCAAGGGGTTTTTAACTACGAACGTACTACGAAATATGGGGGCTTCTGCTACACCAGAGTGGTCTTCGCTACGGTGCTGCAAACGGTGCATTTGTTGGTGCATTCTCCTCCACGTTGGGCGCAAGGATACCGGCACTGGCGGATGTGTGGGAAAATGCCACACCGCCCGCGCTGGGTTACCGATGTTCAAATCGGATGTTGGGAGCCGCGCCAACCCGGCAACACAATGCAATATATGCGCGCATTCCGACACGTGATGTGCGGCGGTGATGTGCAGCACCGCCCCACCACTCTTCCTCCCTTGACACCCCCCCCCCCCCCCCCTCTCTCATGCCGCAACTCTTACTTCCAGGTTTTCGCCAACTTGGATGTCCCCCCTCGAGCCTATCCCGGTGTCAGCGCCTGTCCAGTGTCGCCACCCCCCCCCCTACTGGGGGGGGCTAAATAGAAGCCCCCCCCCCCCCCCCCCTTGTATTCGGCGTAGGATCGAGTTTTTTTGGGGGTTTTCGAGGGCCCAAAATTTTAGGCAATTTTTGCAGTGGGTGGCCAAATAGAAGGGGGGGGTCAAATACAAGGGGGGGGGGGGGGGCTTGTATTCGGCGGAAGCCGAATTTTTCAAATTTTGGTGAATTTTGCCCCAGGTGACCTTGTGGAATCGCGATTTTCGCCTTCCATTGCACTATTCGGAATCCGTGCGGATCGTGGTGGGGTCATTTTGTGGGTGGAGGTGCCAAGTATCACACATGAAATGTGGGTCTGGTTTGGGTCCTGATAATGGGAGGATATTCCCGGGAGTCAGCAACCTGCGAGGACCCCCACACTGGTGTCCAAAAACCCGTTCCTTTGAATGTTTGGATTCCGTGCGGACCGCAGTGGGGTCATTTTGACCATGGGGTGCCTGTTACGACTGGAAAAACAGGCTGAAATTTTGAAATTTGGCTGAAATTCGGCTTCCGCCGAATACAAGCCCCCCCCCCTTGTATTCGGCGAAAAAATTTATGGATTTTGAATTTTCAGACCCCCCCCTTCTAATAGGCCCCCCCCCCTTGTATTTGACCCCCCCCTTCTATTTAGCCCCCCCCAGTAGGGCAGTGATAGAAAATACGTAAAAAACGTTCAACGTATTTGAACGTTCAACGTATTTTTAAAAAATGCGTCGAAGTTGAACGTTTTTTTGGCTTTTGAGCGTTTTCACCCACTGGGTGCACTCTACACATGAAACCCCCCCTAGCAGTAGGGGGTGGGCCCCCTGCACACACTAAAGGGGACACCGGTGGGATGGAGAGTGTCACGCGTGGCGAAAAGTCGGTGAAAAAGAGGTTCTGTAGTCCGAGAAGGGGCGGGTCCCGGAAAGGGGTGGTCGGTACCCCCCCTTTTCAGGGTTGAACTCCGGAAAAGCGGGGGTACCAACCCCCTCTCGACCTATCTCCCAGTTTTACCCCACTCGACCGGCTGGAGTCCGTCGTGTAGAGGAAGTGGATGGCCGAACGTGAGCTGGCCGAACCTGAGCTACGGGTACAGGACGTATGGGGTATCCCGCATGGGAGAACCGGATGGCATATCCCACCGGCAGGGGTTCACCTCAACTGCACCAGCCCGCTTCATGGAGCAAAGGACAAGGGATATGTTGTCGACTGCATCGCGACTGGAGCGCGCGAAGCAAGTCGCTGTAAAATCGTGCTCCAAGGACGTCTTCCGCACGGTTGTCGTTGGTGCCACCAACTCGCCCTTGCTCTGCTTGAGGAAAGGCGGGTTTGTGACTGGTGGCCCCTGCAGACGGTAGGCAATGTGAGAAACGTTCAAATACGCTGAACGTTCAACGTATTTGAACGTTCAACGTATTTATAAAATCGGGATTCTGAAAAATACGCGTATTTTGCCTTCACTGCCCTACTGGGGGGGGCTAAATACAAGGGGGGGGGCCGATTAGAAGGGGGGGGTCTGAAAATTCGAAATCCATAAATTTTTTCGCCGAATACAAGGGGGGGGGGCTTGTATTCGGCGGAAGCCGAATTTCAGCCAAATTTCAAATTTTCAACCTGTTTTTCCAGTCATAACAGGCACCCCATGGTCAAAATGACCCCACTGCGGTCCGCACGGAATCCAAACATTCAAAGGAACGGGTTTTTGGACACCAGTGTGGGGGTCCTCGCAGGTGGCTGACTCCCGGGAATATCCTCCCATTATCAGGACCCAAACCAGACCCACATTTCCTGGGTCAAACTTGGCACCTCCACGCACAAAATGACCCCACCACGATCCGCACAGATTCCGAATAGTGCAATGGAAGGCGAAAATCGCGATGCCACAAGGTCACCTGGGGCAAAATTCATCAAAATTTGGAAAATTTGGCTTCCGCCGAATACAAGCCCCCCCCCCTTGTATTTGACCCCCCCCTTCTATTTGGCCACCCACTGCAAAATTTGCCTAAAATTTTGGGCCCTCGAAAACCCTCAAAAAAACTCGATCCTACGCCGAATACAAGGGGGGGGGGGGGGGGGCTTCTATTTAGCCCCCCCCAGTAGGGGGGGTCGAAAGCCCCCTTTTTTTGTCCCAAAGTGGTGCTTTTCGACATAGCAGCCGTGGCCCTCTATTTGACCTTCTGACCCCCCAGAACACACCATACCCCGGTTTTTGGGCCCTATGGGGGTATGGAAATTTAGTCATTCTTAGTCACTTTTAGGCGATTTACGCGCGGTTTTTCGGCTGGGGAAAAGAGAGTAAGATTTTCGAAAAAATCGATTTTTTCGCAAAAAATCGCATTGTGTCGTAGTCGCGCGTAGTCACCCGTAGTCGCCAGGTCGAGGTTCCCAGATTCCATACCCCCCCGGGGTACTGAATTACCGATTTTTCGACATGTCGAAAAAAAAAATTTGGCCGAAAAAAAAATTTTTTTTTTCGGCCGACTAAACCGAAAATCGGGCCCTCTGGGGTGCCACACCGATATTTTTCGGATTTTTTTCGGATTTTTTTTCGATTTTTTTTGGTTGGGGTGGCCACCAGTCCAGGCTGCTGCCCCAGGGTGGCCGGATTTTCGACATGTCGAAAAAAAATTTTTTTTGGCCGAAAAAAAAATTTTCCGGGGGGCTTCGCCCCCCGGACCCCCCATGTGGGGGGCTCCGCCCCCCACGCCCCCCGCCCCCCCCCCCCCCCCCCACCTCCCACCTCCCTCCCGGCCGGGGGCCGGTACGGTCGGTCGTCGGCTGCGGCCAAAGGGCGTGCGGTAGCCGACGCCCTTTTGTGCTCGCCTCCTCCCTCCCACACCTCTTTGTCCTCTTTCATGACGCGTCACCCTGCCTCCACGCTCTGACTTCTGTGACCCGCATGCCGCGTTGAGAGCAAGTCTTCCGTGTGCTGTCACCGAGACCAGGCCACTATCTGCTCTCAGGTTGGTAGCAATGGCCTTTTACCTGATGTCAAGCCCACGTGACAAAGACTCGTGCAGCTGAGGTCCTGGCTGGTCTGTCCTGTTGTCTGGGATCCTGTTCCCCCCCGCACCCCCCCTTCCCACACATGTCTGGTGCGTCGGTCGCGGGTTTGTGGCGCATCGGTCCTTTGGCCTGCCGGGCCTCCCCCCCGCACCCCCCCTCCACACGCGAACCGGTCCCCCTTTTTCAATTGCGACCCGGTTCCCGTGTTGTGTCGCGGCCCTCCCCGCCTCGCCTCCGACAGACTCTCCCCACAGTTGACGACGTGGGCAAACGGCGCCGACATCCTCTCATCACTTACCGTATTCTCATCAGGACGGTCGGTTTCCCTGACGCCACGACCACCAATGTGCTCCGATGCTTTTTGAAGGAGGTAGTTCATCCCCGACTCAGGCGTTTGCGGGAATGAGCTCGCCCACTTCTCCTGGAGGAGTACGCACCACCCGGTCGTGGCGCACCCGCACCCGCTGCACACCGCACATGACGAGTTGCGGTAGCAGCCGTACCCCACACAGGTTCGAGTGGTTTGCCATGGTCCTGCTCACGACGACCTGCAGGTCACCCGTTCCTGTCGTGCACGGGCAGGCAGTGCCAGGAGGTGGTGGCCTCGTCAATCTGGCAGGGTTTGAGTTTACCGGGGCGAGGCACTCCACTCTGGGTCTGCTGTTTGTGATGTAACAAGCAGGTCTGGCGGGGTGTTCAGGGTTCGGAGTGGCCCTCCTCGTTGGCATCCGTGCAGCAGCGCTATCGCGTCCCGGAATGCCCCGTGTCACACCGGTGGGAACAGGGGCCAGCACCGCCATCTCGAGGAGGACCCGGGCCGTTCTTTGGATTCTTCACAGTCGCAGCCTCCGGCTTGTCGTTGTCCGTCAGCGTAGCGCCCACCCAGCCTGCAGAGATCTTGCACCGTCTTCAACAGCAACTTTTGACCCGACAATTTTTGGGGCATTTTTTCACCAAAAAAAAATCACTCTGCGCGCCAAGTCGAAGACTTGTTTGGGGACTTTTGGTGTCCCCAATTTTTCAATTTTCGAAAAATAAGCTCACTTTGCTAAACTGGACCCAACTCCCCACACTCTTTTTTAAGCGAAAAACAGCAAATTTCGGCCGATTTTTTCTCATTTTTTCTCATTTTTTCTCATTTTTTCTCATTTTTTCTCATTTTTTCTCATTTTTTTTCACCGACTTTTCCATACCCCCTATGAGTCCGATTTTCGGGCTCCCGAGCCCCGGAAAGTCGAATTTCGATGATGTCAAAATTTTGTCCCCTATACTGCACCTCAGGGTCATGGCACGTACGCCTGCCACGGGCAGATAGTAAAACACCATCATCCTGGGACGTCCGAGCGCACGCCATGCTGCGGCTGTGATTTTCTGATGCACCCGCTCATCCGCGCTACAAACAACGTCGTATCTCAATGATTTGAGCAGTGAGAGAAGATGGCAGCGAATACTGCCGTCTGACACAGCCGTTGGGCGGCCTGCTGCACTGGAGGCAGAACTCGGAGCTGCCAGGAACAGGGAGGACGCCGTCATACCCGACAGTGATGCACTAGTGTTGATTCTCTCTTACAAGGCAGGTAAACACCTTGCCACTGTTGCTGTTATCTGAGAAACATCTCTCCTGTGGATCTGAAGACAGTCAAACGAGGTGAAGAGCGCAGCGAGTACGCAGCTGCAGCCCAGAGGTGCGCCCTATCTTAGCATAAGGGTCACTTCCGGGTGCTCAAGACCAGGGTCCTGTGGGACCCTGGTCTCAGAACAGTGTCCGGGTATTTATGCTGCAGTGCAGCACGCGCCTTATGGAACGACGAGTGCGCAGAACTGGCTAACTAAGCTGCAAAGGATATGCTTGGGACAGTCAAGCGTCCTCCATACGATGAGACGAGGAAGGGGGTCAAGGAATCACACAATGCAACTCCCGCAACAACGATTCCACAGAAGAAGTGCGCGCTTCGAATGCACGTCCTGAATAATCAGAGTCGTTGCTCCTGCACGCCTTGCTCAGCAAGCCATGAGCAAGTCGTGAGGGTTGGTTCATAAACCCCCCTCCCGACAGAGGGGACCTTTCAACTTACAAAGAGTTCGTTGGCCAGACCAGCATCTCGGTGTCGGAGCAGTGGCCAGTTGTGCCGCCTGTCCCTTGCAGCCAAGTTCCGCACACTGTGAAAGTTGATGACAGTTCCCGCTATGCATCAGTAGGCATCTTTGCACGATCTGGCAGTGTATACAGAAGCAGAAACGGGAGGGAGATAGTGGCTGCCCGCGTTCGGCAGTTTGGTGCGACGCTGTGTGAGAAGAGGGTCAAAAGATGCGGTATTGGCACCTCTGGAGGTTCTTAATGATGCAGGGGAGGAAGGGGTGGAGGAGGTCGAGGAAGTGGGCGTGCACATGGACTGACGGTGTACTGGTGAACCTGTGCGTGACGCAGTGAACCCAATAAACGACGTTTATTTCAGAAACCGTTTTTCAATAAACGTTACTGGGGGGGGCAATTAATCGTGCATAGTCGAATAATCGTGCATAGTCAAATAATAGTGCCTTTTTGAAACGGGCATTTATAAAGTTTTTTCCGCTGAATAATCGTGGGGTGCACGATTATTCACTTTTGGCTATTTTCGGTCAGTTCTGGAAGAAAAATGAGCAAATTTTCCCGCAGAATATTCAAAAACCCCGGTCTTCTGAATGTTGGGAGCCCGTGCGGATCGTGGTGGGGTCATTTCGACCATGGGGTGTCTGTCTTCACCCGTGACTGGTCGTCACCATTTTGGCTCATATTCGTCCACATGTCCGGACTTGTGTGCCTCCAGTTTCAACACGAAAATGAGCCCAGACGGTGACTGCCAGTAAGGGGTGAAGACAGACACCCCATGGCCAAAATGACCCCACTACGATCCGCACAGATTCCAAATATGCAAACGGACGAGGTTCTTGCGATGTTTGTCCCCAGAACTGACCAGAAAACTTGCAAAAGTGAATAATCGTGCACCCCACGATTATTCCCCCCCGTCAACTTTTTGACTTTTTTTGGGCCCCTCAATTATACCCGCCCGTTCGCCAATTAATAGTGGAGTGCACGATTATTTGCCCCCCCCCAGTAAACGTTTATAAACGCTAAACGTTTAGCGTTTATTTAGCGAAGCAGCTTGTGCCCGCACCCCACCCACATAATCTGACCTCACACACTCCCACACGATTCTGGTGGCAGAAAGTGCCCAATATGCTCCGGAAACTCAATTCCGCCCACTCCCAGGGGGTGGTATGCCCCCGACATGCCGTTTTTAGCAACCAAAATTTTTGGGACAGAACTTGTACATGCTTGCTGCTAAATGATATTGGGATTGGGACTTTCGGGGTCCTCGCATTTTTTTTGGTGGCGAGATATGTGCATTTTTATTGGGGGCGAGATTGGGTGGGTGGGGGTGGGTGGGCGCAGCCCCCCCACCCACCCACCCACCCGGTGGCAGGCATGTCGCTAAGCGTCGGCCGTCGACCCCGTGATTTTGGGTTTCCACCCCCCATAAAAAAGCGGCAACCCGGCTACACTGGTTCGACGGTCGACGTCGAAGGTTTTGCAGGAACATATGCTCGCTACCGTGGCCTCCGGCGGCTGGGGGGCTCCGCCCCCCAGACCCCCCTGGAGCCCTTCGATACCCATCAAGTCAGGGAATCCAACCACTCCAGTAGCCTCAGGCCTCAGGAGGACGCAGCCAACTCACACAGGATCTACGCCCACAATGAACATATGTTCACTACCGTGGCCTCCGGCGGCTGGGGGGCTCTGCCCCCCAGACCCCCCTTGTAGCGTGTGCCCATGGCCACCCACCAGCCACGGCACCAAAGGTGGCCAATCGTCGACACTTTGACGCACAGTAAATGGCCCCCAATAACTCAAAAAAATTGAGTAGGGTCGCCGTGAAGAGAGTTTGAACCGTTGATGCCAAAAACGACCCTCTTGTGTGGAAGAACGACGCTGTGCCACCCCCATTTTCCTAACAAACTCGCCCCCAAAAAAAATGTATTGGGATTCCGAAATTTGGCCCAAAAATCTCACATTTAGCAGCATGCATGAACTTGTACCTGGGCTGCACACCACAGGACACATCAAGCAGAGCAAACACACCTCAACCTGCCAGATGCACAGAAGAACTGTTGTCGTTGATTGTTCTGAAACATAACAGCTTCTCGGTGCCCTCCAGAGGCCAAAAGGCAAGCCAATATGAGGTAATCGCGCCAGGAACAGTTGTGGGAGAAGTATGGTACAGTTCGCGTCCCATTTGACGCTGTTCTTGGGAGCTTACGGCAGCTGGGTCTGTGGCACGGCACATCCGTTGCCAGGGAGCGCGTCCTCGGGTGTGGTGCCTCACCTGTGATCATGTGGCACAGGGACGCCATACGAGAGTCTCTCAGATGCCTCCTCTGATGGGAGGCAACTGACTGGAACAGGCACCTGGTACAGCAGGCACGGGTACAAGAAGTGGCCAGAAATAGCGCCGATGGTTTCGACCTTGCGCTTCGACATCTTGCTGTCCTCACCGCAGCGGTGCCCCCCCGCCCTGGAATTTGGGGTGTGGTGCGCTGGCCATGATGTATTATGATGTAAAGTGACTCAGTGGCAGAGCCTGCAGGGAAACGTTTATTAAGCGTTTATCTGAACGTTTATTTCCGCTCAGAATTCTGAAAAACGCTAAACGTTTATAAACGCTAAACGTTTTCAACGTTTATTTAATCACTGCTGAGGTGCAGTATAGGGGACAAAATTTTGACATCATCGAAATTCGACTTTCCGGGGCTCGGGAGCCCGAAAATCGGACTCATAGGGCCCAAAAACCGGGGTATGGTGGGTTCTAGGGGGTCAGAAGGTCAAATAGAGGGCCGCGGCTGCTATGTCGAAAAGCACCACTTTGGGACAGGCTTTCGACCCGCCCTAACCCCCCCCCCCCCCTTTCTTTTGCATTGCAAGAAGGTGCTGGGAGACTTACTTTTCCATTCACTCTCGACGATCAAACCCCCCCCCCCCTTTTTCTTTTGGCGTCACGGCGCTGAAGTAAATTACATTACAAGTGGTTTTACATGTAAAATTACAAGTGAAAAATAGTTACAAGTGGTACTTGTAATTTTACATGTAAATGACATGTGCCACTTGTCATCTCCGCGGTTTCCTTCATACTCTACACTGTGAGGGGGGTTTGATGAAAATGTTTGTCCGTGACCATCTCTGCGGCGCACATGTGACCCGAGGCCAAGTTTGTTCAAGCGGACCACCAATTGACGAGCAGCCTTGAGCCACGTATCATTGTGAGTGATCAGACACCTGCACAGGCGCATGGAATCGTAAGATAATATTTGGGGCCGCTCGCCGATGGTAGGAGTCAGTGGAGGCACTTTGCGCACGGTATTTCATCCGTCAAGTGTTTCTGTTTCAGTTCATAGATCTGCAGATCACGCTTCATCGTCTGCGGGGATCCCCCACGTGTCCACCTCTTGCGCTCACCGTTGCCCTGTTCGAAGAGCTCGTCGGAGACGGTGACCCTGTGCGCATCCTGCTCATCAAACCAGTGTTCGAGAGAATGAGCATATGCCGAGCGAGTGATCCCGGGATTTGCCCACTCCAACAAGAAAATCAGCACATGATAGCTGATCACAGCGAATAGAAACTCTTTGCGGCAGGAACCTGTTGAGAAGTATCGCACTGGTATGTCTTGGTAGCGGAAGAAGATCAGTGATTGCATTGCGCAGCACAATGTCCGCTGATTCCCCACGGTGATGGCCTTCAAAGCAGCGAGTATCTCTCTTGCGTGCTTCCCAGTGAAATTTTTGCCCACTTTTCCAAGGATGGTTTCCTCCACCACTTTTGATCCCGGCAGCGTACGTAGAATGAGGCGCATGACACCTTTCGTGTCGTGAAGGGGGGGCGTCACGGTGTAGACAGGATTCGAGAATTTTGAAGCGATGCTACAAGTGAATCCTGCGGCATCCATCTCTTGGATACTACAGCGGTGGCAGTCATGCAGGTACTCCAAACGCTCGTCGATTCCTGTAAGGCAGAAGGCAGAACGATGCCCTGTCCCACCTACACCTTTGAAGAGTGACCACAACTCTAAGTGGTCACCCAAGCCGGAACTGGGTGATGGAAAAGGAGCAAGGCCCCTTCGTGAAGATCCCCTTCTGAACTGCCACAATCTGTCCCAAGGCATGGAGCATCCATCATTCGTAGAACAGGGGCTTGTGGCGGTCACACACTGTCAGAAAGCGGGACGCGGTGATCCCGTCCGTCAATGCGATTGCCAGTCGCTGCCTGCTCTTTCCTTGAAGGCTACCGGGTGTGTAGCCGTCACCCGTGACCATGACTATTGGTGGGGGGCGACCCGAGCGGATGGGGAAAGCCCTCAGCAGAAACTCGAGGCACCCCCGCATGTTCCCCAGCAGAGAGGGCGTCATCAGCCGGAGGGGAGCTTCATGCTTTACGAGGAGGGGGTATGAAAGCCCCATCGAGATCCCTGTCTCTCTGCGAACGAGTGAGCCCAGCCGTTCACAGTCGCGCAGAGGCATGCCCAACTCTGCCCTGTGTTGTCGAATGATTTCACCGATATGCCTCACTGTTCCAGCGTGAAGCTTTCTTGGGCTCGTCATGGGAAGGGTTTTGTGTGTGTTCCTGTTGCAAGTCGAAGTGCCTGTGGATCATATGAATGGCAGCTCAGCAAGCAACTTGATAGTGGGTACAAAAGCGTGTCGCAGGGTCAGGGGTTTCGAGGGTTGGGGGGGGGGGGGGGTAGGGGGGGTCATAAGCCCCCCTAAAAACGTACGAAAACCAAAATTTTCAACATACCATCAGAACCGCCCTAATACCTGATCTGACCCGAAAATCCGACCCATACCCCCCCGGAAACTGTCTGGGGCCCACTTGTGACACCTGATACGCACTTTTGTGATGATTTTTTGGGGTCCTAAAAAATGTACCTCAGTTTCGTACCTTGCCTTTGTACCTGAACCACTCCCGACCGCATTATTTCGTTCTTTGCCTTTTCTGCGGTGGTTCTGGCTCAGGTGGCACGCATGTTGCCTTCCCCAGTGCCTCGGCAAGGTCTTTCTTGACCTGATTAGTGGGAATGTTGTGTTGTTGCGTCAGCAGAATGAGTTCAGCCACCTTCTGGGTGTAGTACTTCGATCGCATATGGGTCATTGTGAGTACTTCGTACGCCTGGGAGGCTGCATCGGCATTAGTAGGCAGCGTTGTAGATGCTTTTGCTTCGTCGATCTTAGCCTGTGAAGGCACGATTGGGATATTGTACGCCCTGAGAGCCGAAGTGGCTGTGTAATGACTGTGTAATTTGCGCCCCGCAGGATATGCACACCACGCAGTCTCGACAACACGTATGAGAGTGTACCATGTGGGGACTCAACAAGGTCATTGGATCGGCATCTGCCTGCCGACTCAGCCCCCACACAGTGCGACCGCAAGGTCGCCGGATGTCTCAACGCCAGGGGAATACCCTCCCCTGGCGTTGTACAACCCTACTCTCAACCCTCGGGTCCTCTCCTGGAGGCGGTGGTGGCGGGCCCGCAACGCTTCGTACTTCCGGTACAGACTGAGGTAGTCTGCCCGGCTGACCCGCTCATTGCTTCCTAGATCATCTGCTGCTCTGGAGCTGCCATCACTCTCACTGCCCACATCAGTTGGTGTGGGGGTAGGAGCAGGACGAGTGGGAGGAGTAGGAGTGCAGGTGACATCTTTCTTGGCTAGCAAGGAACGCCGCTTTTCCCGCACGTGCGTGCAGTTGATGCACCACTGCATATATCTGTCGTCACCACGTCCCACTCGCTCTCCTACGTACCCAGCCCGACGGAGCGCCCGAAATAATGTCGCCTCACCGATGTCGTGTGCCGTTTTCTTTTTACGCAGGTCTGCCACAACGCTCTCTGCCGAGACCCCGCACATCTCCCGTTTGGCGAGCGTCTTTCGAGCAAGGTACTCCTCTGCAGCAGCATCTGACACCTCTGCGAGGCCCTGGGCACGCGGCATGTGTTGCTCGGCGTGCTGAGTGAGCGTAGTGACACCCTTCCCTTGCAAAGAACGAAATAATGCGGTCGGGAGTGGTTCAGGTACAAAGGCAAGGTACGAAACTGAGGTACATTTTTTAGGACCCCAAAAAATCATCACAAAAGTGCGTATCAGGTGTCACAAGTGGGCCCCAGACAGTTTCCGGGGGGGTATGGGTCGGATTTTCGGGTCAGATCAGGTATTAGGGCGGCTCTGATGGTATGTCGAAAATTTTGGTTTTGTACGGGCTTATGACCCCCCCTAGGCATAGTGCCCCAAACATATGTTTTGGGCCAGAATATTCCAGAATATTTTTTTATGTTTGCAACTTTCAAAAAATATTTTCAAAAATATTTTTGCCAAAGGAGGATTCTTCATATTCCTGGATTTCCCGAATTTCCTGGATTTCCCCCGGCCCCTTAGGCGATTTCAGGGCGGACAGGGCGGACATGCCCGGACCCGGAAATCCGGGTGTCCGGATGTCCGGGTCCAATTTTGACCCCCCCCCCCCCCCCCCCCCCCCGGACATTTCCCGAATTTCCCGCCCGGACATGTCCGCCCGGACATCCGGACATCCAGAAATGTCCGCCCCGGACAGGGCGGACATGTCCGGGCGGACATTTTCTGGTGTCCGGATGTCCGGGCGGACATGTCCGGACCCGGAAATTCGGGAAATCCAATTTTGACCCCCCCCCGGACATGTCCGGCCAGGACCTCAATAGTTTGATTTTTGGTCCAGAAAATAGTTTGAAAATTTTTGAAATCTGGGTGCCCAAAAAAAATTTCCTAAGACCGGCGATTTGTAGGGGGGGACCCTTTCGAATTTTTTTTTGGAGAAGGGTAAATTGAACGTTTTTGGCCAAATGAAGCCACTGCGACCATTCCCGGGCCTCGGAAATCAGATTTTTGCCCCTCAAATGCGGTGCCGGTCCGGACAAAAAACCGAAAAAATCGTGAAAAATGGCCCATTTTCCCCAGCCAAAAATGGGCCAAAAATGCCCCCGGGCACCCCCAGAGACATGTCCTAATCCGGGGTGCCAGTAGGGGGGACCTTTCGAATTTTTTTTCGAGGAGAGGTCAATTGAACGTTTTTGGACATCTGAGGCCACTGCGACCATTCCCAGGCCTCGGAAATGAGATTTTTGGCCCTCAAATGGGGTACCGGTCCCCACGAAATTCCGAAAAATTCATGAAAATCGAAAGGTCCCACGCACCAAATTCTGCCCAAAAATCGTCAAAAATGGACATGTCATATGCAGCAATGGGGCACCAATCACTCCCCAAATTTTGCTCAATGATTCCACGGCTAGCCAGATTTTCTGATCAATTAGTTTGTTTGAGCATGTTCCTGGCCCTTGTTTGGAAAGTAGATGGCCCCTGGCTGGAGAGGACGGTTGTGCTCGACCGGACGGAGAGAGAACCTTCTCCATATCCACCTCCACTCCACAATGCCAGAAGTGGCAGGAAGGCCGGGTGTTACAGGCCTCAACCAGGGTTCCAAGGCTCTCCACTTCCTGGCTGCGTCAGGGATCACCGGGTACAGCGAGCAGGATTCCCTGTCCTGACACCCCAGCATGTACCACCGGAAGAACCCGAAACAGCAGCCCCCCCTCATGGGGGTTGCAAGAGGCACGGAAATCGTTCAAATCGGACCAAGTCCGAAAATTCGGCACTTTCTTGGGTACAAATTGCGGTCCGAAATTTTCCGATTTTTTGAAAAAAGGCGAATTCTGTAAGGGGGACCTTTTCGAATTTTTTTTTTCGGGCACTTTTTCCACAAGGAAATGTCCGCCCTGTCCGCTACTGTCCACTACCGATTTCAAGGATCCTCCAAAAAATATTTTAAAATATTTTTTCTATTTTCAGCAAAAAATGGATTTTTTGCTGAAAAAAAGTTCCGGCCAATTTTATGGCCGGAAGTGGGCCCACCCACGACGGGAGGAAAAAAGAGTGAACGGGCAGCATGCCGTTCCTCTTTTTCCCCCCGTGAGGGTGGGCCCCCCCCTGCCAGGCAAGGTGAAAAAATGAAGAAACGGGCAGCATGCCGTTCTACATTTTTCCTTGCAAGGCAGGGAGGGCGCCCCCCATGCCAGACAGCAGCCACCCCTGGAGGGGCAACAACTGACGGGCATGGGGGAACGAGGTGGGTCTGGACCCGACACCGCCACCACACGCGCAGTGCACCTTTCGGATACACTGTCGTGAGTGGGGTGTGGGCAGTTCCCCTATCCTGTGAGCTCCTTTCGGACGAAGAGGTGCAGCGGTTTTCCTGTGAGCAGCAGATCCACAACACCTCGACTTCTTTCAGCGGCTGTATTGATATTGCCTGACACAGCAAACATGATTCAATTGGAGGAACAAGCCTCGTACACCAGCGGCCCAAAAGGTGGATTTCATGTATGGTTTTAGGATTTCCCTTACTACTGATGGTGTAGAGACTACAAAGCCTGACCTGATGACGCCGCCATGAACCTGGGAGACACGCCGCGTGAGAAGGGACCTCGGTGCGGGGTGGCGTGAAGATCCTGCCTGAGTGCCCTCGTCGGGACCCGCGGTAAACCGTGGCGTTCCCCCCGAGGCAAGTCCAGGACGAAGGTTGCAGATAACCGCTGCACCTCTTCGTCCGAAAGGAGCTCACAGGATAGGGGAACTGCCCACACCCCACTCACGACAGCGTATCCGAAAGGTGCACTGCGCGTGTGGTGGCGGTGTCGGGTCCAGACCCACCTCGTTCCCCCATGCCCGTCAGTTGTTGCCCCTCCAGGGGTGGCTGCTGTCTGGCATGGGGGGCGCCCTCCCTGCCTTGCAAGGGAAAATGTAGAACGGCATGCTGCCCGTTTCTTCATTTTTTCACCTTGCCTGGCAGGGGGGGGCCCACCCTCACGGGGGGAAAAAGAGGAACGGCATGCTGCCCGTTCACTCTTTTTTCCTCCCGTCGTGGGTGGGCGGCTACCCGGGTACCCGGGGTATCCGGCCGGGTACCCGGCTGGGTATCCGGCCCGGGTACCCCCCGGGTACCCGGGCCGGTAACCGGGACCTCCCGGGTACCCGGGTCCGGGTACCCGGAAAGGTGGAGACCGCGTCGTGTGTGTTACGTCTTTTTGATGTTTGCGCAGACGTGTTGCTGTTGTGGCCGAGACGCCGCTATCCCGAGAGATCCGACAGGAAAGACACAGGGGCGTCTTCGTTGGGGGTGTCCTCAGAGTCCTCAGAGGCCGGCTCAGGCTTCGGGGTGGCTTCGAGGTTCTGGGGCATGATTGCGGACCAGCTGGTCTGGATGACCGTCGTTGCGGCCTGCTTTGTCGGAGGGGGTGTGATCGGCACGTCAATCCGTGTCAGCCCACTCAGCACCGTGACCTGCAGATTTCTGCTTGAATCCACAAAATGCGGAGGCGGCACAACGAGCGAGCCGCTGTATTCACCTGGCTCACACTGGTCCGAAGGACGGTCCTCCTGTCGTCCTCCTGTAGAAGGTGTAGTCGACCTGCACCCCTTCCAGCGTCGCCGTCACCAGCTTGGTGAAGCCATTCTCGACGATGACGCTATAGCGCCCGGTCTCCTGGTCGTGAATGCCCACAACGACGTGCTGCATCGCCGCCACCGCCGCCACTGCCTTATTCTTCGGACGCGTCTCGGATGTGGCGCCTTGTGCCGATGCCTTGTACATCTTGACCATATCCATGCTGTCCAGGTTCTCCACCACCAGCTTGAGGCGCGCGAAACCCTCCGACTTCTTCTGCGTTGGCGTGGGGAAGGGCTTCAGCGCGATGCCGTGGATGGCCATCTCACGGTTTCCTTCGATCCGAACCGTGTACAGGTCGCCGGAAACATCCTTCAGCGACTTGTAGGAAGCCAGTGCATCGTCCTTTTGTAAGTGAGGGTGTGTGTGTGCAGCAGGGCATGTGCTGGTCTGGGGTCGCGGGGGATAAACAAATGGAACAACACGGCTCGCCAGTGTTAAGGAAAGCCCGTAAATGACAAGTGGCACATGTCATTTACATGTAATTTTACAAGTGCCACTTGTAAACTTACATGTAAACTTTTTTACATGTAAACCACTTGTATAACCACTTGTAACAGTGGTTACTTCAGCGCCGTGGTTACGCACCGAATCTGGCAACACCCTACACCCCACCCCGCCCTTCTCCACAGGGCCCCACCCCTCCCATGCCTGTGGGTGTCGGGAAGGCATCAGCCACGCCACGATGTTCCGCGCAGCAGCAGCGGCGCCACAGGCCAGGCAGGCGGCGCCTCGGGGGACACCACAACGACTCGCTGCTGGATGGGTCGATGATGTCGCCTGAGCCGACAACACCGGGGACCCGGCGGCGCTACATCAACAGCATGCGGGGCGACGCCATCTCTGTGCCTGTGAGGGAGCTGGACCTCTCGGGGTGCGCTGCAAGCGTGGCAGACGACTGGTGCGTCATGCGGTGCTCCCCTGCATCACCACCTGCGCCGAGCCAGCGCCGTGACGCTGCACCTCGGGGCAGCCGCAGCGCAGCAGCAAGCGCGAGACAGCGGGGTGGACACCGCAGCCGCAGCAGAAGCGGGAGCAGAAGCCGAAGTGTTGGGATCACACGCAGGGCGTCACGATACAACAGCCCAGACAGGCCTCCTTCCCCAGCATCTGAAGGTGTGCGTCAATACGACAGGCGAATGGCGCTGTATAAGCGAGCCCTTTTCGACTCCCCGACAGGCGCTGGTGTCGGCGGCGGCGGCGGTGGTGGTGGCAGCGCTGGAGTGGCATCGGTGCTGCCGCTCTCGCCCCCCGGTGGTGTTGGGGGTGGTGGTGGTGGTGGTGGTGGTGTGGGTCACTCGTGCTGCCTGTCGCCCCAGAGGCAGGGCGGTGGTGGTGCCGTAGGGGCCCTGCTGTCCCGCTACCGCGCCCGCCTCTCGGGGAGGCGGGGCTGTGCGTCCGGAGGGGTGCGGTGATGGGAGAGGGGAAGGGGCGGGTGGGGCCGTGCGGCAGCCACCTGTTGTTCCTTTGTGTGCCGCTTCTTTCTGGGCGCAGGAACCTTCCCATGCACTAGAACAAAAGGAGTTGCACGTGTGGGTGTGAGGGAAGACCCCCTCTGTGTGTGTTGCGTGTTTTTTTTGTGTCGTTGTCACCACGGTGCGCTAGTGTTAGCAACCACTAGTGGAGTCGACAACTGAAAACCCGACAACTGACCACTTGTCGAAATCGACAACCGGTACTTGTGGAGTCGACACCTGCAGTAGATTTTGCCTGCAATCCCAGTGAGTTGCCGACTCGACTCGTTGAGGTCACTCGTACATAGCTAACTAGTTCACCGTGACTGCAGCAAGGTGGGGGGGGGGGGGGGGGGTTTCACAGTGCTGCACTGTGGGGTCATATGGGTCTGTTTGTATTTTTGTTGCTGTATCCTTTGTCCCCCCGCACCCTAGATGCTGTGGGCCGAGTAGACTATGGGAGAAGGTCCCCCCCCTTCAATATGCACCCCCCCGCCCCTCTCTGTGTTGTTTCTGTTCCTTTTCTTCAGACGATGGTCACTACGTACCCCCTCGCTCCTTTCTACTGCGCCTCACTGTTTATAGACACCACCACCACCACCACCCCCTCCTCCAGACGAAGTATCCGTCCGCTGCACACTCCAATGAGGCAAGCTTGGGCCTGGGCATGTGCGGCGATTCTATTAGTGCTGCTGTGCCGCGCCCAGGCCTCATCGATTGATGTGCGTGACGACTTCCCCAACGAGCTGCTCACAGTGCACATCGTGCTGATTGCAGTGCCCTTGTGTGTCACAGGTGCTGCCGCTTGTTGTGCTGCCATCGTCGCCCGCACACGCACCGTGAGCCTGGCCGTGGTGTTGGTGCTAGGATTGTGGTTCGCGCTGTTGAGTGTTGGCGTGCTGTCGTGGTATGTTACGTACGATGCGTTGCACGATGTCATCATCAGACGTGCGGAGCAGACGCTGTCCATCACCGCACAACAAGCAAAGTCCGCAACGATGAGCGAGTTAGGCGCGGGGGTGGGGGCAATGCTGCAGATACAACGCCAGGTCATCCTCGGCAGGGCTGACATGACCTCACCCTGGCCAGAGCCACACATCGCACTGGACACCGTCTTGAGAACCTCCGCTCAATTCAGCCATTCCATATCAACCCTTATCCATTCGACCAAGTGGGGTGACTTTTCTGCGGTCTTCCCCCGCGCACATCGTGTGGGGAACAGCTTCATCGACACACACTACACCACAGTGCGGCCTGGGCAGCAGCTCCACGCCCTGCCTCCTTGGGCACAGTGCCAGTCGGTGGACCGGAGGGTCGTCAACTGCACAGCAGTGGTCACCTCCGAGGCGTGTGCGGATCTCTCCTCCCCTGCTGCAACGTTCTGCTCAAAGTCGTGCGGTTTCCAAGACCTTGACTACCGGAGCTGTGGCCACCAACTCGTCGGGTTAGAGGTTGTCCTTTCCGGAAGCAACGCGTCTGCTCCGGATGATGTCCAACGTGTCTCCATCTTCGAACAGGCAGGGCTGCAGCGGGTGTTCAGCATTCCGCTGGAATACGGGAACGTGACTTATGAACCGTGGTTCCACCGCAGCACCGACATGAAGTACGCATTCATGATCACACCTGACTTACATGTCCCTGCTGTCATAGCCAGCATTGCGAGTGTGTCTTCGGAGGGCTTCCTGGGGACAACGGGCGTTGTCCTCCGCCTCGACTTGGTGAGCGGCTGCCTGCGCGATCTGAACCCAACAGAGAACAGTTTCGTCTCTCTGACGACCACCACCTCCGGGCTGGTCGGCAGCAGCCTCACAAACACGGAGCTGCTGCGCGACTCGGGCATGCTGCGTCCCAACTCCATCGAGGCGACGAACCTGACGAACTACAACAACAGCGCCTCACAGCTGCTGCGGGGAATCCGCGCCGTGCGTTCCAAGTGGGGAGATGTGCAGCATGCCGCCACACACAGCGCACTTTTCCCATTCGATGGCAGCATTGTTGTGACGTACCCCATACACCTGCCGGACCTCGACTGCGTGCTTGTGATCGACGTGCCTCTCTCTGATGTCATGGGGGAGGCGGACCGTGCTTCAAGCGTCTCCCTCGTCATCACCGTGTGTGTCAGTATCGGGCTCTCCCTTGCAGCCGCTGCCACACTCTATTTAGCACTGCGCCCCCTCAACCTTCTGCAGCAAGACATGTGTGAGGTTGCGTGCATGCACCTGGAGGGTAAGGAGGGGGTGAGTCCCAGCAGTCTGACCGAAGTGCGGTGCATGCAGGATTCGTTCTGTGTGATGGTGCGCAACCTCATCGAGTATAAGCAGTATCTTCCGCAGAGCGTGCTGCAGGACGGCAGGGAGAGCGACAGTGGGAGTGACGGTCGGAAAGGGAGTTGCACCTTCGCCATCGAAAGCCCGAGCGCCCGGTCTTCCGCCTCCGCGTTGTCGGACCATCCGGCAGCAAGGCTTCAGGGAAATGGCGGGTGGCACCGGCAGGTCAGCCTGCTGGTGACGAATCTCTCAGGTTTCCTGCAGTTATCCAAGGTGCACATCCCCTCGGACCTCGGCGACATGCACTCGGGCTATGTGGAGACCGTCGCGTTTATTGTGAAGTCAAACCGTGGGATGGTTGATGAGTTCGTCGGTGACAAGGTGCACGCGTCCTTCAACTCTCTCCTGTCCTGCAGCAGCCACAGGGCCTCAGCCACGCAATGCCTTGCCGACCTTCGCACTGCAAGCTTTGCGCATGATCTTCTGGTGAACGGGGCTGCGGTATCCATGAAGGCTCTGTGCGGAAACTTTGGCTGCAAAGGCCTCAAGAAGTACACAATCATCGGCGCTGCCGGGACACGCGTCTGGACCTTCGAGCGCTGGGGCAAGGCCTGGGGGTTGCGGGGGGTGGTCGATGAGCGTATCGCACAGGAGACATCTGTCAACTTTTCTCTGCTCCGGGTTGCTAAAGTTCGGGTGGCGCATGGTCAAGACGACTTCCTGTATGAGTTTCTGGGGCAGAGGGACGTTTCTGCCGCCGAGTGGATGTACGAATTGGAGGCGAGCAATGGCGGCGATGCCGTGGGGGCTTGCAACGAAGCGATATGCCTTCTGTACAAGGGGCAGTGGGAGAAGGCGCGTGCCTGCCTCAAGCCGTTCACCGGAAGCACCGATCAGCACGCCACCGACCTGCTGGAATGGGTCAAAACATGCGAGGAATCAAACACCACACCAGCCCCGCTGCCTGTCGTTTGTATCCCACAGCGGCACCGCAGCCATGTGTTCACAACCAATGATTACTGCTCTGTGCCAGGGTGCGTTGCTTAGTCCTACAGACAGCAATCATGCCTGATTAGATGATGTTGTTACCGGTTGTAGTGAGGAACGGAGCGAGGCCGTGAAGGAACGAAATGGAAATCGTGCCACTGAATGTTTGCGGCACGCGTGTGCGCTCAACAAAGAGTATTTTCACACAGAACCTTCTAATAGACAGGGCGTCCATCAGAAGGCGAAGGGATCATTATTGTTGGAAACCCACAGTGAGCAAGTGCCAAGTGCCCATCTTGTCCGGAGCACGAAAAAGCGTAGCAACCGTGATTCCTTCTTCCTTACACGGTGGACTCCAGCGGCCCTAGCGGGAGTCTGGGAGCGGGAGTCTGAGAGGGTGTCAAAGACTCCCGCTAGGGGGAGTCTGACTCCCCCTAGCGGGAGTCTTTTCACCTATTTTCATCCATTTTTCCCATGATATAGTTACAGTCTACTGGCGTGGGGGGTAAAATCATGCGGGGGGAAGGTGGAAGAGGGATGGGGAGGGGCTTGTTTTGCTTCTGTCAGTTTCCCCGGACTCTGGACTACCTGCCTATCCTCCTGGTAGCGGCTACACCTGCGGAGGTGAGCGGTTAGAATTTGAGGTGTCAAAGTGCGGCCGTCGCCTGTCGTAGTTGTGTTACACCTTGGGCAAGACAAACCATCCTGCAGGCTTTCCTCATCTTCTTCGTCAGAACTGTCATCCCCCTCCTGCTGTGCGCGTTGGTCAAGCGTGCTCAAAGTCGCCTCGGATGACACGAATGGTGTGAAAGTCGCCCCCAGCGGGATTGGCATTTTGCACAAGCAGAGCGATAATTTGCGGTGTCCTTCGGGGAACCGGAACAGGAAGTAGGGCGCGCTGCTGGGTTCAACGAAGTCCTGTGTGTTGCAGTGCACAAACCCCTTCTGCAGCTGTGTCAACTGTGTGCAAAGAACATACACAGCCAATCTATGAGCGTGTCGGGTGTGCAGACACGGACACAGAATGACTTCTCTATACCCGAGGATCCCGTCCTGCGACAGGTGCGCAACCTTCCAAGGCATGCCCGATTCGCGCCGCTTCTCTTCTGCCATTGCAAGATCTCTCTCGTAAGTTGCGGAGCTGGCGATTGTAACGGCATCTTTCTTGCGATGTCCGTTCTCTGCTTCTTCAAATTCGTCGTTGTTCTGCAGAGGCACTGCATCTTCTGGAGCCCACCAATGATGGAGACTGTGTACGTAGGCATTGCGCGTTGATCCCTTTTCGGCATGCTCCATCAACCAGTGAAATATATGCCCTGAGATTCGAGCACGCAAGAAGGGAATCCGGGCTGACTCATCCTTGCATCCCCAGAAGCGCCAGGGGATGTCTGCATACCGGAAATGCATGAGGTCTGCAAGGGAGACAAAGAGGTAGCGGAACAAGCCCTTGTAGGTGGTGTCCTGTGACATGGCAAGCACGACCTTCCGGAACTGAGCACCTGTCCCATTCTGCGACACATTCAGTGCAAGGTTTGTACAGGTCTTGTCGAATATTTTTTTTGTTGTCTCATCCAGTACCCTGATCAGCCGCATGGCGAGCCCCTTGCAGTCATGGAGTGCTGGGGTGACGTAGCGGGCATTGGGAAGCACACCTGCCAAGAGGGAGGGGTAGCCAGCCTCTTTCATCTCAGAGAGAGTCAGGTGCGGGTATCGATGCACCTGTTGATACCAGCGTTCTTCTGGGATGTCGCACAGTGAGCATCGGTGCCCTCGCCCCCCGCATCGCCTCATTGTTGCCCACTGCTCAGCATGGTCGGCGGTTATTCTTGCTATGGACACACTCGCGACATGCACCCCTCGGAAGATTTTCGCTTTGTGCAGCCTCATGATCTGTTGCAGCAACGCGTGATTTTGGAACAGCTTGTGATCACCTTTCGGAAGGTCTGAGAAAGTAATACCCGGCGCAGTCATCGTGTTTTCGGGATTGATGACCCCGAGAGACAGACGGACACGTGCGTTATCGGAACGTAATGAATTACGTGGCGTGTATCCGTCCGTGTACATGACGCCGAGAAGTGGCACGCTACACTGCATTGTCGATGATTCTCCCGCCTCTTCTTCGAGGAACTCAAATGCCCCGAGCAAACCACGGGAAAGGCGCCATTCAACACGTTCGCAGGCAGGCTTCTCCATTTCGCGGAGTCGCTTTCGTGACACACCCAGGTTCTCACCAACACGCTCCTTATGAAGCTGGTTGACCTTGGCGAGTGTCCGTTGAGACATCCGAAGGGCATGCCGGTTGGCAGCAAGAGTCTCCCCGACACTCTTCGCTTCATTTGCATTCGACATGGTTCGATGGCATGGGTCTTGAAAATACCCCCTGTGACACCTGTGAGAGCGAGTGTGAGTGGAGCCGAATAAGGTTGCAACACACACACCACGTCAGATGTAGCCAAGCGAAAAAACTGTCGATGTTTTGGAGTGTGGGGTTTGTGGCTTCCATGACAGTCTGATCATTCAACTTCCGCAGGCTGATGCACAGCCAGCTTCCCTCAGAGGGTGTCCATGTCGTCCTCCTCCACTGTGATGGCCTGCGGGATGCTCGGAGGGGCTTCTTCCTCTGTGTCGGGGACCTCAGGCTGTGCGAGGTCGATCCCCAGCAGGTCCTTGTACCTCCCCACGGTGGAGGTGTTGGCCTGGCCTGAGCCGGTCACCGTGGCGCGGGGCTGTTCCAAAGGAACGGTGACCTTCCACAGGGCCAACTGCCCCTCCACCTGCTCGCAGGTGATGGGCTCGCCATCGGCAGGGCTCCTGGGGAGGAAATAGGTGGCGGTGTATGTGCCGCTGGGGATTGTCGAACCCTCGTGGACCACGCGAAGACACGTCAGCGACACCTGCAGGCCTGTCACTGAAAACTCAACCCGGGTCAACAGCCCCTCGAGCATCACCACATGCACGTTGGCTGCCCCAGGCAACGGGGTGACCACCGGGAAGTGCTGCATCACATTCTTCGTCGTAGTATCCTCCTCCTGCTGCACGGCAGTGTACACGTTGTTCATCTCGACCTCCTTGTAGGCCGGGGCAAGCGCAGCAAGGACCCGCTGGTACAGCGGATTCTTCTTGTGGCCCTCCTCCGCCCAAGCCAAGGGCATCTTTGGCTTGAGGGTGACACCCACCAACTTGGTGTCTTGCACCTTCCCGCGCTTCACCTCAACCCTGTAGGTGGCGGGGAGGGTGCCGTCCTTCTGCATCATCTCGACCTCCCTCACAGCGAGCTTGTCCATGTCAGGGAATACGGCGGTGATGGCGTTGGCCACCTGGGGGCTGTGCTTGTTGATCTCCTTGCCGGTCAACACCGTTGCTAGGAGCCTTCTAATGGATCCCAGTGTCAGCACACTTCCCCCTTTTTTAACGAGGAAGGCCGTGCAAAAATCAGCCACAATGTTCGTCGCCTCCGCAGCCTCGGGACTCTCTGCGCTCTTCTTCTTCTTACTCGACTTCGCCGCCGGCTTCGCTGCCACCTTCACTGCCGGCTTCGTTGTCGTCTTCCCCATTTTTGTGAATCAGGTCTGCGAGCTGGGATGGGTGGAAACGTCCGTTTGGTGTGTGTGTGTGTGGCTGTACTTCAGTGACGAGTGCCACATTGCATAGGTATCATGGGAAAAATGAGTGAAAATAGGTGAAAAGACTCCCGCTAGGGGGAGTCAGACTCCCGCTAGCGGGAGTATAGACTCCCGCTAGCGGGAGTTGGACTCCCCCTAGTTGAGACTCCCGAAAAGGGTTACCCTACCCCCGCTGGAGTCCACCGTGTACTGATGCGTTGACGCTTCCACCTTCCACCCCGTCTTACAGTCACAGTTCCTTTATCCTCCTCTTGACTCGGATACCGACCAGCGGCGGTCCTGTCTCGAGGCCTTTTGGTGTTATTCCTTCTCTCACTGAGACACCGACCAGCGGTGAGCTCTTACTGGCGTACCTTGAAGTTATTTGTGTTAGCCTCTTGACTAGATACCGGCCAGCGGCAGCTTTATCTCGAGGTTGTCTCTTGACCAGACACCGACCAGCGGCAGTTCTGTCTTGAGTCCGAAAAAACACCAGCCTTTCTCCCCTCTTGACCGACACCGACCAGCGGCAGTTCTGTCTTGAGGTTTATGACCTGAATACACACCTGTCTTGCTCTCCTCTTGATCAGACACCGACCAGCGGCAGTTCTGTCTTGAGGTTTATGGACTGAATAGACACTCGATTTGCTCTCCTCTTGACCAGACACCGACCAGCGGCAGTTCTGTCTTGAGGTTCTATCACTCTGTCCCGACTACGCTCACTTCACGCTCGTCGCTCCTTACGTCTTCACCGTATTCCAAGGATCACCGACCAGCGGCAGTCCTGTCTTAGAACTCTCTCTCGCACCTCGTACCGATGATGTTGTCTGATGATGACTCCGGAGTGGTGTGTCACGTCGGCGACTACGATTCAACCAAATATAGTTTGCGTTGACGCTTCCACTACCCTAGAGCCTGCTGCTTTGATGTGGGTGTGGAGCACATGTGAACACGAGATAGCTAGACACACAGAAAAGGAACAGGATCGTCGGAAGCACTCCTACACTTTTACGCATCATAAATTACGGCTTACGGTCTACGTAGAGTTTTGGGTATTTATTAGAGTCTCGGGATTCAGCCAGATTTATTAGAGTTCTAATTAGGCGATTATTAGAGTCAAAATGAATTTATTAGAGTCTGATTAGGCGATTATTAGGGTATTATTAGAGTCTACCTTCCTTCCTTTCGAGTATGTGTGGGACCACACCGAGCACGATGTGCCACCTCATTGTCAACACAGTTTTGGCCTTCTGAGAGTCTTGACTTGGAGGCGTCATTGCTCATATCAACGTCGATCATTGCCACATTCGCGTTTGCTGTCGATCCGCAGGGTTGACATCGGGAAAGAACAGCCTGGCACCTTCCACCAAGGTCCCGGGCATGACCTTAAACTGCCCAGGCTTCTCATACCATGACGGGCACTTGTGCCAGGGAATGAAACAGAAGGGGGTGGCTCCCCTGGACCATCAAGGGTGCTTGCATCAGGAGTCCTAAACAGATGGCGAGGCGTCTCCGTGATCCCTTGTAGGCATGGCAAGCCACTCTGGTAGCACCAGGGCAGAAACGGCGCCAAGGATAAAACCAAGTCTGGAGACTCATACGAACCTATATCATGATCACTACGAGCAGCCTTCGGGTCGCGTCTAGAAGTAGTTGATACTCTCCCACCCGACGCGCATGTGCAGGGCCCCCGAAGTAAACAAAAAAACAGCTGCAGGCCGGTGGGAGGTAGCTCTTCTGCCACAGCCACTTCTCCTGCGTAGCCTGGAGTAGGTGGCCTTCTTCCCCTTCGGCTTTGCCGCCGGCTTCGGTGCATGTTTATGTTTGTAACCTCATGCAATGAAGGGACTCGAACACAAAGGAGCAGCAGTACCCGCAGCAGGCAGTGTTTACATACGGTGCCTGCTGCGAGAAGAGCCACATCTCACCTCCGCACAGGTCGTGTGCGTGTCTGTCACCACAACCTCTCCACAATGTTTCATCCGAACGTGCGCTGTAATGTGACTATGGAGCGTCTGATTTTCACAGATACCTTCTGTGCAGGCTTTGGGTTCCTCACTTGCCGGACCTTGGCAGGGTGCTGCTGCTGCTGACGGAGCTCTCAGACACTGCCCGCTTCGGCATATCGCCCCTCTCCCCCTGCTCGCGCCTGTACGCGTGGTCTGGGCGCTTTCTCTTGGGTGTAATCTCACCTCGAAGTGCTCTCAATAACTGACCTAATCCACCTCGCCTCCGGGCGAGGGTGGTCGAACGTGGGCGAACGTGGGCGAAAGTGCAAGAGTGCGGAAGAGGGTGGGCGAGGGTGGTCGAGTGTGGGCGAGTGTGGGCGAATGTGGGCGAGTGGTGGTCGAGTGTGGGCGAATGTGGGCGAGTGTGGGCGAATGCATGTGTGGGCGAGTGTGGGCGACTCTGGGCGAGGGTGGGCGAGTGTGGACGAGTGTGGCCGAGTGTGGGCGAATGTGGGCGAACGTGGGCGAAAGTGCAAGAGTGCGGAAGAGGGTGGGCGAGGGTGGTCGAGTGTGGGCGAATGTGGGCGAGTGGTGGTCGAGTGTGGGCGAATGTGGGCGAGTGTGGGCGAATGCATGTGTGGGCGAGTGTGGGCGACTCTGGGCGAGGGTGGGCGAGTGTGGACGAGTGTGGGCGAGTGTGGGCGAATGTGGGCGAAAGTGCAAGAGTGCGGAAGAGGGTGGGCGAGGGTGGTCGAGTGTGGGCGAATGTGGGCGAGTGGTGGTCGAGTGTGGGCGAATGTGGGCGAGTGTGGGCGAATGTGGGCGAATGCATGTGTGGGCGTGTGGGCGAGGGTGGGCGATTCTGGGCGACTGTGGGCGAGTGGTGGGCGACCCTGGGCGAATTAGTGGAGGCGAGGCGGATTAGGTCAATAACACCCTAATTAGACTCTAATTAGAGCATAATTAGAGTATTAGAGTGTAGTTAGAGTTTCTGAAACTCTAATTACACGCTAATAAATCTTGGGTTAGAGGGGGTCTTCGCTAGCCGGTGCAAAAAAGTGCAGGCTGGTGCAGGGCAAAATGGGCCGAAAATGGGCCAAATCGGAGGCAAAAAAAAGGGCGGGGAGTTGGGTGGCCCCTAGCTGGGAGCACGCATTTGGACCCAAAAAATAATGTCGAGCGGTCCCTGTGCATTGTTCAGCCCTCACAGGACGAGAAGGCACGGCGGGGCCCGTGTCACGGGTAAACATTGAGATCAACCTGTCATCCTGGGCCAAGCCAAGATGGGAGCTGGCCGCCTGGGGCAATGCAGGAGCAACGGCTAGTGCTCGTGCTGGCACGAAGCGGAGCCAGGCAGTGCTGTCCCGAGAACGGGCCGAGCCAGACAGTGCTGTCCCAAGGGTGGGCCGAGCCAGACAGTGATGTCCCGAGAATGGGCCGAGCCAGGCAGTGCTGTCCCAAGGGTGGGCCGAGCCAGACAGTGCTGTCCCGAGAATGGGCCGAGCCAGACAGTGCTGTCCCGAGAACGGGCCGAGCCAGACAGTGCTGTCCCGAGAATGGGCCGAGCCAGGCAGTGCTGTCCCAAGGGTGGGCCGAGCCAGACAGTGCTGTCCCGAGAATGGGCCGAGCCAGACAGTGCTGTCCCGAGAACGGGCCGAGCCAGACAGTGCTGTCCCGAGAACGGGCCGAGCCAGACAGTGCTGTCCCGAGAATGGGCCGAGCCAGGCAGTGCTGTCCCAAGGGTGGGCCGAGCCAGACAGTGCTGTCCCGAGAATGGGCCGAGCCAGACAGTGCTGTCCCGAGAACGGGCCGAGCCAGACAGTGCTGTCCCGAGAATGGGCCGAGCCAGGCAGTGCTGTCCCAAGGGTGGGCCGAGCCAGACAGTGCTGTCCCGAGAATGGGCCGAGCCAGACAGTGCTGTCCCGAGAATGGACCGAGCCAGACAGTGCTGTCCCGAGAACGGGCCGAGCCAGACAGTGCTGTCCCGAGAACGGGCCGAGCCAGACAGTGCTGTCCCGAGAATGGGCCGAGCCAGGCAGTGCTGTCCCAAGGGTGGGCCGAGCCAGACAGTGCTGTCCCGAGAACGGGCCGAGCCAGACAGTGCTGTCCCGAGGGTGGGCCGAGCTAGGCAGTGCTGTCCCGAGAATGGGCCGAGCCACGCAGTCCTGTCCAGAGGGTGGGCCGAGCCAGGCAGTGATGTCCCGAGGGTGGGCCGACATCACATCCGGTCTCGGCCCGCTGTCTGGACCGCAGCAACAAGAAATCTGCGCTGCATGCACAGGAGCAGGGGGACTTGGCCCGTCCGCACTCCGACATTGCACCGCGCTGCCCCAGCGCTCCAGATCACAAGGCCCCCTGTGCCGCAGGAGGTGGAGACGTCGCACACCAGCAGGATGACGTCGCAGACCAGTTCACCACCCCCAACAGTAGGTCACACTCCGCCTCGCCTGTAGGCCGTCTACTGTATGCAGGAGTCTGCGTGTGTTGATAAAGACACACACGCCCGGCACACCTGATTCTATGGGCAGCGCTCGTAACTCTCTCGGCGCCAAGTCGAAGCTGAGCAAGATTTGGTTGGACGGTGCAAATATAGCTAGCCTTGCGGGCTCGCTAAGACACTCTCCGAGCTAGCTACATGAACACAACATTGCACATCGCACGGTTTCGAAGGATGGGTACGCGATGCGGGTTTAGGTCTTGTGCTAATGTTACACACAGCAAGATCCCTGACGGAGGGGATCGATGGAGGCACTGAGGAGATCATGACTGGGAAGGGGTCCTGCATCGAACCCCCTCTGAGTGGAGCAAACACTCGGTACTCCGGGTGCCACGTTCTGCTCGGCTGGACATCACCCCGAGGTCGTGGCCACGGCCCCCGACCACTCACTGCGGGGAGCTTCCCGTCCAGACAGTGTCTGGACATCACTCCTGGGCTCGACCCACTGGGCCGAGCCGACGAGTCGTGTCCAGACACTGGGGCGAGCCCAGGAGTGCTGTCCAGACACTGGGCCGAGCCCAGGAGTGATGTCCAGACCCTGGGCCGAGCCAGGGAGTGGTGTCCAGACACTGGGCCGAGCCCAGGAGTCATGTCCAGACACTGGGCCGAGCCCAGGAGTGATGTCCAGACCCTGGGCCGAGCCAGGGAGTGGTGTCCAGACACTGGGCCGAGCCCAGGAGTGATGTCCAGACCCTGGGCCGAGCCAGGGAGTGGTGTCCAGACCCTGGGCCGAGCCCAGGAGTGCTGTCCAGGCACTGGGCCGAGCTCAGGAGTGCTGTCCAGTCCCTGGGCCGAGCCAGGGAGTGGTGTCCAGACCCTGGGCCGAGCCCAGGAGTGCTGTCCAGGCACTGGGCCGAGCTCAGGAGTGCTGTCCAGTCCCTGGGCCGAGCCAGGGAGTGGTGTCCAGACCCTGGGCCGAGCCCAGGAGTGCTGTCCAGTCCCTGGGCCGAGCCAGGGAGTGGTGTCCAGACCCTGGGCCGAGCCCAGGAGTGCTGTCCAGGCACTGGGCCGAGCTCAGGAGTGCTGTCCAGTCCCTGGGCCGAGCCAGGGAGTGGTGTCCAGACCCTGGGCCGAGCCCAGGAGTGCTGTCCAGACCCTGGGCCGAGCCAGGGAGTGGTGTCCAGACACTGGGCCGAGCCCAGGAGTGATGTCCAGACCCTGGGCCGAGCCCAGGAGTGCTGTCCACACTGGGCCGAGCCAGGGAGTGATGTCCAGACCCTGGGCCGAGCCAGGGAGTGGTGTCCAGACCCTGGGCCGAGCCCAGGAGTGCTGTCCAGACACTGGGCCGAGCTCAGGAGTGCTGTCCAGTCCCTGGGCCGAGCCAGGGAGTGGTGTCCAGACACTGGGCCGAGCCCAGGAGTGATGTCCAGACCCTGGGCCGAGCCCAGGAGTGCTGTCCACACTGGGCCGAGCCAGGGAGTGATGTCCAGACCCTGGGCCGAGCCAGGGAGTGGTGTCCAGACCCTGGGCCGAGCCCAGGAGTGCTGTCCAGACACTGGGCCGAGCTCAGGAGTGCTGTCCAGTCCCTGGGCCGAGCCAGGGAGTGGTGTCCAGACACTGGGCCGAGCCCAGGAGTGGTGTCCAGACCCTGGGCCGAGCCCAGGAGTGGTGTCCAGACACTGGGCCGAGCCAGGGAGTGATGTCCAGTCCCTGGGCCGAGCCCAGGAGTGCTGTCCAGACACTGACGATGTCCTGCCTCATACCCGCCATGCCCGCAATGCACTTCCGGATCACATGGTTGTGGATTTCTCGCGCCTTCCGCATTCCCTCGAAAGACTTCTCCAAGCAGAGGGTCGAGGCCTGCACGTCTGTGACCACGAGTGTCGTGATCTTCGTCTCTGTGGAGTAGTCATCGAAGAGCAGCGCCTGCTGGCTGTCTTCGTTCAGCATCCTACGACTAGGCCCGCTATGGGCCGATCTCGCCCGTACTGGGCCGGACATGGGCCGATCTCGGCAGTACTGGGCCGGCTATGGGCCGATCTCGCACGTACTGGGCCGGCTATGGGCCGATCTCGCCCGATCTCGCCCGGCAGTGCTGGGCCGGCTATGGGCCGATCTCGGCAGTGCTGGGCCGGCTATGGGCCGATCTCGCCCGTACTGGGCCGGACATGGGCCGATCTCGGCAGTGCTGGGCCGGCTACGGGCCGATCTCGCACGTACTGGGCCGGACATGGGCCGATCTCGGCAGTACTGGGCCGGCTATGGGCCGATCTCGGCAGTGCTGGGCCGGCTATGGGCCGATCTCGCCCGTACTGGGCCGGACATGGGCCGATCTCGGCACTGCTGGGCCGGCTACGGGCCGATCTCGGCCGTACTGGGCCGGACATGGGCCGATCTCGCCCGTACTGGGCCGGCTATGAGCC
The DNA here is from genome assembly GCA_963210315.1 of Rhynchopus euleeides. Lineage (NCBI taxonomy): Eukaryota > Euglenozoa > Diplonemea > Diplonemida > Diplonemidae > Rhynchopus > Rhynchopus euleeides. The sequence continues at coordinate 2,020,764 of OY723285.1, forward strand.
GATCTCGCCCGTACTGGGCCGGCTATGGGCCGATCTCGGCAGTGCTGGGCCGGCTATGGGCCGATCTCGCCCGTACTGGGCCGGACATGGGCCGATCTCGGCAGTGCTGGGCCGGCTACGGGCCGATCTCGGCCGTACTGGGCCGGACATGGGCCGATCTCGCCCGTACTGGGCCGGCTATGGGCCGATCTCGGCAGTGCTGGACCGGCTATGGGCCGATCTCGCCCGTACTGGGCCGGCTATGGGCCGATCTCGGCAGTGCTGGACCGGCTATGGGCCGATCTCGCCCGTACTGGGCCGGACATGGGCCGATCTCGGCAGTGCTGGGCCGGCTATGGGCCGATCTCGCCCGTACTGGGCCGGCTATGGGCCGATCTCGGCAGTGCTGGGACGGCTATGGGCCGATCTCGCCCGTACTGGGCCGGCTATGGGCCGATCTCGGCAGTGCTGGGCCGGCTACGGGCCGATCTCGGCCGTACTGGGCCGGACATGGGCCGATCTCGCCCGTACTGGGCCGGCTATGGGCCGATCTCGGCAGTGCTGGGCCGGCTATGGGCCGATCTCGCCCGTACTGGGCCGGCTATGGGCCGATCTCGCCCGTACTGGGCCGGCTATGGGCCGATCTCGGCAGTGCTGGGACGGCTATGGGCCGATCTCGCCCGTACTGGGCCGGCTATGGGCCGATCTCGGCAGTGCTGGGCCGGCTACGGGCCGATCTCGGCCGTACTGGGCCGGACATGGGCCGATCTCGCCCGTACTGGGCCGGCTATGGGCCGATCTCGGCAGTGCTGGGCCGGCTACGGGCCGATCTCGCCCGTACTGGGCCGGCTATGGGCCGATCTCGCCCGTACTGGGCCGGCTATGGGCCGATCTCGGCAGTGCTGGGCCGGCTATGGGCCGATCTCGCCCGTACTGGGCCGGACATGGGCCGATCTCGGCAGTGCTGGGCCGGCTATGGGCCGATCTCGCCCGTACTGGGCCGGCTATGGGCCGATCTCGGCAGTGCTGGGACGGCTATGGGCCGATCTCGCCCGTACTGGGCCGGCTATGGGCCGATCTCGGCAGTGCTGGGCCGGCTACGGGCCGATCTCGGCCGTACTGGGCCGGACATGGGCCGATCTCGCCCGTACTGGGCCGGCTATGGGCCGATCTCGGCAGTGCTGGGCCGGCTATGGGCCGATCTCGCCCGTACTGGGCCGGCTATGGGCCGATCTCGCCCGTACTGGGCCGGCTATGGGCCGATCTCGGCAGTGCTGGGACGGCTATGGGCCGATCTCGCCCGTACTGGGCCGGCTATGGGCCGATCTCGGCAGTGCTGGGCCGGCTACGGGCCGATCTCGGCCGTACTGGGCCGGACATGGGCCGATCTCGCCCGTACTGGGCCGGCTATGGGCCGATCTCGGCAGTGCTGGGCCGGCTACGGGCCGATCTCGCCCGTACTGGGCCGGCTATGGGCCGATCTCGCCCGTACTGGGCCGGCTATGGGCCGATCTCGGCAGTGCTGGGACGGCTATGGGCCGATCTCGCCCGTACTGGGCCGGCTATGGGCCGATCTCGGCAGTGCTGGGCCGGACATGGGCCGATCTCGGCAGTGCTGGGCCGGCTATGGGCCGATCTCGCCCGTACTGGGCCGGCTATGGGCCGATCTCGGCAGTGCTGGGCCGGACATGGGCCGATCTCGGCAGTGCTGGGCCGGCTATGGGCCGATCTCGGCCGTACTGGGCCGGACATGGGCCGATCTCGCCCGTACTGGGCCGGCTATGGGCCGATCTCGGCAGTGCTGGGCCGGCTATGGGCCGATCTCGCCCGTACTGGGCCGGCTATGGGCCGATCTCGCCCGTACTGGGCCGGCTATGGGCCGATCTCGGCAGTGCTGGGACGGCTATGGGCCGATCTCGCCCGTACTGGGCCGGCTATGGGCCGATCTCGGCAGTGCTGGGCCGGCTATGGGCCGATCTCGCCCGTACTGGGACGGCTATGGGCCGATCTCGGCAGTGCTGGGCCGGACATGGGCCGATCTCGGCAGTGCTGGGCCGGCTATGGGCCGATCTCGGCCGTACTGGGCCGGACATGGGCCGATCTCGCCCGTACTGGGCCGGCTATGGGCCGATCTCGGCAGTGCTGGGCCGGCTATGGGCCGATCTCGCCCGTACTGGGACGGCTATGGGCCGATCTCGGCAGTGCTGGGCCGGCTATGGGCCGATCTCGCCCGTACTGGGCCGGCTATGGGCCGATCTCGCCCGTACTGGGCCGGCTATGGGCCGATCTCGCCCGTACTGGGACGGCTATGGGCCGATCTCGGCAGTGCTGGGCCGGCTATGGGCCGATCTCGCCCGTACTGGGCCGGCTATGGGCCGATCTCGCCCGTACTGGGCCGGCTATGGGCCGATCTCGCCCGTACTGGGCCGGCTATGGGCCGATCTCGGCAGTGCTGGGACGGCTATGGGCCGATCTCGCCCGTACTGGGCCGGCTATGGGCCGATCTCGCCCGTACTGGGCCGGCTATGGGCCGATCTCGGCAGTGCTGGGCCGGCTATGGGCCGATCTCGCCCGTACTGGGCCGGCTATGGGCCGATCTCGGCAGTGCTGGGCCGGACATGGGCCGATCTCGGCAGTGCTGGGCCGGCTATGGGCCGATCTCGGCCGTACTGGGCCGGACATGGGCCGATCTCGCCCGTACTGGGCCGGCTATGGGCCGATCTCGGCAGTGCTGGGCCGGCTATGGGCCGATCTCGCCCGTACTGGGACGGCTATGGGCCGATCTCGGCAGTGCTGGGCCGGCTATGGGCCGATCTCCCCCGTACTGGGCCGGCTATGGGCCGATCTCGGCAGTGCTGGGCCGGACATGGGCCGATCTCGGCAGTGCTGGGCCGGCTATCGGCCGATCTCGCCCGTACTGGGCCGGACATGGGCCGATCTCGCCCGTACTGGGCCGGCTATGGGCCGATCTCGCCCGTACTGGGCCGGCTATGGGCCGATCTCGGCAGTGCTGGGACGGCTATGGGCCGATCTCGCCCGTACTGGGCCGGCTATGGGCCGATCTCGGCAGTGCTGGGCCGGCTATGGGCCGATCTCGCCCGTTCTGGGCCGGCTATGGGCCGATCTCGGCAGTGCTGGGCCGGACATGGGCCGATCTCGGCAGTGCTGGGCCGGCTATGGGCCGATCTCGGCCGTACTGGGCCGGACATGGGCCGATCTCGCCCGTACTGGGCCGGCTATGGGCCGATCTCGGCAGTGCTGGGCCGGCTATGGGCCGATCTCGCCCGTACTGGGACGGCTATGGGCCGATCTCGGCAGTGCTGGGCCGGACATGGGCCGATCTCGGCAGTGCTGGGCCGGCTATGGGCCGATCTCGGCAGTGCTGGGCCGGACATGGGCCGATCTCGGCAGTGCTGGGCCGGCTATGGGCCGATCTCGCCCGTACTGGGCCGGACATGGGCCGATCTCGGCAGTGCTGGGCCGGCTATGGGCCGATCTCGCACGTACTGGGCCGGACATGGGCCGATCTCGGCAGTGCTGGGCCGGCTATGGGCCGATCTCGCCCGTACTGGGCCGGACATGGGCCGATCTCGGCAGTGCTGGGCCGGCTATGGGCCGATCTCGCACGTACTGGGCCGGACATGGGCCGATCTCGGCAGTGCTGGGCCGGCTATGGGCCGATCTCGCCCGTACTGGGCCGGGTCCAGGAGTGGTGTCCAGACCCTGGGCCGACCCAGGCTGTGGGTGGTGCATTTTGGTGCATTTTCCGTCGGTTTAGGTGAAAATTGTCGAATTTTGTCGAAATTTGACGACAGGTGACGAACAGCGAGAATCCCCGAAAAACCGGTTTTTAATTCATTTTTGGGGGGGGGTCTTCGCTGACGAAGTTTTTGTCGAAGACCCCTGTCGTCGTCGTCAGAACACTGCCGTCTTCGGTGAAAAACCCCCTGAAACAGCCGTTTTCCTAATTATGTGACGAACGACGAAGTTTGTCGAAGTTTGTCGACCAGCGAAGACCCCCAGAGTCTAAGTAGACTCTACGTAGACCGTAAGCCATAATAAATGTGCTCAAAAAAACTGTGACCGCTCTGGAGCCTATCAACTTCTGATGCGTGGATTTGTGATGTCATGCATGACTGAAACGGCATGTCATCCATGACGTGCCGCTCCCCTGACCACCGCGTGTGAATGGGTTTCGCACCACCCCCCCAGTGTCAGGGCCCCCCTGAAGACGTTCCTCGTATGTGTGGCATGGTGTGGCATGTCACGAGGTGTTGGCTCAGAAATGCAGAAGAGTGAGAGAAGCCGTGCGTGCTTGCTTGGCGAAACCTGTTCCAAAAGTGCCCAGCCTCCCAATTCGAAAAACAGGATATCCCGCAATCGTTGAAAATGCGGGCTGTAAAACTGGACCTTTATCGCTCCGGAGGCTCAAGAAGTTTATCAGTTACGAAGCAACGAAGTGTAGCTAAATCGTGAAGTCACGAAGAAAATCGTACGACTGATGCTCATTATGGACCACATCTTCAAGCCACTTTTTCAGGACAGCCCCAAGCCTCCTTTTGACACCTGACTTCTGTTCCCTCTTTCTTGTACTCAAATGCATATTGCCGCCGTAGTGTTGTTCTCTCCCCCTCCCACTCCCTCTCTGAGTTCCCCCCCTTCTTCGACTTTCCAACCTGCATGAGATGCGCTCCGCTGCACAGGCATGTTTCTGCATGCACTCCCCTGCCACAAGCAGAGCTGGATGGTATGGCTCGATGTAAAGTTGGAAAAAAGGAGGCCAAGAACCGCTCCGGAATTGATCACCCGGAGTCCTTAGATCCTGTGAGTACGCTGACGAGTTGCAACACAGGGGAGGGATCCGTACGGAAGGCAACGAAATTGGTTCTGACCTATCCTCCAACTGAGCTGAAGTATCCTCATCCCCCTACCCCAGTACTCCTCTTCAAGTAAGTATGTTTAGGGGGTCTTCGCTGGTCGACAAACTTCGACAAACTTCGTCGTTCGTCACATAATTAGGAAAACGGCTGTTTCAGGGGGTTTTTCACCGAAGACGGCAGTGTTCTGACGACGACGACAGGGGTCTTCGACAAAAACTTCGTCAGCGAAGACCCCCCCCCAAAAATGAATTAAAAACCGGTTTTTCGGGGATTCTCGCTGTTCGTCACCTGTCGTCAAATTTCGACAAAATTCGACAATTTTCACCTAAACCGACGGAAAATGCACCAAAATGCACCACCCACAGCCTGGGTCGGCCCAGGGTCTGGACACCACTCCTGGACCCGGCCCAGTACGGGCGAGATCGGCCCATAGCCGGCCCAGCACTGCCGAGATCGGCCCATGTCCGGCCCAGTACGTGCGAGATCGGCCCATAGCCGGCCCAGCACTGCCGAGATCGGCCCATGTCCGGCCCAGTACGGGCGAGATCGGCCCATAGCCGGCCCAGCACTGCCGAGATCGGCCCATAGCCGGCCCAGTACGGGCGAGATCGGCCCATAGCCGGCCCAGCACTGCCGAGATCGGCCCATGTCCGGCCCAGTACGGGCGAGATCGGCCCATAGCCGGCCCAGCACTGCCGAGATCGGCCCATAGCCGGCCCAGCACTGCCGGGCGAGATCGGGCGAGATCGGCCCATAGCCGGCCCAGTACGTGCGAGATCGGCCCATAGCCGGCCCAGTACTGCCGAGATCGGCCCATGTCCGGCCCAGTACGGGCGAGATCGGCCCATAGCCGGCCTAGTCGTAGGATGCTGAACGAAGACAGCCAGCAGGCGCTGCTCTTCGATGACTACTCCACAGAGACGAAGATCACGACACTCGTGGTCACAGACGTGCAGGCCTCGACCCTCTGCTTGGAGAAGTCTTTCGAGGGAATGCGGAAGGCGCTAGAAATCCACAACCATGTGATCCGGAAGTGCATTGCGGGCATGGCGGGTATGAGGCAGGACATCGTCAGTGTCTGGACAGCACTCCTGGGCTCGGCCCAGGGACTGGACATCACTCCCTGGCTCGGCCCAGTGTCTGGACAGCACTCCTGGGCTCGGCCCAGGGTCTGGACACCACTCCTGGGCTCGGCCCAGTGTCTGGACACCACTCCCTGGCTCGGCCCAGGGACTGGACAGCACTCCTGAGCTCGGCCCAGTGTCTGGACAGCACTCCTGGGCTCGGCCCAGGGTCTGGACACCACTCCCTGGCTCGGCCCAGGGTCTGGACATCACTCCCTGGCTCGGCCCAGTGTGGACAGCACTCCTGGGCTCGGCCCAGGGTCTGGACATCACTCCTGGGCTCGGCCCAGTGTCTGGACACCACTCCCTGGCTCGGCCCAGTGTCTGGACATCACTCCTGGGCTCGGCCCAGTGTCTGGACACCACTCCCTGGCTCGGCCCAGTGTCAGGACATCACTCCTGGGCTCGGCCCAGTGTCTGGACACCACTCCCTGGCTCGGCCCAGGGTCTGGACATCACTCCTGGGCTCGGCCCAGTGTCTGGACACCACTCCCTGGCTCGGCCCAGGGTCTGGACATCACTCCTGGGCTCGGCCCAGTGCTGGACACCACTCCCTGGCTCGGCCCAGTGTCTGGACATCACTCCTGGGCTCGGCCCAGTGTCTGGACACCACTCCCTGGCTCGGCCCAGGGTCTGGACATCACTCCTGGGCTCGGCCCAGTGTCTGGACACCACTCCCTGGCTCGGCCCAGTGTCAGGACATCACTCCTGGGCTCGGCCCAGTGTCTGGACACCACTCCCTGGCTCGGCCCAGGGTCTGGACATCACTCCTGGGCTCGGCCCAGTGTCTGGACACCACTCCCTGGCTCGGCCCAGGGTCTGGACATCACTCCTGGGCTCGGCCCAGTGCTGGACACCACTCCCTGGCTCGGCCCAGTGTCTGGACATCACTCCTGGGCTCGGCCCAGTGTCTGGACACCACTCCCTGGCTCGGCCCAGGGTCTGGACATCACTCCTGGGCTCGGCCCAGTGTCTGGACACCACTCCCTGGCTCGGCCCAGGGTCTGGACATCACTCCTGGGCTCGGCCCAGTGTCTGGACAGCACTCCTGGGCTCGGCCCAGGGTCTGGACACCACTCCCTGGCTCGGCCCAGGGACTGGACAGCACTCCTGAGCTCGGCCCAGTGTCTGGACAGCACTCCTGGGCTCGGCCCAGGGACTGGACACCACTCCCTGGCTCGGCCCAGGGTCTGGACATCACTCCTGGGCTCGGCCCAGTGTCTGGACACCACTCCCTGGCTCGGCCCAGGGTCTGGACATCACTCCTGGGCTCGGCCCAGTGTCTGGACACCACTCCCTGGCTCGGCCCAGGGTCTGGACAGCACTCCTGGGCTCGGCCCAGGGTCTGGACACCACTCCCTGGCTCGGCCCAGGGACTGGACAGCACTCCTGAGCTCGGCCCAGTGCCTGGACAGCACTCCTGGGCTCGGCCCAGGGTCTGGACACCACTCCCTGGCTCGGCCCAGGGACTGGACAGCACTCCTGAGCTCGGCCCAGTGCCTGGACAGCACTCCTGGGCTCGGCCCAGGGTCTGGACACCACTCCCTGGCTCGGCCCAGGGTCTGGACATCACTCCTGGGCTCGGCCCAGTGTCTGGACACGACTCGTCGGCTCGGCCCAGTGGGTCGAGCCCAGGAGTGATGTCCAGACACTGTCTGGACGGGAAGCTCCCCGCAGTGAGTGGTCGGGGGCCGTGGCCACGACCTCGGGGTGATGTCCAGCCGAGCAGAACGTGGCGCCCGGAGTACCGAGTGTTTGCTCCACTCAGAGGGGGTTCGATGCAGGACCCCTTCCCAGTCATGATCTCCTCAGTGCCTCCATCGATCCCCTCCGTCAGGGATCTTTCTGTGTGTAACATTAGCACAAGACCTAAACCCGCATCGCGTACCCATCCTTCGAAACCGTGCGATGTGCAATGTTGTGTTCATGTAGCTAGCTCGGAGAGTGTCTTAGCGAGCCCGCAAGGCTAGCTATATTTGCACCGTCCAACCAAATCTTGCTCAGCTTCGACTTGGCGCCGAGAGAGTTACGAGCGCTGCCCATAGAATCAGGTGTGCCGGGCGTGTGTGTCTTTATCAACACACGCAGACTCCTGCATACAGTAGACGGCCTACAGGCGAGGCGGAGTGTGACCTACTGTTGGGGGTGGTGAACTGGTCTGCGACGTCATCCTGCTGGTGTGCGACGTCTCCACCTCCTGCGGCACAGGGGGCCTTGTGATCTGGAGCGCTGGGGCAGCGCGGTGCAATGTCGGAGTGCGGACGGGCCAAGTCCCCCTGCTCCTGTGCATGCAGCGCAGATTTCTTGTTGCTGCGGTCCAGACAGCGGGCCGAGACCGGATGTGATGTCGGCCCACCCTCGGGACATCACTGCCTGGCTCGGCCCACCCTCTGGACAGGACTGCGTGGCTCGGCCCATTCTCGGGACAGCACTGCCTAGCTCGGCCCACCCTCGGGACAGCACTGTCTGGCTCGGCCCGTTCTCGGGACAGCACTGTCTGGCTCGGCCCGTTCTCGGGACAGCACTGTCTGGCTCGGCCCACCCTTGGGACAGCACTGCCTGGCTCGGCCCATTCTCGGGACAGCACTGTCTGGCTCGGCCCACCCTTGGGACAGCACTGCCTGGCTCGGCCCATTCTCGGGACATCACTGTCTGGCTCGGCCCACCCTTGGGACAGCACTGTCTGGCTCGGCCCGTTCTCGGGACAGCACTGCCTGGCTCCGCTTCGTGCCAGCACGAGCACTAGCCGTTGCTCCTGCATTGCCCCAGGCGGCCAGCTCCCATCTTGGCTTGGCCCAGGATGACAGGTTGATCTCAATGTTTACCCGTGACACGGGCCCCGCCGTGCCTTCTCGTCCTGTGAGGGCTGAACAATGCACAGGGACCGCTCGACATTATTTTTTGGGTCCAAATGCGTGCTCCCAGCTAGGGGCCACCCAACTCCCCGCCCTTTTTTTTGCCTCCGATTTGACCCATTTTCGGCCCATTTTGCCCTGCACCAGCCTGCACTTTTTTGCACCGGCTAGCGAAGACCCCCTTACTTTTCCTTTGAGTAAGAAGCATCTTGCGACTTTCTCCGCGAGGTCATCCACATTTGTTGACGGACAGAGCTTGACCCGGACAAAACAGAACTGTGCACACTAAGGGATGGGCCGAGTGAGTGCGTGACATGGGAATGGTGCCCCGCCGTGGTCGCCCCAGGCCTGACGCGGCCCGAGTGCTATCATCTACAGCATAAGTGCCCTACAGAGGACTTGAACCTCACCGTGTGTGTTGCCCGCCCTCAAGGGGCGGCAGATTGCAAAACAAAATGACCACCATCGACAACAAAACAAAAAAGCACAATACACCCAGGGGATAAGATAGGTCTGGTTTTCCGGTTTTCAAAACCAGGGTTTCCCGGTTCCCGGTTTTCTGAAGAAAAAAAAAAGGTCGATCTCATTTTCGGCGTTTTTTTTGTGACTTTGGGACAGTAAAACAGTCAGAAAAAACGCCATAAAAAAATAGAAAGTGACCCCATCGTGATCCGCACAGAGCTCAAATAGTCCAAAGAAGGCAGAGAAGCGGAGAAGAAAAAATGGACCTAGCGGGTGGCCCGGTGGGTGGTGATGCCCTCGTCATGCAGGTCTCTTCTGTTTTGAAGGTGCACACATGGTGGACTCCAGCCACCATGTCTAAGAGGGAGTCTAAGACTGCAGTCTGTACTGGATACGGGAGTCTATTTTCCAGCTAATTTACGCTAAGACTCCCGCTAGTTGAGACTCATGGGAGACACACGGTGTACTCCAGCGGAGGTAGGGTAACCTCCGCTGGAGTTCACCGTGTCGTCTGCCTCTGTGCAGCGTCACTCGGTGCCATCGAATACATGGCGACAGCCCACCAACTCGAGACAGATCTGCTTGTCTGGAGGGCTGAGACGAGAACACGAACGACTTTCAAGCAGTCTTGAAGGTCGCCAAGCCTATTGGGGGCAACTAACAGATGAGATTTGTTTGTTGCCTGTCGTCACAGCTAGGTGCCCATCTCCTCGACAACGGAATGTGTGCAGAGATCTCGTGGACCCTTTGGCCATTCTGTCGTGCACCCACTCCACCCACAACGCACACCTATCACGAGTGGTCGCTCCCCCGTCCTCCTCCACCCTGAAGGTTGAACCCTCAAGGACCAGTGATCTCCTGCTGGCCGGGCTGCGATACAGCGAAGCCTTCCTACTTACAAGCGAATCCAGACTGTAGGGAACAGATGTTCACTACCGTGGCCTCCGGCGGCTGGGGGGCTCCGCCCCCCAGACCCCCCCTGCGTAAAAACATTGCACCAGACCTTTTTTGGCCGAGAGTCCAAACTTTCAAAGCAGCTGCTGCGCCTGCCCCACCAAGCAGCCTCAGTACGACAGGACGCGCGCAGGCACCGGGCCCTCTCAGATTCTGGGAGGGTTTGCGCGGGTCGCGCGCGCCGAAGGCGCGCGCGAAAAATTTTCAAAACCAGAAAAACCGGAAAACGGCGCCAGAAAAAAAGTCTATCTTATACCCTGATACACCGGAGCGCATTAAAAAAAAAACTCCGATGCCGATCCTTCGGTACTGCGACCCTCTCAAGGCGGGCCACTGCAACCACACACGCTCCCGCCGGAGAAAATGGGACCTGTGGCAGTGTGTGTGTGTCAATGCAACACACACAGTTGGCAGGAGCTGTGCGGCTGCACGACTGGGCCCAAGGAATCGAAGTGGGGGTCTTCTTAGCTCTCAGAAGTGCAGAAAAGCGAGAGGCAAGCCATCTCGCAAAAAAAAAACTGGCCGCGAATTGAAAAGTGAGACAATTCGGCACACTGTGTGGCGAGGCCTCTGAAAACAAATAAAGACGTGTTCTCAGAGCGGTTGCAGCGGTTAGCAAGGTCTCGTGTGAGCAAAGCTTCTCACATGTATTTCACTGTTTGGTGCCGGGTGGCGTCCCGCCTTCCTCCCCACCCCCGAGTGATCAGGAAACCCCCCACGAGCAAGGATGGGAGCTGTTCGAACCGCAACGTGATGGGGTGGCGGGGTGGATCCTCCTGATTTGTTTCCCATACGGCTGATAGATCTGAGATCTATCACAAATATTGCGTGCGTGCGCAAGGTGCTGCTCGAGGCACGCCAAACATCCTCTCTCAAATTGTTCGAAGGTATGATTTATCGTCATCCTCAACCCACTGGCGCACAGTCGCACACAGGTCCCTGTCCAGCGTGCACAGCAGTTCCAGCCACGCCCTGCGCCCGGAGTCTGAGGCATGTCTTTCCAGAACTGCTTCATTCTCAGCCGGGGTTAGTGTTCGTTCAGGTCAAGATTGTCTCAGAATCGTGACACCGAATGGATTGTACAACTTGTAAAACCTAGGGTACTTGAGGCACGAAAAAGTGTCGCTCGCTGCCACTCAGTGACCCTTGTTTGGATTTTTCTTTGACAGTCTGGCTGAAGTCCACAAAAAAATGGCAGCACTTTGGTGCGAGGATCAATGACCCATATCCAGCGAAGCTTCCGGTGGCGTTCAAATCCAGCAGCACAGTTCTCCATGAGCCCCACCCCCACCCCCACCCCCACCCGCAAGACGGAAACGAGCTTTCACATGGCACACATGGCGCGCATGTCACGCATGCATTCCCCGCTCAATTCTGCCTGGCCTGGATTTGGAGGTGATACGCCCTGCCTTCTCCTCCTCCCCCCTACACACACACACACACACAAGCCCTCAAGACTCTTGAAGCGGCCTGACTCTTTAGTGTCTACGTCGCAGCAAGGGGGCGATATATACCACCCTTTTTATTGATTTCACGTGTCAGTGTTTGACTTTTTCGCAACTTCATTTCTTCCTTTTTCTCCCTCTCCAACCCCACCCGTGACACCACCAGGGTTTAGCTAGCCCTGGTCCGATTATCCCCGGTTCTTCGCTGAAGAGACGCGGCCGGGGGGAGGGGTACGAAGAGTACGCGTCGAAACCGGTGTCACGTCGTGTTGGGGAATCCTTCGGGAGTGCGATACTGAAGGGGAGGTGCTACTGCCCGTGCAGGGCGACACCGCCTTAAAACTTTATAACCACACACAAACCCTCAAAATCCCCCAGGCCTGATGAGCAAACCCCCCTGCCCCATGTTGTGACTTCCTTTCTACCTTGCACAAAACATCCCATTTGCCCCTTTTCTTCCTTCGAAAGTGTTGTGACTACCCCCCCTTCCCCACCCCTCGGGAGTGCCACTCCTCTGGTGGTTAAAAGTGACCCGCCGTTGTGCCTTCGGCATCTGTTGCGTGTGCCGTCGTATGCTTCCTATGCACTAGTTATAGCTATCCGGGGGCGGTCTGCTGTCGCACCAGTGGGCTGCCCCACCTCTGCACCCTCGGTTTTTAAGATGTTCACCACAGCGGAGAATGATCCCCTTCTCTGTGGCGATCGAGCCAAGCTGGACGAGGTTTGCCTTCGGGCGAAGGTCATGTGGGCGGACAAAAGGTGCCTGCTCCTGAGGCTCATCAGCAACCTGTTTCTACCTTCAAGCCCTCAAGACTCTTGAAGCGGCCTGACTATTTAGTGTCTTCGTCGCAGCAAGGGGGCGATATATACCGCCTTTTTTATTGATTTCACGTGTCAGTGTTTGACTTTTTCGCAACTTTATTTCTTCATTTTCTCCCTCTCCAACCCCACCCGTGACACCACCAGGGTTTAGCTAGCCCTGGTCCGATTATCCCCGGTTCTTCGCTGAAGAGACGCGGCCGGGGGGAGGGGTACGAAGAGTACGCGTCGAAACCGGTGTCACGCCGTGTTGGGGAATCCTTCGGGAGTGCGATACTGAAGGGGAGGTGCTACTGCCCGTGCAGGGCGACACCGCCTTAAAACTTTATAACCACACACACACACACACACAAGCCCTCAAGACTCTTGAAGCGGCCTGACTATTTAGTGTCTTCGTCGCAGCAAGGGGGCGATATATACCACCCTTTTTATTGATTTCACGTGTCAGTGTTTGACTTTTTCGCAACTTCATTTCTTCCTTTTTCTCCCTCTCCAACCCCACCCGTGACACCACCAGGGTTTAGCTAGCCCTGGTCCGATTATCCCCGGTTCTTCGCTGAAGAGACGCGGCCGGGGGGAGGGGTACGAAGAGTACGCGTCGAAACCGGTGTCACGTCGTGTTGGGGAATCCTTCGGGAGTGCGATACTGAAGGGGAGGTGCTACTGCCCGTGCAGGGCGACACCGCCTTAAAACTTCATAACCACACACAAACCCTCTATTCCCCCAGGCCTGATGAGCAAACCCCCCTGCCCCATGTTGTGACTTCCTTTCTACCTTGCACAAAACATCCCATTTGCCCCTTTTCTTCCTTCGAAAGTGTTGTGACTACCCCCCCTTCCCCACCCCTCGGGAGTGCCACTCCTCTGGTGGTTAAAAGTGACCCGCCGTTGTGCCTTCGGCATCTGTTGCGTGTGCCGTCGTATGCTTCCTATGCACTAGTTATAGCTATCCGGGGGCGGTCTGCTGTCGCACCAGTGGGCTGCCCCACCTCTGCACCCTCGGTTTTTAAGATGTTCACCACAGCGGAGAATGATCCCCTTCTCTGTGGCGATCGAGCCAAGCTGGACGAGGTTCGCCTTCGGGCGAAGGTCATGTGGGCGGACAAAAGGTGCCTGCTCCTGAGACTCATCAGCAACCTGTTTCTTCCTTCAAGCCCTCAAGACTCTTGAAGCGGCCTGACTATTTAGTGTCTTCGTCGCAGCAAGGGGGCGATATATACCACCCTTTTTATTGATTTCACGTGTCAGTGTTTGACTTTTTCGCAACTTCATTTCTTCCTTTTCTCCCTCTCCAACCCCACCCGTGACACCACCAGGGTTTAGCTAGCCCTGGTCCGATTATCCCCGGTTCTTCGCTGAAGAGACGCGGCCGGGGGGAGGGGTACGAAGAGTACGCGTCGAAACCGGTGTCACGTCGTGTTGGGGAATCCTTCGGGAGTGCGATACTGAAGGGGAGGTGCTACTGCCCGTGCAGGGCGACACCGCCTTAAAACTTTATAACCACACACACACACACCCCGCACACCCCCACCGACCACCAGGGACAACCAGCGAAGTGGTTATTTTTTTGGATACACACAGCACGCAGGCAGCGCGATGTCGTTCCACCAGGAAATGCTGAACGGGTGTTACGAGATCACAGTGCACGAGGCAAAGGGCCTCCCGAAGACCGACAACATGGGCTTCAGCGCTGGGGACCCCTACTTGATCCTGAAGGACTGCAGGGGGACGCTGCTCATCAGGACAAAGGTGGTCCGCAAGACGCAGGCACCGTCCTGGGAGGAGAGGGGCATGATATCGCTTGTGGAGTGCCGTGGGTTCCATGTTTCTGTCTACGACTGCGACCCTAGCTCGGACGACCTGATGACGCAGATGAAGTACGACGTGGTTTCCGACCCGCTGAAGCCCCTCCTCGACGGGAAGAGCGTCTCCGGGTGGCTCCCCCTGGAGAAGAAGAAGGGCGAGGTCCGCATCTCCATCAAGCCCCTCTTCCACAGGACCCCGGGTGCGCTCGGCGTGCCGAACTCCCGCTTCCCCTCCCGCCCCGGGTGCAGGGTGACGCTCTTCCAGTCCGCCCACATTGGGTGCGACCGCGACTACCTCCCGCAGGGGCTGAAGGTGTACCATGGCGGGGAGAAGGGTTTCGGCAACAAGAGGCTCCACCCGCAGGTCCACCAGGACTGGCACTCCGACGACAACCAGGGCGGCGCAAGGGACTACAACCCGCGCTCGGCATGGGAGGAGCTGTACGTCTCGATCCTGGAGGCGAAGCACTTCATCTACATCGTGGGCTGGTCTGTCAACGTCGAGATCTCGATGCTCCGTGAGCGTAACATCGAGGTTCCGGGGTACCCTGGGCTGGATGGGACGACGAAGCCTCTCGGTGAGATCCTTCAGATGAAGGCTGACGAGGGTGTGAAGGTGTGCATGATGCTGTGGAGGGAGGCAACGTCGATGGCGACAGCGGGGGGGACGGGCATGTTCGAGTCTGTTGGTGTGGCGGGGACGTTCTCTGAGCAGACGAAGAACTTCTTCAGAACCAGGGGCGGGAAGGTGAATGTGAAGACGCTGCTCCGTGAGGCGGCGACGGCACTGTCCCTCACGAAGGTGGCATACACCCACCACCAGAAGTATGTTTGCCTCGACGCGCCTGCGCTGTCTGGGTCGTCTTGCCCGCGCCGTGTCATCTGCTTCGTTGGCGGGCTTGACCTGACGAAGGGGCGTTTTGACACCCCACGGAAGCACCTGTGGAAGACGAATGGCACATGGCACAAGGATGACTACTACCAGAACTGCTTCCCGGGGGCGGATGTGAAGCAGGACTGCCGCCAGCCGTGGGAGGACATCCACGCGAAGGTGGAGGGTGCTGTCGCTCGCGACTTCGTGACGAACTTCGAGGGGAGGTGGCTGAAGCAGACGACGGAGAAGTGGCACAAGGAGCTCTTCCCGGTGAAGGACTGCCGCCAGATCGTCCCCGAGGATGAGGACTACGTGATGGACCCCGACCACAGCGAGGCCTGGAATGTGCAGCTCTTCCGCTCTCTCGACTCCACCTCCAGCACGGATGTGATCGGTATTGAGGGCGGCATCCACAATGCGTATGAGCATGCCATCACAAAGGCGAACCGCTTCCTCTACATGGAGAACCAGTACTTCATGGGCGGGTCGAAGACGTGGTCGTCTGAGGTGCAGAAGAAGAAGAAGTCGTCGATCATCTCGCGCGTGACCTCCTTCATCGGGGGGGAGGAGATCCAGGCCATCAACAGGGTCCCCGTGCTCGTCATGCAGAGGATCATGCGTGCCATCAGGGAGAACAAGCGGTTCACCACGTACGTCTGCATCCCGATGTTCCCCGAGGGTCTGCCCGAGTCGGCACCCATGCAGGAGATCCTGTACTGGCAGTTCCGCACCATGGAGATGATGTACAAGCACATCAAGGATGCGCTGATCGCTGCAGGCAACGGTGCCGCGCCGACCGACTACCTCAACTTCTTCTGCCTTGGGAACAGGGAGCCCGGTCCGTGCCTGCGCAACGGGAAGACGACCAGGCCCGACATGGTGGGGTGCAGCCGCCGCCACATGGTCTACGTGCACTCGAAGCTTCTGATTGCGGACGACGACTACGTCATCCTGGGATCCGCAAACATCAACGACCGTTCGATGGCCGGCGACAGAGACAGCGAGATCTGCATCGGCGCCTACCAGCCGTACCACTCGCGCGACCAGGGCGAGCAGTACCCGAATGGGCACGTCAACGCGTTCCGTCTGTCGCTCTGGGGTGAGCACCTGAACGAGGGCCCGTCTGTGAACCCCAACCTGTTCTACCCGGAGAGCAAGGAGTGTGTCGACTACATCAACGGGAAGGCCGAGCGCGCGTGGCAGGACCACGTCGCCGACAACGTCTGCGAGCAGGTGTGCCACTTGATGAAGTACCCGATCGTCGTCGCACACGATGGCTCCGTCACGACGAAGCAGCGTGAGTTCCCCGACGCGCCCGGTGCTCTGATCCACGGGGCAGACTCGGACACGATCCCCGACTTCATGACTTCATAGACGACAGCAGCACACCAGCAAGAGGAAGGGCACGCCATACACGACGTGCTTGAAACCCCAGCAGCAGAAAGAGAAAAATGCCCCGTGCCTTTGCATGTCGACGATGGGATTCGGGGGGTGTCGGGAGGGGATGTGGGGGTGGTGGGTTGTGTTTCTGCGAAAGGAAAAGGTGATACAATGAGTCTGCCGCCCCCTTCAGTGGGTCCAAGACATTAACTATTTTGCTGTGCCGGACAGGCCCCTGAGCGCTGGGGGGAGGTGATGCGTGCCTGCAGAGGAATGTTGTGCCGCCATACATTGTGTTCTTCTCTTCTCCCGGGCTGTAAAGTGTCCAACGATTTCGGGGGCAGCATGAGGTGCTTCGTGTGTCGCGAAGGAAAAACAAAAGCTCATTCACAAAATAGCGCCCCGAAAGAGTAACGTTACACCGCCCCTACCACACTGCAGCTTATCCGCTAAATATTGCCTTTTTTTGCCCCGTTCTGTCCTGCAGTGTCCCCTCGAGGCCCTTCCGTGTTTGCAGATGTATTATCTGTCGGGTTTTCCGCAATACCAACCAGCACGATCGTTCAATGCACGCTGTTTTGCGGTATTGCGGGTTCTGATGTGACTAGTGTCACAAGGCACCCCACTCCGAGAGACTGTTTGTAGTCTGCATATGTGCGAGAGTGCGGATCCACACCAGGATTCGGCACAACGAGTCCCCCCCCCCCCCCCCCTTCAAAAAAAAGTGCGTTTTATCGAGTTCTTCTCGCAGGGGTGATACCGCTCCTCCCCCACCCCTTCGGTGGAACTTGAAGTGTGCGTCGCATTCGTTGCCGCATCCCAACGTCTGACTCCGTTGGGAGGTCAAAGGGAAAAAAGGTAGTGGAGTTTTGTGGCATTCTGTGCGCGATCGGGGCGTTTTTGCTGCCACCCACCTTGCTCGTCGGCCGGGGGAGAAGCAGTTCAAGTTTCTGACAACATATTTTTTAGTTCCCTCCCCGAGCGAACGCCCTGTCACGATCTTCGCGCGGAAAGTGTCAAGTCAAACGAACTACAAGCCGATGAAGAGAGAAAAGGAGAACTGAGAGTGACACATTATCCGATGATTTTTACTACTTTTGACAAGCCACCCCATCCCCCCGCTCCGCTGGCTACAACACCCGACGCGTCTGCTATCTCCGGGCCAACCCTGTTTCGATCTCCTGATGACCCTGCAGTTTGCCCCCCTCCCCCCCGATCCCCAGTGATCCTGGCTGAGGCGCTGTGTGCTCTGCACACAGCCCTCTCCGGACCACGTGATATGCAAACCTTTCGACCTCTTGTAAAATGAACCCCCTGACTCTGACCCCCCCCCCCCCCCATCCCCCCCTCGCCCCCTGTTGACAACCCACGTCACACCCAAGCTTGACAGATTTCGTTTGTTTGTGCACACACACCTTCATTTTTTTTTCATTTTTACGCACACGACATTCATGTCCTTCCTGGAAAATGCCTTTTCAGTTCCCCCAGCCGTGTCGACTCTGCACACCACTCCCTCCATCAGGCCAGGGATGGTTATCCCCTTTGTAAGTGTGGGCGGAAGCGCCCTAAAAGCGCATAAAACGAAGTGTACCGGCGGAGAGGAAGAGAGGGAAGGGCTGGGAAAAAAATTGACGATTTCCTATGTTTCGCACACATCTCCGCCGTGGGGAAGTGTCAGTTCAGTTCTGCTAACCGTGCTCTCTGCGCATCACCGCACCACCTCCCCCCACCGGGGGCTGTGGGGTGTGTGAAAGCCTCGACGCATAAAACGAAGTGCAAGGTAGTGGAGGAGACAAGAAGGGGGGGGGGGGGTGGGGGCTGAAAAGGCGTCGCTTTCATGCCGCATGATTTTTTTTTCCATTTGCTGTTCGTGCCAGCTTTTTCGGCACAACACGCCCCGCACAGCACACCCGCACACCCACCCCACCCCCCACCCCCCGACAAAATAACTTGCTGCCCAGCCCAGCTGCTAATTTTTTTCTTCAAATAGCAACCAGGGCTCTCGCTAATCACCCCTGGGACCCCCAGGGGGGGGTGATTTGGGGTCCCGTATCACGCAGGCGGAGCCCCGCTCCCGGCCTCATCTCTGCCTTGTTTGCTGCCCCAGCCCTCCCCATACCCGCTCCACACCCCACCCGACGGTGGTGTGGAGCAGGCGAAGAGAGCTGGGACAGCAGATGCATATGAAGAGAATCACACCGGGCTTGGTCGGGCAGACAGTTGCGAGTTTTCCGATGATGTCCCGCTCGGAAGGTTGGCTAAGCACGGTCCTGTGATCCACAGGAGGGTAGGTACAGGAGAAACGCGTGCCCCAGGGGGGTCTGGGGGGCGGAGCCCCCCAGCCGCCGGAGGCCACGGTAGTGAACATCTGTTCCTTGTGGGCGGATGATGTGCGGAGATGTTTCTGTTGCATAGCCCAGCTTCCCGGTGCCGGGCACGAGCGGGATGACCTGCTCGTGGGCCCTCTCTGCTGCTGGTGCGGGTGTTAGGCGGTCGCCTAACACCCTCACCCCCCACCAACTCCGCCAGCCCGGTTTTTTTTTTAATTTCAGGGGGGGTGATTTTACTTTTTTGGGTTATTTACGATAATGCCCTGTTTTTTTTGAAAGTTTCGCGATAATGCCACTTTTCAAAAAGTGGCATTTTCGCGAAAAAAAAGTGGCATTATCGCGAAAAAAAAGTGGCATTATCGCGAAGAAAAAAGTGGCACCCAAAAAAGTGGCATTATCGCGAAAAAAAGTGGCATTATCGCAAATGCCACCTAAGGGGGTCTTCGCTGGTCGACAAACTTCGACAAACTTCGTCGTTCGTCACATAATTAGGAAAACGGCTGTTTCAGGGGGTTTTTCACCGAAGACGGCAGTGTTCTGACGACGACGACAGGGGTCTTCGACAAAAACTTCGTCAGCGAAGACCCCCCCCCCAAAAATGAATTAAAAACCGGTTTTTCGGGGATTCTCGCTGTTCGTCACCTGTCGTCAAATTTCGACAAAATTCGACAATTTTCACCTAAACCGACGGAAAATGCACCAAAATGCACCACCCACAGCCTGGGTCGGCCCAGGGTCTGGACACCACTCCTGGACCCGGCCCAGTACGGGCGAGATCGGCCCATAGCCGGCCCAGCACTGCCGAGATCGGCCCATGTCCGGCCCAGTACGGGCGAGATCGGCCCATAGCCGTCCCAGCACTGCCGAGATCGGCCCATAGCCGGCCCAGCACTGCCGAGATCGGCCCATGTCCGGCCCAGTACGGGCGAGATCGGCCCATAGCCGGCCCAGCACTGCCGAGATCGGCCCATAGCCGGCCCAGCACTGCCGAGATCGGCCCATAGCCGGCCCAGTACGGGCGAGATCGGCCCATAGCCGGCCCAGCACTGCCGAGATCGGCCCATGTCCGGCCCAGCACTGCCGAGATCGGCCCATAGCCGGCCCAGTACGGGCGAGATCGGCCCATAGCCGGCCCAGCACTGCCGAGATCGGCCCATGTCTGGCCCAGCACTGCCGAGATCGGCCCATAGCCGGCCCAGTACGGGCGAGATCGGCCCATAGCCGGCCCAGCACTGCCGAGATCGGCCCATAGCCGGCCCAGTACGGGCGAGATCGGCCCATAGCCGTCCCAGCACTGCCGAGATCGGCCCATAGCCGGCCCAGCACTGCCGAGATCGGCCCATGTCCGGCCCAGCACTGCCGAGATCGGCCCATAGCCGGCCCAGTACGGGCGAGATCGGCCCATAGCCGGCCCAGCACTGCCGAGATCGGCCCATAGCCGGCCCAGTACGGGCGAGATCGGCCCATGTCCGGCCCAGTACGGCCGAGATCGGCCCGTAGCCGGCCCAGCACTGCCGAGATCGGCCCATAGCCGGCCCAGTACGGGCGAGATCGGCCCATAGCCGTCCCAGCACTGCCGAGATCGGCCCATAGCCGGCCCAGTACGGGCGAGATCGGCCCATAGCCGGCCCAGCACTGCCGAGATCGGCCCATAGCCGGCCCAGTACGGGCGAGATCGGCCCATGTCCGGCCCAGTACGGCCGAGATCGGCCCGTAGCCGGCCCAGCACTGCCGAGATCGGCCCATAGCCGGCCCAGTACGGGCGAGATCGGCCCATAGCCGTCCCAGCACTGCCGAGATCGGCCCATAGCCGGCCCAGTACGGCCGAGATCGGCCCATAGCCGGCCCAGCACTGCCGAGATCGGCCCATAGCCGGCCCAGTACGGCCGAGATCGGCCCATAGCCGGCCCAGCACTGCCGAGATCGGCCCATAGCCGGCCCAGTACGGCCGAGATCGGCCCATAGCCGGCCCAGCACTGCCGAGATCGGCCCATAGCCGGCCCAGTACGGGCGAGATCGGCCCATAGCCGGCCCAGCACTGCCGAGATCGGCCCATAGCCGGCCCAGTACGGCCGAGATCGGCCCGTAGCCGGCCCAGCACTGCCGAGATCGGCCCATAGCCGTCCCAGCACTGCCGAGATCGGCCCATAGCCGGCCCAGCACTGCCGAGATCGGCCCATGTCCGGCCCAGTACGGGCGAGATCGGCCCATAGCCGGCCCAGTACGGGCGAGATCGGCCCATAGCCGGCCCAGTACGGGCGAGATCGGCCCATGTCCGGCCCAGTACGGCCGAGATCGGCCCGTAGCCGGCCCAGCACTGCCGAGATCGGCCCATAGCCGTCCCAGCACTGCCGAGATCGGCCCATAGCCGGCCCAGCACTGCCGAGATCGGCCCATGTCCGGCCCAGTACGGGCGAGATCGGCCCATAGCCGGCCCAGTACGGGCGAGATCGGCCCATGTCCGGCCCAGTACGGCCGAGATCGGCCCGTAGCCGGCCCAGCACTGCCGAGATCGGCCCATAGCCGGCCCAGTACGGGCGAGATCGGCCCATAGCCGGCCCAGCACTGCCGAGATCGGCCCATAGCCGGCCCAGTACGGGCGAGATCGGCCCATAGCCGGCCCAGCACTGCCGAGATCGGCCCATGTCCGGCCCAGTACGGGCGAGATCGGCCCATAGGCGGCCCAGCACTGCCGAGATCGGCCCATAGCCGGCCCAGTACTGCCGAGATCGGCCCATGTCCGGCCCAGTACGTGCGAGATCGGCCCGTAGCCGGCCCAGCACTGCCGAGATCGGCCCATGTCCGGCCCAGTACGTGCGAGATCGGCCTATAGCCGGCCCAGTACGGGCGAGATCGGCCCATGTCCGGCCCAGTACGGGCGAGATCGGCCCATAGCCGGCCCAGCACTGCCGAGATCGGCCCATAGCCGGCCCAGTACTGCCGAGATCGGCCCATGTCCGGCCCAGTACGGGCGAGATCGGCCCATAGCCGGCCTAGTCGTAGGATGCTGAACGAAGACAGCCAGCAGGCGCTGCTCTTCGATGACTACTCCACAGAGACGAAGATCACGACACTCGTGGTCACAGACGTGCAGGCCTCGACCCTCTGCTTGGAGAAGTCTTTCGAGGGAATGCGGAAGGCGCTAGAAATCCACAACCATGTGATCCGGAAGTGCATTGCGGGCATGGCGGGTATGAGGCAGGACATCGTCAGTGTCTGGACAGCACTCCTGGGCTCGGCCCAGGGACTGGACATCACTCCCTGGCTCGGCCCAGTGTCTGGACACCACTCCTGGGCTCGGCCCAGTGTCTGGACACCACTCCCTGGCTCGGCCCAGGGTCTGGACAGCACTCCTGAGCTCGGCCCAGGGTCTGGACACCACTCCCTGGCTCGGCCCAGGGTCTGGACATCACGCCCTGGCTCGGCCCAGTGTGGACAGCACTCCTGGGCTCGGCCCAGGGTCTGGACACCACTCCCTGGCTCGGCCCAGTGTGGACAGCACTCCTGGGCTCGGCCCAGTGTCTGGACACCACTCCCTGGCTCGGCCCAGTGTCTGGACATCACTCCTGGGCTCGGCCCAGTGTCTGGACACCACTCCCTGGCTCGGCCCAGTGTCTGGACATCACTCCTGGGCTCGGCCCAGTGTCTGGACACCACTCCCTGGCTCGGCCCAGGGTCTGGACATCACTCCTGGGCTCGGCCCAGTGTCTGGACAGCACTCCTGGGCTCGGCCCAGTGTCTGGACACGACTCGTCGGCTCGGCCCAGTGGGTCGAGCCCAGGAGTGATGTCCAGACACTGTCTGGACGGGAAGCTCCCCGCAGTGAGTGGTCGGGGGCCGTGGCCACGACCTCGGGGTGATGTCCAGCCGAGCAGAACGTGGCACCCGGAGTACCGAGTGTTTGCTCCACTCAGAGGGGGTTCGATGCAGGACCCCTTCCCAGTCATGATCTCCTCAGTGCCTCCATCGATCCCCTCCGTCAGGGATCTTGCTGTGTGTAACATTAGCACAAGACCTAAACCCGCATCGCGTACCCATCCTTCGAAACCGTGCGATGTGCAATGTTGTGTTCATGTAGCTAGCTCGGAGAGTGTCTTAGCGAGCCCGCAAGGCTAGCTATATTTGCACCGTCCAACCAAATCTTGCTCAGCTTCGACTTGGCGCCGAGAGAGTTACGAGCGCTGCCCATAGAATCAGGTGTGCCGGGCGTGTGTGTCTTTATCAACACACGCAGAGTCCTGCATACAGTAGACGGCCTACAGGCGAGGCGGAGTGTGACCTACTGTTGGGGGTGGTGAACTGGTCTGCGACGTCATCCTGCTGGTGTGCGACGTCTCCACCTCCTGCGGCACAGGGGGCCTTGTGATCTGGAGCGCTGGGGCAGCGCGGTGCAATGTCGGAGTGCGGACGGGCCAAGTCCCCCTGCTCCTGTGCATGCAGCGCAGATTTCTTGTTGCTGCGGTCCAGACAGCGGGCCGAGACCGGATGTGATGTCGGCCCACCCTCGGGACATCACTGCCTGGCTCGGCCCACCCTCTGGACAGGACTGCGTGGCTCGGCCCATTCTCGGGACAGCACTGCCTAGCTCGGCCCACCCTCGGGACAGCACTGTCTGGCTCGGCCCGTTCTCGGGACAGCACTGTCTGGCTCGGCCCATTCTCGGGACAGCACTGTCTGGCTCGGCCCACCCTTGGGACAGCACTGCGTGGCTCGGCCCATTCTCGGGACAGCACTGCCTAGCTCGGCCCACCCTCGGGACAGCACTGTCTGGCTCGGCCCGTTCTCGGGACAGCACTGTCTGGCTCGGCCCATTCTCGGGACAGCACTGTCTGGCTCGGCCCACCCTTGGGACAGCACTGCCTGGCTCGGCCCATTCTCGGGACAGCACTGTCTGGCTCGGCCCGTTCTCGGGACAGCACTGTCTGGCTCGGCCCACCCTTGGGACAGCACTGCCTGGCTCGGCCCATTCTCGGGACATCACTGTCTGGCTCGGCCCACCCTTGGGACAGCACTGTCTGGCTCGGCCCGTTCTCGGGACAGCACTGTCTGGCTCGGCCCATTCTCGGGACAGCACTGTCTGGCTCGGCCCACCCTTGGGACAGCACTGCCTGGCTCGGCCCATTCTCGGGACAGCACTGTCTGGCTCGGCCCGTTCTCGGGACAGCACTGTCTGGCTCGGCCCACCCTTGGGACAGCACTGCCTGGCTCGGCCCATTCTCGGGACATCACTGTCTGGCTCGGCCCACCCTTGGGACAGCACTGTCTGGCTCGGCCCGTTCTCGGGACAGCACTGTCTGGCTCGGCCCATTCTCGGGACAGCACTGTCTGGCTCGGCCCACCCTTGGGACAGCACTGCCTGGCTCGGCCCATTCTCGGGACATCACTGTCTGGCTCGGCCCACCCTTGGGACAGCACTGTCTGGCTCGGCCCGTTCTCGGGACAGCACTGCCTGGCTCCGCTTCGTGCCAGCACGAGCACTAGCCGTTGCTCCTGCATTGCCCCAGGCGGCCAGCTCCCATCTTGGCTTGGCCCAGGATGACAGGTTGATCTCAATGTTTACCCGTGACACGGGCCCCGCCGTGCCTTCTCGTCCTGTGAGGGCTGAACAATGCACAGGGACCGCTCGACATTATTTTTTGGGTCCAAATGCGTGCTCCCAGCTAGGGGCCACCCAACTCCCCGCCCTTTTTTTTGCCTCCGATTTGGCCCATTTTCGGCCCATTTTGCCCTGCACCAGCCTGCACTTTTTTGCACCGGCTAGCGAAGACCCCCTAAACTATCCAGTCCGCACAGGCCCCCCCCCAGCCGTAGGCCAGGGGGTCCACAGGGCCCCCCCAAGCCAGGGCTCAGGGGGGGCCCAGGGGGCTTTGGCCAGGCCACAGGGGCACAGGCCAAAAAAGTGGTACTGAAAAAGTGGCATTATCGCGAAAAAAAAGTGGCATTATCGCAAATGCCACCTAAACTATCCAGTACACACAGGCCCCCCCCCCAGCCGTAGGCCAGGGGGGCCCCCCAGACCCCCCCTAAGCAGTGCTCAGGGGGGGCAGGGGGGGTCAGCACACAGGCCCCCCACTCAGGGGGGGCCTTGGCCGGGCGAAAAAGTGGTACTGAAAAAGTGGCATTATCGCGAAAAAAAAGTGGCATTATCACAAATGCCACCTAAACGATCCAGTACACACAGGCCCCCCCCCCCAGCCGTAGGCCAGGGGGTCCCCCCAGACCCCCCCTGAGCAGTGCTCAGGTTCAGGCAGGGGGGGTCAGCACACAGGCCCCCCACTCAGGGGGGGCCTTTGGCCGGGCGAAAAAGTGGTACTGAACCCCTCCCCCAGCTGGGGGCTAAAGGGGGGGTCCTCGGGCTGATCCCGGGGGTTTGCGATAGGCAACCTCGTGCCGGGACCTGTCATAGACTTATGCTATTCGAGGGACCAGCTACTAGGCTCCGTGGTCAAATTTGTTTGAAAAGGCCTTGACCAAAGGCAAATGAAACTTTCGCCCCCCCAAGGATCGCACCACTTCATCTCAGGACTTCCCTCCCACACTCCCACACGTGATTCGCCCCCTCAGAGCCAGACTACTGTTTCAGAACTGTACACCCCTCTCCACACGTCCACTGGCTCCCCCGCTGAATGCGACGAACAGTGCGACATGCCAAACCTCCCCTTATAGAGTTTTAACGGCGCCGCGTTGTTGACGGTGGGGTAAACAGAGCCCAGGCGGGTATTACCTACCGCTTTGTATGCCTTGCTTAGGGTGTTCCCTTTTCACCAGTCAACATGCGTGCATGCCTCCGTCCTAGGTCACCAATGATCGTGCCTCAAGAAAGTGTACAGTTCCTTCCCAGTAGCCCTTCCGTTCTGCGAGTCCGAATCACGCAGTCCCTCGAATCCATGGTGCTTTCCAGAAAATTCAGAAACCCACCCACAGTCAAAGTTGAAAGGGGGCCGTGACCAGAGGCTATAAACGTTTAAAAGTCTTTCGCAAGCCGAAGTCGTACGACAGACCACGGGAATGTCAGAAAACAGCAGACGGGTTTGACCCCGCTGCTGCTCCTCGACAGACCCGCAACCAGCGCCAGAGCCAACTGCAAGCGTGACACACATACCGTAGCGTCGAAAAGAGAAGTTATGCACAACGACCCGTGTGGTCGAAGTGGCTAACCCTGTGAGACAGAATTGACGCTGGAAAATCCACCATTTTGTGGGCGTCAAGACTGGTGGTGTGGTGGCTGTCCTGTGTCATCTTGCACTCCTGAGAGCGCAATCTACAGGACAACAGAGGCAACAATGGATGTAGGAAGACAGGAGGGCTGGGTGGGGGCAAGGTCGACGTACACCCCCCCTCTACTTCAACGCACGACTACAACCCCCCCTCCTCACTTCTACATCTCCCATATATACCCCCACCCCCGTCGTTCAGATCTACCGTACCCATGAAAATACGGCCGCGGGGTGTGACACCCCCCCCAACTTACCTGTCCTGTAGATTGCGCTCTCAGGAGTGCAAGATGACACAGGACAGCCACCACACCACCAGTCTTGACGCCCACAAAATGGTGGATTTTCCAGCGTCAATTCTGTCTCACAGGGTTAGCCACTTCGACCACACGGGTCGTTGTGCATAACTTCTCTTTTCGACGCTACGGTATGTATGTCACGCTTGCAGTTGGCTCTGGCGCTGGTTGCGGGTCTGTCGAGGAGCAGCAGCGGGGTCAAACCCGTCTGCTGTTTTCTGACATTCCCGTGGTCTGTCGTACGACTTCGGCTTGCGAAAGACTTTTAAACGTTTATAGCCTCTGGTCACGGCCCCCTTTCAACTTTGACTGTGGGTGGGTTTCTGAATTTTCTGGAAAGCACCATGGATTCGAGGGACTGCGTGATTCGGACTCGCAGAACGGAAGGGCTACTGGGAAGGAACTGTACACTTTCTTGAGGCACGATCATTGGTGACCTAGGACGGAGGCATGCACGCATGTTGACTGGTGAAAAGGGGACACCCTAAGCAAGGCATACAAAGCGGTAGGTAATACCCGCCTGGGCTCTGTTTACCCCACCGTCAACAACGCGGCGCCGTTAAAACTCTATAAGGGGAGGTTTGGCATGTCGCACTGTTCGTCGCATTCAGCGGGGGAGCCAGTGGACGTGTGGAGAGGGGTGTACAGTTCTGAAACAGTAGTCTGGCTCTGAGGGGGCGAATCACGTGTGGGAGTGTGGGAGGGAAGTCCTGAGATGAAGTGGTGCGATCCTTGGGGGGGCGAAAGTTTCATTTGCCTTTGGTCAAGGCCTTTTCAAACAAATTTGACCACGGAGCCTAGTAGCTGGTCCCTCGAATAGCATAAGTCTATGACAGGTCCCGGCACGAGGTTGCCAGGACCCCCCCTTTAGCCCCCAGCTGGGGGAGGGGTTCAGTACCACTTTTTCGCCCGGCCAAAGGCCCCCCCTGAGTGGGGGGCCTGTGTGCTGACCCCCCCTGCCTGAACCTGAGCACTGCTCAGGGGGGGTCTGGGGGGACCCCCTGGCCTACGGCTGGGGGGGGGCCTGTGTGTACTGGATCGTTTAGGTGGCATTTGTGATAATGCCACTTTTTTTTCGCGATAATGCCACTTTTTCAGTACCACTTTTTCGCCCGGCCAAGGCCCCCCCTGAGTGGGGGGCCTGTGTGCTGACCCCCCCTGCCCCCCCTGAGCACTGCTTAGGGGGGGTCTGGGGGGCCCCCCTGGCCTACGGCTGGGGGGGGGGCCTGTGTGTACTGGATAGTTTAGGTGGCATTTGCGATAATGCCACTTTTTTTTCGCGATAATGCCACTTTTTCAGTACCACTTTTTTGGCCTGTGCCCCTGTGGCCTGGCCAAAGCCCCCTGGGCCCCCCCTGAGAGCAACGTCTATTGCAGATACTACCCAAGGGTGCTCGCAACGAAGCCGCACACCCCCTCCACCCCACCACACCCCCCAACCCTCCCACCGCACATGGAAGCCGAGCTTGAAAACGTATGCAGTGTCCTCTGCACGTCACAGCCACCCCCACCCCATGAATGAATGCCACACACAAACACACACGAGCCCCTGCTCTTGACGGAATGCACAGGCCCATCTACTCAGCTTGATGGCTCACCACAGCCAGCGCTTCCCTGCCACACACCACCCCTCCTGCAGGAATGCGTCATGGAGGTCCAGGCGGTCTGCCGCAGCACAGGCACCCGCTGCCACGTCGATGTCTCCCCCGATGACACCGTCGGCACCCTCCGTGAGAAGGCCCTCTGCGCGCTCTACCCCGACACCCCCGACGCCCACTCCTGCTGCAGCGTCAGCCTCGACGCGCGGGGCGTCGCGCTGGGGGACGATGCAGAGCTCCTGTCGCGCCTCCACATCCAGACGGGCGACGAGGTTGGGGTCGCGAAGCATCTGCATGCCGCGGCAATGGCCCCAACGCGATACAGGACACGGGAGTATGTGTGGGCACTCGCCGTGTCACCCTGCGGGAGGTGGTGCGCTGCCGGGCTGGGGGACAACAGCATCCAGGTGTGGGACACGGAGTCGGCGCGGCACGCCGCAACGCTGAGGCTGGGGTCCGGGAGGCGAGTCCCCGCCGCCATCGCCTTCACACCCTGCAGCCGCTGGGTTGCCTGCGACGCCCGCAGCGGCACCGCGCGGTTCTACGACTGGCGGGGCGGCGGCGGCGCAGCCCGCGAGTGGCCCCATGCCCCATCCAACATCGCAACCTCGCTGCGCCGCATCGCCACCAGCCCCTGCGGTGGTTGGGTCGCAGTGCTCAACGACATCCCCCGGGTGGGCATCTTCAGCGCTGTGGATGGAACCCCTCTCGGTGACGCTCCCGGCGGCACCGATATGGCTCTCTCCTCATGCGGCTCGTGGCTTGCCACCTGTGCCGCCCGCCAGGTGACTGTTGTGGGAGGTCTACCTGCAGCGGGTGTGGTGCGGCGTATCGCTGTGCCAGAGGTAGCGGGTGGCGGTGCGGAGGAGGGGCTGTGCGGTGTTGCGGTGTCGCCGTGCTCCGAGCGTGTTGCGGCGCTGGCGCCGCACAGCCTGCATGTCGTGTCCGCCGCCACAGGCGGGGTTGAGGCCAGCACAGCGCGTGAGGGGATCGGGGAGTGCATAGCGTATTCCCCCTGCGGCCAGCGCCTGCTGTGCGGCACCTCCGCCAACAGCGGATGCACCTGCGCCGTGGTGTTCGATGCCTGCAGCCTCGAGGCCCTGCAGGTGGTGGTGCACTGCACCAGGGTCACGGCTGTCGTTTTCTCCCCCTGTGGGAGGTGGGCCTACACAGGGGGCACCGACCGGCAGGTGTTGGTGACACCTGTAGACGGTGCTGCAGATGGGGGTGCCGGGTGCCGCATGGGATAGAGTTGGGTGCTGCCCTCATAACATGCAACAGGTGCGGGACTGGCAGGGTTTGGCACAGGGGGGAGAAGGCGACAGCCGTGACCCTGGTGACAGGGAGAGTCACCCAGTGCCACCCTTGTGATCTTCCAAGGGGCAGGCCCGTTATGGCCCCCTTCGGCTCACTCAGCAGAAACCATGTGATAACTGCAGTGCGATCAAACGAAAATTTCCCCCGTCTCCCCCCAAGCAGTAGGTTCCGTGCGCTTGGGAGGGGATCTTGTAAAAAAAGAAACGGTTCAAACCGTTTCTCTGTTTGGCGCCCCTTTGGCTCAGGCAAGCCCCGGTTCCCCCCTTCTTTCCCCGCCAATGTGACATATGGTGGGGGCGCCCCCAGCAAGGCCAGCCGCACATCACTGGCTGGATCCATGCCATCGGTGATGCGTGCGCCGTGCTGCGGTGTGCCCCTTTCCGAATCCAGGCATATCATCTGCCTCCTCGTCCGAATCATATCATAAACAGGGGCCTTCGCTCAGGGGTGCAGAACGGGGAGTTTTGCCTCACAAAACGGGGGACAAAACTGTCACAGTTTGGCACGGAGCGAGGGCCCCATAGCCATATCCCGATCATGTAGCCGTGGTGGCGTTGCTGCCATGCCATGGGGGTTTTGCCTCTTTCCGTCGCTCCCGCGCGGCGCTGCGTGCGTGTTGCAAACCCGTTTTGTTGCGTGATAGTTGTTGCATTCTCGGAGGTGTGCCGACAATAAAGTGGCGGTGTGGCCCGCCCCCCTCCCCTTGGGATTTTATAGAGCTGGGCGTGTCGCACGCGATTGCTATTTTGGCTGCAAGTGGGTGGCAGCATGAGCACTACACAGCAGGTGTCGCCTCAGAGGGATTCCAGGGGTATTGGCCTGAAGAATGTCGACCCTGCGTGGTGGTGACAGGAAGATCGACTGGGCAGAGCTGAGCGCCAAGCTGCCCGCAAGCAAGAGCCGTGATGAGAAGATCCGGCGGCGCAAGATCTTCAACGACATGGACATGAACGGGAACGGGTACCTGTCCCTGGCGGAGGTGGACAAGGGTGTGCGTGACGTGCTGAAGGCCGACCACCTGTTCGACTGCAAGCCTGCCATGATCCGTGCCTTCAACGCCGTGAAGGACACAGCACCCGCACACACCCCGCACTCGGACGACTACGTGACACGTTCGGAGTTCCGCCTGCTGATGGTATGCAGTGATGCAGTGCTGCGGCACACCTGCTTGTGGCCATCTGTGAGCAACACATCCACCCCACACCCTACCAACAGGTGGCGCTGCGTCAGATGTTCGAGCTGTGGCACATGTTCGAGCTGGTTGACACTGGTGACGACAGGCGTGTGGATGTCAACGAGTTTACAAATGCCGCACCACTGCTGCGTAAGTGGGGTGTACAGCTGCCTGACCCAGCTGCTGCCTTCAAGGAGGTTGACACCAACGGCGGGGGGCAGATCCTGTTCGACGAGTTCGTGGCGTGGGGTGTGAAGAAGGGCCTGGACCTGGAGGACGACGATGACTAAAGCCTTGGATGCATTTCCATGCATTGTGAACACGGCGTGTTGGCCGTGGTGTACATAGCACACTGGGGTTGCTTCACAGCCAACCCTGTCGTGGACAGTCCGCAGCACGAGGCACTTGACACCAGCCCAGGTTGGCAGTGCACCACCCTGCACGATGCCCTGCCCCGTAACAAGACCATCTTGCTCTCCTGCCTGTTGTCAGCACACCCCACGCCCACACACACACCACTGCAGCCTTACACCCGACACTTAAAATGTCGACCCTGCGTGGTGGTGACAGGAAGATCGACTGGGCAGAGCTGAGTGCCAAGCTGCCCGCTACCAAGAGCCGTGATGAGAAGATCCGGCGGCGCAAGATCTTCAACGACATGGACATGAACGGGAACGGGTACCTGTCCCTGGCGGAGGTGGACAAGGGTGTGCGTGACGTGCTGAAGGCCGACCACCTGTTCGACTGCAAGCCTGCCATGATCCGTGCCTTCAACGCCGTGAAGGACACAGCACCCGCACACACCCCGCACTCGGATGACTACGTGACACGTTCGGAGTTCCGCTTGCTGATGGTATGTAGTGATGCAGTCCTGTGCTTGCGACCGGGTTTGCCAGGGGGTCATCACAACACACCCCACACCACACCAACAGGTGGCACTGCGTCAGATGTTTGAGCTGTGGCACATGTTCGAGCTGGTTGACACTGGTGACGACAGGCGTGTGGACCAGGGTGAGTTCACGAAGGCGGTGCCGATGTTCGAGAAGTGGGGCGTGAAGATCCCCGACCCCGCCGCCACCTTCAAGGAGATTGACAAGAACGGTGGCGGGCAGATCCTGTTCGACGAGTTCGTGGCGTGGGGTGTGAAGAAGGGCCTGGATCTGGAGGACGACGACGAATAGTCGGCACATGAGGTGGCTGCAAAGTCAGCTCATATGCCTCGATACGGCCCCCCTTACACACTGCCACCAACACCACTACACCTCCACCCCCCTCCGATTTTTCTTCTCTTTTGAGTCTTTTTCTTCTCTTCCTTCCCCAGTGTCCATACGATGTGCTTGCAGTGTTTGTGCCCACAAAGCACACCACAGACCCGCACGAATTACACCCCCAGTGACCCCCGTTGCTGCCTCCCGGCAGCCTTCACCCTGTGCTCTGACCTGACCCGTTTGGGTCGGCACGCAGCAAAGGGGTTTCCCCCTCAAAAGTACACCCGGAAAGCTTATTGCATAGCTTGGCTGGCACTGCTCAAGTGCAGAAAATGCGGGTCTCTCCCTCTATGCGGCAAGCATTTGTAGGTGCCACTCGGCAGGGTATACACAACAGAACCTTTGGGGGCGGCCTTTTCGCTCCTCCCCCTGCCGAGGTGGCGAGGAGCTCCCCGCGCCCCTTTCAGTTCACACAGCCCTGCTCTCTGTATGTGAGGCAAAAGGCAAAACTTGCTCCTGGAGAGGGTGGCTTTGCAAGTCTGCACGTTCGGATGGGGCGATACCCCCAGACCCCCCTGCACTTTGTTCGCTTCAAATCGCGCTGCGTGTGGCAGGTGCGTCTTCGCTCATCGGTGCATCTTCAAGTTTTTCAGCAGTTTTATAAGCGAAGGGCTGCCAACCTTCCAGCCACACCACCACCGCCATCACCACCGACAGGGTGCACCCACACACCCACACCCCACCCCCAAGCCACCCACCTGGCATGAAGGGCAAGGATGGGGAAGCCCTACAGGGGGCAGCCGTGCGTGTGCTGGTGCGTGTGCGTCCCTTCAACACCAAGGAGGCCGACACCGCACAGCGCCCCATCGTGCAGATGACGGAGGAGTCGACGAAGCTGGCGGACCCAGGGCATGACAACAAGGTGGGCAACGCGTTTGGCTTCGACAAATGCTTCTGGAGCTTGGACTCGCCTGCCGGGGCCGCCGCAGGCGCGTCCGGCGCGTCCGCCGCTGCTGCCGCTGCCGCTGGGGGCCCTGCCGGGGCCCAGGCCGCATCACCCCAGAACATGCAGGTCGCCACCCAGGAATACGTCTACAGCTACATCGGGCCGCAGATGATCCGCAGCATGTGGGCAGGCTACAACACCTGCCTCTTTGCCTACGGGCAGACCGGGTCGGGCAAGACCTACACCATGATGGGCGAGATCAACTGCGCCGTGCGGCGCGGCATCATCCCACGCCTCTGCGTCGACATGTTCGAACACATCAAGAAGGACAAGGTGGAGCAGCCGAACCTCTCCTTCCGTGTCGATGCGAGCTACCACGAGATCTACAACGAGAAGGTGAACGACCTCCTCCTGCGGGACAAGGATGCGGCAGGGCTCCGCGTCCGGCAGCACCCGGTGAGCGGGCCGTTTGTCGAGGGCCTGTCGTCACACCAGGTCAACGATGTGCGCAGCATCTACGCGCTGCTGCGGAAAGGCGATAGCGAGAGGAGCACAGCATCGACGCAGCTGAACGACCACAGCAGCAGGTCGCACGCCATTTTCACCCTCACCATCACGCGGCTGGAGGTGACGAGCGACGGGGCGGGGTCTATCCAGACCAAGTCGCGCAAGTCGAAGGTCAACCTTGTGGATCTTGCCGGGAGCGAGCGTGTCGCCGTCAGCGGTGTGCAGGGGGAGAGGTTTGAGGAGGCGCGCAACATCAACCTCTCGCTCGCCACCCTGGGGAGGGTGATCGACTGCCTGGTGGAGCGGACGGGGGACCGGTCGCGGCACGTCGTGCTGCCGCCCTACCGCGAGAGCATCCTGACGTGGCTGCTGATCGACTCCCTCGGGGGCAACTCGCAGACCTTCATGGTGGCGACCATCAGCCCCAGCGCGCAGAACTACAACGAGACCCTCAGCACGCTGCGCTACAGCGCGAAGGCGCGCAACATCATCAACACCGCCACCGTCAACAAGGAGGAGGAGAGCGGGCGCCTCGCTGCCGAGCTCCGCGCAAGGATCCAATCCCTGCAGGGCCGGCTCCGCCAGGTGGAGCAGCGCGAGACGCGGCAGGTGGAGGTGTTGGAGGAGCGGTGTGGGCAGGCAGAGGCGGAGGCAGACGCGCTGCGTGATGCCGTCTCCGCAATGGAGGTGAAGCTGGGGAACAAGTCGCGTATGAAGGACGAGGAGGACCGGTCATCGCGGCTGCTGAAGGAGGAGCGCGCGAAGTGCCGGCGGCTGGAGAAGCAGGTGAAGCGGCTGGAGCAGCAGGTCGAGGTGGAGCAGTTCAACTTTGAGCAGGAGACCCGGGAGCTGAGCCAGCAGCTCCGCGACGAGCAGCACCGCCACCGCGCCCTGCAGGCGGAGCTGGATGCGAAGGAGGAGGAGGTGCGCCGCCTCTTCGACGAGCAGGACCGTGCCACCGCAGAGCGCGACGCAACCTTCGAGCAGCTGCAGCGCATGCGCGCGGAGCGCCGGCAGGAGTCGGATTCACGCGAGGCTGACGAGGAGAAGTCCCACCGCATCAACGTGCTGCGGAAGATCGCACGGGATCAGGAGGAGGAGCGCGAGCGTGCCGAATCCCAGGCCAAGGCACTGCGGGTGCAGCTCCGCGACGCGCAGGCAGAGGCGAAGGCGCTGCAGGCCTCCCTCCAGCAGGCAGAGGAGCAGGCGCAGCGCCGGCAGGCAGACGGGCAGGCCGAGGCCTCCCGCGCCGCCGCCGCCGAGGCGCAGCTGCAGCAGGCGCTGCGGGAGCAGAAGGGCGCGCAGGCAGAGGCGCAGCAGGAGGTGCAGGCCATGGAGCAGCGCCTGCAGCGCATGATGTCGGAGCTGGCGACATACGCCGCGGAGGCGGCGCAGCGCACCGCACCCCTGCCGGCGGAGCCGGCAGGGGCGGGGGAGGCCTCGGCAGGGCACAGCGACGCCGCTGCCGCTGCCGCCGCCGCAGAGGCGGAGGCGGAGGCGCTGCGCGCCACTGCCCTGCAGGCGGAGCAGCGTGCTGCGGAGGCGGCGCGCCTGCTGCAGGTGAGGACGGAGCGCTACCATGAGGCGGCGCTGGAGGCGGAGACGGAGACGGCTGCCCTGCGGAAGCAGCTGGCTGTGACGCAGGCGGAGCGCGACGCCCTGGAGGAGCATGCGCGTGACGCGGAGGAGGTGGTGGCGCAGCTGCGCAGCACGGCCGCCGAGCTGGAGGCGCGCCCCAAGCAGGCGCAGGCAGACACGCGCCTGCTTGCGGAGCTCTCTGACGCCATCGCGCGCGCCACGGCTGCAGAGGCGGCGGTGTCCGCAGCGGAGCAGCGCTGCGAGGAGGCGGTGTGCAAGGCGGAGTCTGCCGGAACCGCAGCGCTGCAGGGCACGGTGGCGCGCCTGGAGGGCACGGTGTGCACGCTGCAGGGGGAGCTGCGGCAGCGCGAGGAGGAGCTGGACAGCGACCGCGCCGATGCGGTGACGCTCCGCAAGGCCCTCACCCTCGATGTGGAGCGGGAGAGGCAGGTCGCGGTGTCGGCACAGCAGCAGCTGGATGCGGTGCAGGCGGAGAAGCAGGCGCTGCGCGACAGGATCAGCGTGCTGCAGGTGAAGTGTAAGCAGGCGCATGAGGATGCTGCTGCGCATGCGCAGACGCAGGCGTCTGCGGAGAAGACGAAGGGCATCCTGCAGGCCACGGTGCAGGAGTTGCAGGAGAGGCTGGCACAGGCGCAGGAGGCGCGCGAGGCGGAGCAGCGGAAGCGTCCCCCGAAGCGGAGCGAGCTGGAGGAGGAGTTGGTGCGCCTCAACAGGCAGCTGCGGGAGAAGGTGCAGGAGCAGGGCGGGGAGATCCAGCGCCTGGAGGATGAGCTGAAGGCGCACGCAGAGCTGGAGCATGTGTCGCGCCTGTTTGCGGAGCAGCGGAGCGACATGCAGACGCTGGCGAAGGCGCAGAGCGACACGGAGGTGAAGGCCAAGCAGCTCCGCAGCACGCTCGGCGAGGCTGTCGAACAGTTTGCCCAGCTCAACAGCTTCAAGCGCCGCATGTCTGACGACATCGAGGAGCGTGTTGCCGACCTTAACGTGGTATGCATGCATGCGCCGTGGAAATTGCTTCTGTTTTGACACCATCTTGCCTCTAGGCGTGTGGAGCTTTGTTGTGGCCCCATGTCCCACCCCACCCCACCCATCCACCCTTCTTGTGCTCCCTTCTACTTCTATTTCACTGCCCCACCCACCCACAGGTGAAGATCAATGCATCTCGCCTCATGTGCGAAGCGAGCAGCCCCCAGCAGTCTGAGTCAGACGCACGCAGGGAGTAAGCGCAACCATGTCGGTATCGCTGGAGTAGGGCAGCGCAGCCGCATTCAGGAGGGCTATGCATCAGGGGATGGCACTGCAGCTAAGCACCCCTGCCGCAGGGGGCAGTGTCCTCTTGATGCGCATGTCAGTTGTCCTCGCCCTGTATTATGGGATTGCTTGGGTACTTCTTCTACCCCCTTCATATCTAGATCTCGGGGGAAGGGGGAGGGGGGAAAGGGGGCTTCGCTATCCGCCAACGCTTTCCGGCAGCTCGCTTTCCGCCATCCGGCATTATTCCTCACAAAAAAAAGGCTTGGTAGTTCAGCGTTCTTTTGATTGTACAAACGGTGCCTGCCAGTGCATTGTGTGTGCCAGGATACCGAACGCTGCCCACCGCCAGACGAGAAAAGGGCAGCATTTTTCTTCCAAAAATACGGGGGGGGGGGGGGAATACACCTCAAAAACGCCCTCTTGGAAGCGAGGAGGGCGAAGACACCCCAAGTCGAATATTTTAGACTCTAATAGAGCCAGCCCCAGGGGCATTGGATGAGGTGGAGTGGGTGTGTGATGTATAGGGCATGGAGTGGATATCGCGCGTGGTTCCCGTGCGGTGGGGGAGGGGGTGTGTGTGTGTCTTTTTTTTTTGCGTGCCGATGTTTGGCACGCAGCTCGTTTAACTGTCGGGATGTGGCGGTGGGTGCTGTGAATATCACGGAGTTGCTGTTTGCCCCACTAATTCGTTCTTCTTCGGAGTGCCCCTCCCCCCCCCACCCCCACTTGCCCATCCCGAACAAGTGTGTACATACCAGACAGTGCTTTGTAGGTTGATCGAGCGATGTGCCCCTCCGTGTGTGGCGAAGCTAGGCTCCACGCACAGGCCAGTTTTCCTTCTCTTGTGACACTCAGCCTGAGTTAGGCACCCTCTGCCAACACGCCGCCCACCCCTCCTCACGGCGTTGGAGCATATGTTTTACAAGCAAGGCTGTGCATGTGAGCTGCAAGTGGTGTGGTGCCGCGCCTTTATTTTTGACTGTGTAAACCCCAATGTATAAAGAGAGAGATGCACCGCGTGTAAGCAAGCTACAACATTACCACTTGTAGCTGTGGGAGTGAGGAGGGGCGGGTGGGGATGGGATGGGGTGGGGGTGTGGGGTCACTTGCAAAAAAATACAAATGTTTCATCCACGTGCCGGTTGTGTGTGACTTTGCGGAGATAACACCCCAGCGCCGTGTCCCCGTTCCCCTAGATCACAGTTCGTGCGACTCTTTTTCTCACAATGGCCCGGGTAGCTCCTCCACACAGGGATGCAGACCAGGCAGTCTAGATACCACCCGTTGTGTTGGTCTGCTGGTGCATTCGGGCAACAGGGCGAAGCCCCCCGCTCCTGCCCTAGGTGTTGTTCGTAAACCCACACCCGCCGCTCTGTATTGTTGACGGCGTCAAGGATTTGACATGTTGGCTCCTGCAGCGCCGTCCTCAAACACAGCCTCCTGTGGAGCAGCCGCATGCCACCAAGGGTGTTCCTTTATTCCGTTTTTTTTTATAATCTTCCTCGGCGTCGCCACCCCGCCACCCTATCTCCCATCCCCCTCCCCACCCCCACCCCACTCACCCCGCCAAGTTCGCAGCGAACCCAGCAGCGGGGGATAGATCCAAAAACACAGGGCTGAGTGCCGCAGAGGGTGCCCCTCCCCCCCTCCCCCCCTTTCCCCATCCGTCAAAGCCCACAGCTTTTTTTCCAGGCCCCAAACAAGCTTGCTTTTTTTGCCGCAGCGGGGAGGGGGGGGGGGTGGGGTGTAGGTGCCGCGTCGCCTCTTTTTGACACACAGCAAAACCACAAAAGCCACCCCGCCACAGCCGCCACCATGCTCTTGGGGCTGTTTGAGGAGGAGGGGCTGGCGGAATGGCGTGAGATGTGGCGGCTTGCGTGGCCGACGGCGCTGGGTGACACACTGCTCGCTTCATGGCCGCTGGTCTCCGTCGCATGCATCGGGCAGATCTGTGGGCGCGACGCTATGGACGCCGCCGCCGTCGCCAACGCCTTCATCTCCCTCACCCAGATGTTCCCCCTCGGCCTAAGCGGCGCCCTCAACACGCTGTGCAGCCAGGCACGCGGCGCGCGCAACCCCAAGCTCGCCGGCATCTGGCTCCAGGTCGCAATCCTGATCTACACCCTCTGCATGGTCCCCCTCTTCGCCGTGTGGTGGTGGGCAACTGCCCCTTCCCTCCGCGCCATCGGGCTCTCCCACAGCCGCGCGGAGCAGGGGCAGCGCTACACGCGGTACGCCATCCCCCTGACCTACTTCACAGGCCTGAAGTTCTGCATCGAACAGTACTACGCTTCCCTGGGCGTCGTCCTCCCCTCCACCGTCTGCTCCGTCGTCTCCACCGGCGCAAGCGTCGGGCTTTCCATCCTCCTGATGCGCGGCACATCCGGTTGGGACGGCATGGGGTTTGTTGGGTCCCCTGTCGCCTTAGGCATCTGCACCTTCCTGCAGACCGCAACATTCGCCCTCTACTGTTGGTACCGCAAGCTCTATAAGGAGACATGGGGTGGGTGGGACTGGGCTGCCGCAACGCAAGGGTCCCGCATCCGGGAGTTTCTGGCGATGGCTGCCCCCAACGCGTTGGCTACACTCATCGAGAGTGGGCAGTTCCAGATTATCATGGCGTTTGTGACGTATATGGGATCTGCCTATGTCGCTGCCTGGTCCGCAACGGACACGATATGGATGTTCATCACGGCGGGCTGCGTCGGGTTCTGCAAGGCGGTCAACCTGCGGGTCAGCTTCCACCTCGGGGCTGGGGAGATTCGAAAAGCGAAGCTCGCCATCCTGTCGGGTCTCTTCAGCAACTCCGGGATATCCG
The DNA here is from genome assembly GCA_963210315.1 of Rhynchopus euleeides. NCBI lineage: Eukaryota > Euglenozoa > Diplonemea > Diplonemida > Diplonemidae > Rhynchopus > Rhynchopus euleeides. The sequence goes on from OY723285.1 coordinate 2,059,602, forward strand.
CCGTCACCGCCGTGCTGCTTGTTGTGTTCCGCAGGGATGTCGGCAGGATGTTCACACAGGACCCAGAGGTGCTCGATGCGACAGAAGGCATCGTCCCCTGGCTCGGAGGCTGCCTCGTCCCGCTTGCTGCAGGGATCCTCAGCCTCTTCGTCTTGGATGCGCAGGGGCGTCCCGGGTTGGGCGCTTCGATCGTTGCAGGGTGTGCCTGGCTAATCAACGTCCCCCTCATCGCCCTCGGGACCTATGTCTGGCATAAGAAGACAAACTTTGCCATCATGGCAATGGTGTGCGGGTATACCATAGCGATGATCCTCGGGTGGTGCTGCGTCATCCACAGCGACTGGGAGCAGCTCGTGATTGACGCGAAGAGACGTTCTGAAGTGGAGGCTGCGTCGGACGCTGGGGACGAGGAGGGGCTGCCGAATGGCGGAGGCGGTGCGGCGGAGGAGGAGGAGGGGGGTGTGGGTGATGGCAGCGGTGCCCGTGGGGTGCAGGGCATCAACGATGGAGGCTGCCAGCAGCCCAGTGGGGTTTCGGCGCAGGAGGCGACCGAGGGCACGCCGCTGTGTGTGGGGTGAAAGTGGGTTGGTCAAAACCCCCCCCCCCCCCCCCGAGGGGCAGCCCCGGGCTGCCGGAAAACTAACTGGTTCAGGGGGTCTTCGCTACGGAGTGACCGTTAGTGCGCTTTGGTGAATTCCCTGTTAAATTGGCTGAAAACTGACGGAGTTTGACGGAGGAAATCGGCCAGCGAAGACCCCCTCAAAAAAAGATCGCTCAAAATTATATCCTGCGTTGTTGGCACAACGTGTGTGGACAACGGTGTGGGGTATGCCCTCGCTGTGTATGTCGAGTGGGGTCCACAAGGCACGGTGTGGTGGGGGGGTGGGGGGGTATAGAGCGTCGTAGAGTGCGAATGCGGGGGAGACCTTTTCTCATTTATCATTTGCCTGCTTCCGTCTCGCAACTTTTCCCAGACGAGCCTGCTTCGGGTGCCAACACGGGTGTGCTGCGAGACACATCAGGCACAACGGAGGGGGGCGGGGGGGCGAAAGGGCAATGGGCAGGGCAAATCGGTTTATCCCGAGGGGTTGCTCCGATGCAACCGGCAGTCGCTGGTGCTTCCTTTCCTCTTCACCGCTCTGCCCACCCCACAGCCCACCACCCCCATGCACACCCTCGTCTTTCCGCTATTGCACTGCACGGTGCTGTGGCTCGTGCTGCCCAGGGTTCTGCCTAACCTCACTCGAACCTTGGCGGCCTGTAGGGGTCGGAGTGATCCCGCTAAGTCCCCACCTTTTACCGGAGTGCAGAGGGCGCGAGCTGTGCCCACCAAAGTAACAAAGTCTAGCTTCCAAAGTGGGCACAGGCTATCACGCGGTGTGTTGTCAACAGCACATGTATTGGGAGGTGTATCATCAGGGGTTCGCTGGGTGCGATCTACGCGAAACGAAAATACTGCCATTGGGGGTGGGGTGGTGTCGGTGCGGGCCTCCTTCATGTGAGGGGTCTCTATTCGCTCATGAGTGCGCTTTAAGGAAACGTCATTAAGGGTAGTTCGTACAGGTCACACACTGCAGCATGTTGTCAAGAGTTGGGAGAAAACACCCCGGTCCCTCCTGCCAACGCGCCGCCTTCTGGCGGTGTTGTTCACGTCGAGAGCTGCTCGTCATCGCACGCCAGCTTTGATGTCGAAATGCTGTGACGCTGACACACTTCAGGAATCCGTCACTTGCTTGCATTGCACGCATCCGCGTGTTCCTTCCCCTCATGAGTATATGCCTCAAGCCGGTGGCAGTTTAACACTATTAGCGTGTGTGTGTATGCAGCTTAGAGTCCGCTCGGTGCGATCCACACGACACATACAGCTGAGATATGTGTTGAGTGGGTAGGCCGTGCGGCCAGCTGTCTGTGTGTATCAGTGTGACCGTATCAAGAGGCAGTGCCTGGGTACGGAGGGAAACTCATGCAAGCGGGTGTCATCGCAAGAGAAGGGGGATCGACGGAGAGTAGAGTTGGTGTTCTTCGAACTCTGAAGGCAGCCAACCGGGAAGCCACAGAGCACACCACAAGGGCGACAAGATCCGCCTGTGGATTTCTCCTGGGTAGCGAGTGGCTCGCTGACCTCCCGTGAAAGAAACACAAATTACACCACCCTCGAAGCTTCTCAAAAGAGAGAATGGGGCCTTCTCGGCCTGTGTCACTGCCGTTGTGTCACTGTGTGTGTCAAAACTCTGTCACTTTGCAACCGGTTTTGTGAATCGTACTCTGCTGTATAATCACACACACACGCGCGCGGGGACTGCCACAGCAGTGCGAAGTCAATTGGGTACTGTTGTGGTACGCACCACGCTGGCTATGCTGCACGCCCTCCTCGGAGTGGCACTGCGTTGGCCCCACACTCTATCCCAGGTGGGCTTCCGCTGTAACGTACGTTGGGGTGGGTGGGGGAGTGGGCACAGATCCACGCAGGGTCACCCACTTACAATGCGATCACCACACACACACACACACAGGGTGGGCTAGGACCCGTGCAGGGTTAACCCACCTAAAAAGTGATCAACACACACACACACACACGGCTCACTTTACTGCACTTCCGAGCGACAAGGCCCCCCAACAGAGACAAAGAAAAGCTTCACGCGTGTTGTGACAGAGATTCTGTGATTTTGTGACAAGTGCACCGTGCTCACGGAAAGCACCCACCCCGAACATGCATGCATGGCTTCGCTTATTCAGACCGCCCCAGCCTGAATGACCCTGCCAGCTGCCAGGGTATCCCCTCAGACAGAACGCCACGACCTCGACTACGCTGCTCTCTGAAAGCGAGTTGGGAGAGGTTGTGCACCACCGCGGCACTGCGGCAGGGATACGTTGCCCTGACAGGCAACGTTGCCAGCCTGTGTGTGCATATCGCCGTACAGGATGGTTCGTGTCATTTCTCCCTCTCTCTGCCACACCAATAAGGACTGGCAGCGTTCCGTGTCCTGCACAGGTGCGCGAGCAGGGCACACTCCCGAGCCTTGTTTTGTGTGCCCGCACATTGGTTTGCCCTTCTATTCACGTGTACTCTTCAATGCGGTGGGGGTGGTGAGGGAAAGTGCCGCCCTGCTTGTGGGGGAGGTCAACAACTCACATCACCAGCTCTTCAGAGAGAGCAGGGGGTGAGTGTTGGCAGCGGTCAATGCACGCATTGCAGCACCACAGCCCACCAGCTCGCTTGTCGTTGACGAATGGACTGGCGAGTGGCCATGGCATTATACGGCGAGTGCCACTCGCTCCTAAACGAGCAGCAACGAGCGACAGCCCCCGTCAGCAAACTAACTCGAAAATATGACTCGCCATTTCGCCCCCCCTCAAAGCAGAAAGATAGCGCCGTGAAAGAAACAGGGATGTGTGTGTGGGCGGGTGGGTGGGAGGGGCGCAGAGAGCGCTTCCCCCCCCACACGGTGGCCTCGTCAGAGCCGGACAGGCCTGGTCAAAAAAGGGCCTGGTCATGACCAGGGGTGCAGGGCAAAAGAATGGCCTGGCCAATTTTGGCCTTTTTTTGGCCTGGCCACCTGGTCAAAATTCCTGACGAGGCCACCGTGCACCCGCCCCTATTTCTCCCTTCTCCCAGCGCTGCTTTCTTGCATCACCTCCTGATCTGATGACCCTCCCGGTGCCTGGCCGTGACCCCAGGGCCTCTCCAAGCGAGAAGCCTTACACCCGTGTAACCTTTGGACCTGACAGCAGAGCTGGGCCGTGGATGACCCCCTCCCCCCCTCCCCTCCCCTCCCTTCTCCTCTGCACCCTACCTTCTCTTTGAACCCTTCTCCCTCTCCCGCACTTCAACACTTCAACACTGCCATATCTGCCACACCTGCCGCACAGAACCGCCAAGGCGGCCTTCATTGGGCACGGGCCGGAGGGTGTGTGGGGTACGCCCTGCCTGCTCTCCCCTCGGCACCCCATGGCGCCGACTGCTGGAAACGCGGCGGGTGCAGCAGCGGCACCGCCTGCCGCACGCAAGCCCGACTGGCTGCGGAATGTCGAGGAGGCGAAGCGGAAGGAGCGGAGCGACTTCAAGCTGAGCGACTGGCAGTCCGCCGGGTTCGCATCCCGCCGTGCAGAGGAGGTGGAGGCTGCGTGCAGCCGTGTCTGCGGTGGTGTGGTGCGGTGCGACGCGTCGCAGCTCTCCTATGAGGACTTCGGCCTCATGGAGAAGGAGAAGACCATCGTCATCATCCGCAACATCCCCTCCACCTGGCCCCCGCGTGACTGGTCTTTTGAGGGGCTCCTGAGCTCTTTCGGCGACAACCGCTTCAAAGTCGGCAAGGCTGACGACGGTTCCACCATCAAGCTCAACCTCCGCGACTTCATGACGTACGTCCGCAACCAGCAGGACGACAGCCCGCTCTATGTGTTCGACTCTGCCCTCGGTGGGCCTGGCGTTCGGCCCCAGATCCTCGGGAGCTATCACGTCCCGCCCTACTTTCCTGATGACTTCATGAAGTACATCGACGACCGCCCGCCATACCGTTGGGTGTTAGTGGGCCCCAAGCGGAGCGGGACCTGCGTCCACATCGACCCCCTTGCGACCAACGCGTGGAACACCCTGCTGGTGGGGCGGAAGAAGTGGGCCTTTATGGCGCCTTCCGTCCCGAGACATATCGCGAAAGGGAGGACCGTGCTGAAAAAGGGTGAGGACGATGAGGCTGTGAACTTCTTCGTCGACATGGTGCCGCGCCTCCGCGAGCAGGGTGTCGATGTGATAGAGGTTGTGCAGGAGGAGGGGGAGACGATCTTCGTCCCCGGGGGGTGGTGGCACTGCGTGCTGAACATCACGGACACGGTGGGGGTCACGCAGAACTACTGCGGGAGGCACAACTTCGACGAGGTGTGGAGGAGCGCGCGTGTCGAGCGCCCCTGCATGTCTGTGAAGTGGCTCGCGAACCTGGATGCAAAAGAACCCGCCTGGGCGGAGCGCGCGCGGCACCTCAACACCGCCGATGGGTTCGACATGAAGGACCTTCTCCAGAAGAATGAGATTCGCAGATCGCAGAAGGCAAACAGGCAGAAGACCCGCGCGCTTCACCTCGCCCGCCGGAAGCACTGGCGGAAGGTGGGCCCATCCGGGCCCCCTTTCGAAGAGGGTCTCTGGGAGTCGTCGTACCGCCAGTCGCACCCCTGCGACTCGGACTCGACAGTGTCCACGACATCTTCGGAGAGCGACACTTCCGACTCGGAGTCGGGCTCGACAAGCAGCTCCTCTGCCCCTTCGCCCCATTCGTTCCCTGCCTCTTCCGCGAGCACCTCGGGTTCTGAAGGCGGGCAGCCGATGAAGGAGTAAGGCGGGGTAGACCAGTTGGTGTGGCGGTGGTGTTGTGTCGGCGCGGCCCTCATCACCCCCCCCACAACAGGAAAGGCGGTGGGATCCTATTCAGGGCCAACCAATGATGGCGGGCGGGGGTGGTGGGGGGGGGGGGATTAGGGGGAGAGAGGGCGGCGCTTTGGGGCAACAAGAAATGAGGCCCAAAAACGGGAAGTAAGTCGGGGTGGTGGTGGTGTTGGTGTTGGTGCCCCAGACCCTAAAGGGTTGGGAGGGGGGGGGGGTGGGGGTATCTATTATAATCAGATCGGGGGGGGGGGTGGTGGGGGAGCAGATTCCAATCAAAAGGGGGATTATTTTTGCACATAACACACCTGTGTGGTACGGGAAATGCTACGAGGAACGCGATGGACTCGGGACTGCTGCTGGCCTCTCTTGCTATGGTTTACTTATGTTTCGTGCTCCACCTGCTCCACCTCATTCTGCACTTCAGATGATCCACTTCACGTGGGTTACGGGGTTTGGGACAACGATGATATGTTGTGTCCGACGACAAGGTAAGGTAAGCTCATCGAGGTACACCAAACCGGAGTTGTCAAATCAAAAAGGTGGAAGCGTCCAATGCAACACTCACAGCATAGAGGCCAAGTGTTTCTCGTAGTATTTTCAACCCTTCTCCATCCCCCTCCTCCTCCCCCAGAAGACGGATCGCCACAGGTATGGCGATCCTGTCCACAAGACAGATTTGGATCTGGCTGTCGATACCAAAAGAAAGGAGCTCCACAGGGATGGGCGAGGCGAGTCGTGAATAGCGTCTGGAAATGACCTATTTATGAACATGCCGTGCCCTGGTGTGTATTGTGGGGTTCTTTTGACTGTCTCAAGCCGCATGGTGGGAAGATACGTGTTGGCAGCGCATGGGTGGACGTCCTCACACACGGCACAGGGAGCTGCCCTCACAGGAAACCTGCCCCCACAGCATTCTTTGATAACTCCGCAAAAAATACCCCCACCCCCGGTGGTGGGAGTTGAACCAACCCACCGCCCCCACCGGTCGTCGCCCTCCTTGCGATGGGTGGCTGTGCTGTGGTGAGGTGCGCAACACATGGCACATCACACCTTCTTTTTGACCAGGCCGAGCTGCGTTTAAAGAAACCCGGTGCCTAGGTGCCCGAAAGAATGTCACCCCCCCCGCTCAGCCCTGTGTCCTCAAGGGGGGTGGCACTCTCCCGGGGGTACCCGAGTCCGTTTTACTCATGCCGGTGGAGCGGTGGAGAACGCTGCTGACCTGATCAGGCTTTCCAGCACCCGTTGCTTGTCTCTGTGGCTCCCGCTCATCTGGTGTCCCGTGGCATTGCCCCCCCCCCCCCCCCTCTTTCATTTCGATGCCGCATGCGAAGGCATCGTGCACATGCCGTTGCCGACAGCACCCCCACACACATAAAGAACCGAGAGACGCCTTTTGCTGATGTGCTGTATGCCTGTATGACGTGCCTGCCGCTCTCCCAGCCGCCCCGCACAATATCGTCTCCATCAAAGCCAAGCCAACGCCCTCCCGCCCCGCCCCGCCCCAGCCCCACTCCCACCCAACGCCGTCCCTCCGGTGGCCACCTGCGGCTGTGTGCAGGTCGGAGCAGAGAAGGGACGCATTGCGTACGCCAGCACCTTTTTCTCCGTTTGGGAGCTTCGCTCAGAAGTGCACAGACAGATAGTGCAGCTGGCATGTCATGGATCTGGTGGATGGGTGTGTTGTGACTGAGGTACTCCAATAGCAACGACGCTGTGGGGTCTTGCCCCCCCACCTGTATTGTTGTGCATTGTGTCTTGGCAGCACACACACCCTCCAGCAGACCAGGGTGTGGGATGGAGGTGCACGCTATCGACACGCTGTCAGGGCGTGAGGAGCCACTGGAGATCGATGCCGACGCGACGGTGTCTACTATGAAGCGGCGGTGCGGCGAGGCCTTCGGGTTTGGGGAGGACGTGGAGCTGAGCGTTGGCGGGCAGCGCGTCGCGTGTGATGAGGAGGAGCGCATCAGCAGCGTCGCCGCTTTCTCTGGCGGGTGCCGGGTGGGGGTGGTGCGTGGGGTGGCGCAGTTTGTGGCGCAGCTGCGCAGGGGTGCTGTGAAGATGGACGATATCCCAGCGTGGGCTCAGCAGCGGCGAGAGTGCGTTCTGGCGGTGCTGGAACGTGCCCTCAAGGGAAATGGCAATCATGGAGGTGATGACGAAGAGGACGAAGAGGAGGAGGAGGCAGAGGAGGAGGAGGAAGGGGGCAGCATCCTGCCACACTGGGTGCCCTCCTCGCTGCACGACGACAAGGAGGTGATGCTGCAGTTCGTGAGGTGCGATCCCAACGCCTTTCTACGTGCCAGTCCCGAACTGCGTTCAGACGCAGACGTCGTCATCGCGGCGTTGGAGCACGACGCGTCGATGTGGCAACACGTCGTGGACAAACGCCTGCAGGAGCAGCGCAGCGTTGCGCTCGTTGCTGTGCCGCACTGCGAAAACAGCGCTGTGTGGCTCAGCGACAAGGCCTTCGTGCTTGAAGCACTGGGGATCAACAGTGCACTGATGTTGCCAGATGTGAGTGCGGCGTTGCAGGTGGACAAAGAGGTTATCATGCAAGCACTGCAGCATGGCGCAGTCGGATTCAGTGATCTATGCGAAGAGCTGCGAGGGAACAAAGACGTCGCCATGACAGCACTGGGTCAGGACGCAACGGATTTCAGTGATGTCAACGAGGAGCTGCGAGGGGACAAAGATGTCGTCATGCAGGCACTGTATTTCCATCAACTGAAGAACCTTAACCAAACGAGCGCAGCGTTGCAGGAGGACAAAGAGGTCGTCATGCAGGCTCTTGGATATCCCGGGGTAGATTTCGGCTCCCTCAGCAAGGCGCTGCGAAGGGACAAGGAGGTCGTCATGAAATCACTGGGAGAGTTTAGGGTCACAGTATTGTTCAGTGATATCAGCGAGGAGCTGCGAGGGGACAAGGAGGTTGTCATGAAATCACTGGGATCGTTTACGGTCGCAGTATTGTTCAGTGATATCAGCGAGGAGCTGCGAGGGGACAAAGACGTCGTCATGAAATCACTGGGAGAGTTTAGGGTCACAGGACTGTTCAGTGATGTCAGCGAGGAGCTGCGCGGGGACAAGGAGGTTGTCATGAAAGCACTGGGATCGTTTACGGTCACAGTATTGTTCAGTGACATCAGCGAGGAGCTGCGAGCAGACAAAGAGGTCGTCATGAAATCGTTTGATTCTGTCACAATGGATCTCAGTGATCTCAGCGAGGAGCTGCGAGGGGACAAAGACGTCGTCATGAAAGCACTGGGAGAGTTTAGGGTCACAGGACTGTTCAGTGATGTCAGCGAGGAGCTGCGCGGGGACAAAGAGGTCGTCATGAAGGCACTGGGAACGTTTCGCGTCACAGTATTCTTCCGTGATATCAGCGAGGAGCTGCGCGGGGACAAAGAGGTCGTCATGAAGTCATTGGATTCTGTCACTACGGATCTCAGTGATCTCAGCGAGGAGCTGCGAGGGGACAAAGACGTCGTCATGAAAGCACTGGGAGAGGTTAGGGTCACAGGACTGTTCAGTGATGTCAGCGAGGAGCTGCGCGGGGACAAAGACGTCGTCATGAAGGCACTGGGGAAGTATTGGGTGAGAGCACTGTTCAGTGATATCAGCGAGGAGCTGCGAGGGGACAAAGACGTTGTCATGAAGGCACTGGGGAAGTTTTCGGTGAGAGCACTGTTCAGTGATATCAGCGAGGATCTGCGAGGGGACAAAGACGTCGTCATGAAGTCGTTGGATTCTGTCACAATGGATCTCAGTGATCTCAGCGAGGAGCTGCGAGGGGACAAAGACGTCGTCATGAAAGCACTGGGAAAGGTTAGGGTCACAGTACTGTTCAGTGCTGTCAGCGAGGAGCTGCGCGGGGACAAAGATGTCGTCATGAAGGCACTCTCTGAGCGTGGTGGCGCAGGACTGAATTTTGCTGATATCAGCGAGGCGCTTCGAAGCGACAAAGAGGTCATCAGGAGGGTATCGCCGTCTTCTCGCCGTCTGAAAGACTTTCACCAATGAGCGCAGCGTTGCAGCAGGACAAGCAGGTCGTCATGGAGGCACTTCGCTGTTCTGCCGTCACGATTGATTTCAGGTGTCGGAGCGAAACACCACGAGGGGACAAAGATGTTATCATGAAGGCATCATCTTGCGGCTATCTGAAGAGTTCGCCGTGGGCGCGCCATTCCCACCCCACCCACATCGATCAGACCATTGCAAACCCCACCGCGTCCTCCTCCACATATTCGCCTTGTTTGGAGTGCAGGTCTCGCCGATCGAACTCTGACGCCTCAATTGTGCACACACACCCACGCACACATCCCACACACATCATGGTGAGAAAGGGTTGCCGTGGGTTCTTTTGTTTTGTTTGTGCAACCTTCTGGTCACTGCACCTTGGGGCGTGGAGTGTCGGTGAACAAAACATTGCTCCCACTGCAACCTTCTTCGATCTGAACGCCTTCCGTGAGCACGGTGCGTCTGGCGCACACAAAAAAAACGACGATGGTTTGGTCTGAAATCCCATGCCGTTGCGAGCACATTTATGATGCGCAAAAAGCGCAGGAGGTGCTTCCGACGCTCCTCTTCCTTTTCTGTGCGTCTAGTCTGTATGCGCATGCCTTCCATTTTTCCACACCTCCGCCACCACCACCACCCACAGGCAGGGGCTGTGCCCCTCCCCCCTCTCCCCAGCAATGAGCGCATGCCATGAGTATGACTGCTGCCAGCAGGGCACATGCTGTCTCGACGCCGACGAATCCCTCGCCCTCCACAGCACGGAACGTGCCCTGCTCCTCCACTTCGGCAAACACGCGACCCTCGGCGCTGACCCCACCCCCTCCTCGCCGGACGACGAGGCGGAGCGTGACATCATACCGCGGGAGAGGCGGCGGCTCCTCCTCCCTGAGACGGACCGCGAACGGGCCGTCGCATCGTGGGGTGCGGATGAGCGTGTCTATGGGCATCACAACCTGCCGGAGCCCCTCATTGCAGAAGGCATGCATCTGCAGCATGCCATATGCGGGACGTTTCTCGTCGCAGCCTACGAAACACAAGGCGCGGTGTTGGTGAGAATCGCATCCGACTCCAAAAAACTCCAGGTCTTCCGCGTCCGCTCCCTCCACGGCAGGTGCCTCCGGCAGACCTTCGCCGGCCAGACAGGCGCCCAGCTGCAGACCGTGCTCTACCCATGGCAGGGTTGGGCTGTGTGCTGCGGCTACGCCTGTGCAGGGGAGGGTGAAGGCTATACGCTCCGCCTCCCTCTCAAGGCAAAGCTGCCTCTGCTGCAGGCCTACCACGCTGCGGTGAGGGCGGAGTCCGTCCTGGGGACGCTCATCCCGCGGAGCAGGCGGGATAAATACGCCGCGGAGCTGAAGGCGCGCGGCAATGCCTTCTTCAAAAAGGGCGGCCTTCCTGCCGCACTCAAGGAATACCGCGCCGGCATCCGTGTCTGCGCAACGCCCGACCTCCACTCCAACGCAGCCCTGATGTGCCTCAAGCAGCACCTCCCGGGCGCGGCGTTGGACCACTGCCACGCGGGGCTGCGGCTCGACCCATCCCACGCGAAGCTGGGCTACCGCAAGGTGCAGGCGCTGCATGCGCTGGGCCTCACCCCGGACACCCGCCGCGCCGCACGCATGTTTGCCGCAGCACACCCCGCCGCAGTGAAGGAGGCGGCTGAGCTGGCGCAGCTGGCGCCACCTGAGGAGGGGGCTGAGCCCGCCGCCGCCGCCGCTGCGCATCCCCAGCCCCGCTGGAAGACGCTGCTGCTGCGCGACGTCGCGGAATGTGTCGCAGCCCACCTCACACTCGCCGAGCTGGATGCGGTGTGCCGCGTGTCGCAGCACGCCCGGGCCGCATTCCGCGCCTGCCTGCGGAGCGTCACCCTCTCCAACAAGGTGGTGTGCCTCGACGCAGCGCCGATCGACCGCCTCACCACCCTCACCCTCTCCGGCTGCCGCGGCGTCTGCGACAAATCCGTGCAGGTCATCCTGGCGCGCTGCAGGGGGCTCGAGTCGCTCTCCCTCCGCGACTGCCCCCTTCTCACCGGCAGGGCTGTGCACGACATCCTCCTCCACGTCAGGCTGCAGCAGCCCGCCAAGGCGGTGCTGCCGGGCATGCCCAGGAGCCAAGCCAGCCTCGACGGCCTCCCCCCTCTCAGGGGTATGACCGGCGTAGCGGCACCCTCTCCTGCGCCTGAGGCTGTGGTGGGGGCGGCACCAGCCTCGGGGAGGCGCAGGCGGCCCCGGCATCGCGAGGTGATGTTCAACGCGCCTGCGGACGGCGTTGCCAGCGCGGGGGTGGGCGGTGTGCTGTCTGCAGTGGACCTATCCCGCTGCGACGCGGTGCCCCCTTCGGAGGAGATGGAGGCGCTGGCGCTCGCGGTGGAGCTGCGCAGCACCTGCCTCCCGTCCGACTTTATCTTCTCGGCGGCTTCACCCCAGATGTGGGTCGTCGCGTCGGCGCACGACGACCCCACCTCTGGGCAGGCCGACGCCGACGGGAGGCTGCTCTACCACCATGGGGAGGCGCTGAAGGCTGCCGGGTTTTCCGAGAGCCCTGTTGGGGCTTTCGCGCTCACTACCGATCTCCCCCGCGAGCAGGCGTGTGACGCGCTGCTGAAGCTGGGGCTCACGGAGAATGCTCTGCTCACATCGCTGGTGAGGTGACGCTGGAGAGGTGGGGGGTGGGGCAGGGGTGGGTGGGTGAGTGAGTGGGATATTGAGGGTTTACAAAACAGGGGTGGGGGGGTGGGATGCATGGGATGGGGGGGGTGTGTGGTGCGTGTGGTTCTTCGTTGAAGTGGCGCTCTCTTCCTCCCAAATGAAAAAAGAAAATGGGAAGCCAAGACCATACCTGAATGTTGCCCGGTATGAGTATAAGGATTTTCAGAATTGCCAATAATTTTTTTTCTTGGTGGTTCAGACCCAAATGGTGTGAACAAATATTATTTCCGGAGAAAGAAAAATACCATGGCGTGAGCCACGGATCCCAATGATGCAAATAAACGCATTTTCGGGAGGAGGAAAAAATGGACCAAAAATGGGGCCCGGGCGGGCCAGCCCATGGGGCCTGGCCCATGTCCTCAGTGTCTGTCATTGAACCTCTGGCTTTGAGGCGACGATCCAGCCCGCACTGACGAGCCTTGGCGCCCTCATCGAACCCTTGGGCGCAATTTATGCAAGTTCAGGAAGATGGACTGTACCGCACAAGGAACAGATGTTCAGTACCGTGGCCTCCGGCGGCTGGGGGGCTCCGCCCCCCAGACCCCCGCGTGACGTATGCCTGTCGACCAAGCCCTTTGGGATCACATCAGGTCATGGAATCCAGAGACCGCCCTCAGGAGGACGCACCCAACTCACCACAGAATCTGGACCCCACAAGGAACAGGTGTTCGCTACCGTGGCCTCCGGCGGCTGGGGGGCTCCGCCCCCCAGACCCCCCTGTGGACCTCTTTGCATTCTCTGGACCACCTCTAAGGGTGCACCACTCTCTTCTCCAGGGTCAAACTGCATATTCCCACGTTTTCTCGTGTTTCTGTACGGGGTCTAATAAAAGATGGACTCATCCACAGAACACGTCCGGGGACACCATGGATTCCAATGTCCCGAAACATGCCGTTTTCGGGGTTTTTCGGGTCACCTGCGGTGCGCACCGCCCAAGAAATGGGATGAAACAGGTCACGAAAACCAAGAAAAAACTGAGTATAAGTACCGGGTTTTTGGCCGCTTTTTGTCAGAATAAGCTTCAGGTATGGCCAAGACACCCTGCCGGAAGGTTGGGAGTGGCGGCGGGAGGGTGGTGTTGTGTGTGGCTGTCATGGCGAACGAAGCATGGGTTCATGCCCCCTCCCCCCCATCCCCATCCACTTACCCTGGTGTGTGTGGGCTCGGTTCGTTCTTTGATTGTGGGGCTTGCGGGGGGGGGGGGGGGAGGGGGGCTTCGTTATCTGCTTTTTTGTTTGGAAGAACAGCGGGCAGCTAGCAGCCAGCTTTTCGCACTAACAAAGGACTCGTGGCGTCGTTCAGTCGTTCAGCCTGGGGGCCCTCGCTACCAGTCACAGCTCGTCAGTCAGTGAGGGGAAGTGGGGCCGTGGCTCACTTCTTCTCACTCAGTCACATCTGGTAGCGTGGATTAGCAGACACTGTACCGTTCGTACAAACAAAGAACGCAGCTCCAAGCCTTTTCCTCACAATAAAAGGTGAAATGCGCCGTGAAAACGCACCATTATAGGCATCACAGCGATAGCGAATAATTCACCCAACCCTACACCCCCTTGTGTGCGTGTCCCAATATCGATGCCTCCCCACGCCCCTGCTAATTGCTTTGTAAGGGAATTCTTTGTCGCTGCATGCCCGCCAACACCCCCACCCCTTTGCCCATTTTTTTTTGCCCCAACGGCTCAAAATGCGGAGCGGCTGCCCTGCCCCGAGCCTGTTTGGCGTTCTACACTATTCACTTGCGTGCGTGCCTTGCGGGGGTGAGGGCACAGGCGGGGCGTGGCCCTACCACACAGACACCACCCTAGAAACCGTGTTTTGGTGCAACTTTGAAGGGAAGGGAAGCCGAAGGTGTGGTGAAGTTTGCCATCGACCTCAAGCAGTGTTGCCTTAGTAACACGTTGCACTGCTTGTTTGCATTCGAATTGCGGGTATCACATGCACACCTGCTGGGGGCCTTCGCTCTGTACCAAAGTGTGTCAGGCTTGCAGCCTATATTGTTAGGCAGCTCACTTTTCTGCACTGTCGAGCGAAGACCCCGTGAAACTTGGCCAGGAGAACACGAAACAGCGGCACCTTTCACCAGGGGGCCAATAATCGTTCATAATCGGCAACCTTCTGATAAAGGCGTAGAACACGCTGGCCACCCCGCTCTTCAGCACATGCCCCACACAGAGCTGCGTTGTGACATTCTGTAACGGCCTTCCCAGCACAGTTATTTCCCCCGTGAGGCGCACCAACTCTCAAGAAGAAAGCAAAATCCGATGCGAGTCCCCCCACACACGGCCCGCACACCCTCAGCATGCGCCTGCCCCAGCTCCATCTATCCGCACAGCCAACTTGCCTGGTTGATTTGCAGGTTGCCCCCTGCTTACTACACTCGAAGGGAGAAGGGGCCAAGAAGGGGGGGGGGGGGGCGGAGAAGTTGTTTCTAGTGGCAGTGGAGGGTAGAACGGCCTCCAGTTCTCAGAAGAATAGTCGTGCATATCCCCCCCGCCCCCGCGCACCCCCACACACAGTGACATTGATTTGGCTTCCGCGTCGTGCAAGAAGATGGGGGTCTTCGCTGTCGTCAAACTCCCCGGCAAGACGTTCTGTGCTGTGCACCTACAAAATAGGAGGAATCATCTGAGATTCACTCAAGAAAAAAATTTTGAGAAAAAACCGCGCCGGTGTGAAGACCCCCATGTGCTGCCAACTCAATACCACCGCCACCACCCATTCCTGCAGCCATCAGTCCGTGTGAGTCTCAAGAGGGGGTCAGTCTATTGTCAGCAGCGAATCGCCTGCTTCTGCGAAGGCGAACCGAGCGAGCGGGAGAGAGAGAGAGAGGGGGGGGGAGACTATCAGGAGAGACAGACTCGTTTTCGGCAGCAATGGCACAGGGCGACCGCAGTGCGTACGAGCAATGGGGTCAGCACCAGCACTACCCGTATGCACCATCGCCACACCCACCCACCCACCCTGCAATTTGGGCGAAGCAATAAGGCGGAGGTAGTGCGGCGCCAACGCAACCCACAAACAAATTACGCGAGCCAAGAGCGGCTGTGCTACTACTGCACTGCAGGTGCTGCCCTCCCCTGTGTCTCCAAGTAGAAGTGGATATCCCCTTGCCTGACAGCCAACCCCTCCTCCCTTGTGGACATAACCTGCAGAACGAGTGAAGGGAGATCATCCTTGTGTGTGTGATGCCCTGTATCTTCAAGACTTCTATTTCAAGGCTCCTCACCCCCTTTCCACCCTCTTGCACCCCACTGCCACAGGATGCCTGAGGGCCCGATGGGTGGTGGCTACGGCGGATGGGAGGCGTCGTACCCTCCCCAGGGGGCGTACGGCGGCTACGGCGCACCGCCGATGGGGGGGCAGATGCGCGGTGGTATGCAGCACTTCCCCTCTCCGGTGGGGGGGGGGGGTGTGGAGGGGCGGTGCGGGCGCCCCTCCGCTTGGGATTTTGCAATGTTTTTTTGGGTGTCGGTTGGATTTGTCTGCATCGAGCCAAAGACCCCCCGCCCCCCCCATTGGGGGCCCTCGCTACCAGTCACAGCTCGTCAGTCAGTGAAGGGGAAGTGGGGCTGCTTGCTCGATTTTTCTCACCCAGTCACATCTGGTAGCGAACGGCCCCATTTGTTTTATGCGCAACCCTTCTGCGGGGTGAGGTGCGTTTGACACAAACACAAAACATTGCCCCCCCCGCCCCCCCGCCCCCACGCATGTGTTTTATGCCGGCCCACCCTACCCATCACAGGCTGGGGCGGGCAGCGCCAGCGCCGTGAGGAGATGGAGAGCGGCCCCTACGGCGCACCCTACTTCGGCGGTGGCGGCGGCTACTACCACGAGGGGTACCCCCCGCAGCCGGAGGGCTACGGCATGCACCCCCACAGCAGCTACGGGCACGGCCCTGTCAGCCACGGCCCCCCCATGCACCACCAGCCGCCCCAGCAGCCCATGGGCCACCGCCAGGGTGCCCCCAACAAGCCGCGCCGCAGCCTCGAGGAGGAGTATGCATGTGATGGGGGATGGGGTGTGGTGTGGTGGGGAGGTGGGGGTTGTTTGTTTGGAAGAACAGCGACCAGCTAGCAGCTAGGTTTTCGCACTGAAAAATCGTGGCAACGTTCGGTATCCTGCACACAAAGCATTGGCAGGCACCGTTTGTACAAAACAAAGAATGCGGTGCCAAGTATTTTTCGAGCTGAAAGTGCAGGCAGACAGGTGGAGATCACTCAAAGAGCAGGCACGTGGCTGCGCTCGGGCATCCTGCCGCATGTGGGCACAGTTTCGCATGGGTGTGGTGAACATTGCAACTCCCGAGCATCGTTTTTTAGGGGGGCAAGCCAGTGGAGGGTGCATTGCACACCCATACCACACCCGCACCACACTCACGCAGCATGCGCTCCTTCTTCGTCTCCCGCCTGCTGAGGGCGCCCTTCCGGAAGACGATCCTCGGTGAGAAGGGTGTGAAGGAGCCCAACCCGGAGTTCGAGAAGCCGGAGGTGAAGGTATGCAGCCCGTGGCCAGCCTTGCCGTGCCCCCCCTCCCCTTCCCTCACCCGTGCTGACCCCCCCCTTCGCTTCCTGCCGCGTCTTGTCCCCGCCGACAACACCTCCCTGCCCGTTCGCTGCTGCAGAAGTGCGTCGAGGAGTACATGGCGATCATCGCGGAACTGGTGAAGGCGGCTGGCTCCGAGTTCAGCATGGCTGACATGGTGCGGAAGTGCGAGGTGTTCTCCAACACCCACGAGACGGTATGACGTGAAAGGACACAAGGGAGGTGGGATGAGATGTCATTCTTGCTGCGCTCTGCCGCTTTTCTGGACCCCACACCCCACACGATTTTGCCGCCCCGCAACGCCGCCCAAACCCTCCCCGCCAAAACTTCCACCAACCTTCTTCGGTGTGGGGTGCAGCATCACCCAACGCAACCATACAAAGCCAACCTTCAACCAGAGCGGTGATCCCACCTCGCACGAATCAAAAGGGCGCATTGCCTTCGGCACCTTCACGCAGGCCCTCCTTTGGGAGAACCCCGCACACCCCACCCCACACCCCACCCCACCACCACTCCACAGCACGCAAGCTGGATCAGCGCACGCAAGCTGCGTGAGGACCTCGACGCCAACATGCTGCAGCGCTCTATGCCTGCCATCGCCTGGAAGGAGAGCGATCGCCCCGCAAAGGGCCGCAAGGGCGGCAAGGGGGAGAAGGGCGAGAAGGGTGAGAAGGGCGGTGCGGACCGCCCGCAGGCGGGCAGCCGCGGCGACGGCGAGAAGGGTGAGAAGGGCGAGAAGGGCGGCAAGGGCGGGAAGCGCGAGGGCGGGAAGGGCGGGAAGAAGGGCGAGAAGGGCGGGAAAGAGCCGAAGGGCGTGCAGCTGGAGGTGGTGCTGCAGATGGGCGGCAGCAAGCGCAAGCAGGCGAAGCACAACAAGGAGCAGGAGCGCAAGGCGAAGGAGGAGAAGGCGCGCCTCGAGAAGGAGCAGGCTGAGGCCGCCGCCGTCGCCGCCGCCGAGGCCGAGGCCGCTGCCCAGGCAGCGGCGGAGAAGGCGGAGGCTGAGGCAGCAGCAGCTGCTGAGAACGCCGCCAACGAGGAGGCGGAGGGTGCGGCAGCCCCCGAGGCGCAGGAGGAGGCGGGTGAGGGCGCCGCCGAGGAGGCGGAGCAGGCCGCTGATGCCGAGGAGACAAAGGAGGAGGGCGAGTCAGGCGAGGCGACCGCCGAAACCCCTGCCGACGGCGGGCAGGAGGAGGAGCAGTAGACAGGAGGCGTGTGTGGGGGGGGTGGGGTGGGTGGGGTGTTGTGTATGCATGCTGTATGATGCACAAAAAAAAAGGAAATGTGGCGGGGTCGGTGGGTGCGTGTTCTGCACTCTTCGCGTTGCAGGTGGGGGGGGGGGGGGGAGAGAAAGAGAGAGAGATCTCGGAAATATGGAAAAAAATAGGGTCCACGTGTCAAAATGTGTGTATCAAATGTGGACTTTGGGATGGGGAGAGAGAGGGGGGGGGGGCGCGTGCATCAAAGGGGGGAAGGAGGGGGTGTGTGGTGTGGGCGATTTTTTTTGTGTGTGTGTGTGATTTTTTTTTTAGTGCATTCTGCACTGCTCTGCATAGCAAAGAGGAAGAGAGAGAGAGAGAGAAAATGATTATTTTCACGTGTGTGTGGAGGGGACGGTGGAGGTGGTCATCTGACTTCGCTTCGGTGCGGACCTCCGCGAAACAACTAGGTTAACGTGTGTGTGTGTCTGTGTGCTGCGTGATGATCATTTTATCGTTTTTTTAAGGCGAGCGTGTCTGCCCCCTCGACGGGGTGAACAAACTCAATGTCCCCTCCAAGGGCCCCGGGATCCCTCAGAACCTCGGGTGGTATGGCGTCTTGCATCTGACGGAGATCTCGCTTGTCTCTGATCTTTTTTGCTCGCAGGATGTCATGATCCAGCAACACCTTGCCAAGAAGCAGAAGAACCGCCACACCGTTGTGTGGGCTGGAGAGAGAGAGAGAGAGACGAGAGACGAGCAGCAACTCACCCTCCCACCGCGTCGTGCAGAGAACTGAAAAAAGATGTATTTTTTGGTCATTTATTCTCTTCCTTCTCGCATCCCCCCCTTCCCCCTTCCCCCTTCTCCCTTCTCCCTCCCCCTCTCCCCTAGAGTGGCTTCTATTTCAATTGCCACAGCAACCCGTGGGTCGTGTCTGGGGGGGGGTGTATGGGGGTCCGGATTCGGTGTGTGTTCTCCACTACAAAAAAGGAATGTTCCCGTGTGTGTTGCTGGTTGCTGCTGTTTTGTGCTGCGTGGAAAGTTTTTTTTCCCCCAGCCCCTCCGTCGCTGCGATTGTTGCGGCATTTTTATTGCAGTATCGCATCGGGAGGGGGGGGGGGGGGCAAAAAAGGGGGAAGCAAAACTAGCAGGAAAAACTCCCCATCCCCACCCTGTCCCATCCCTCACTCAATATCAGAATATGGCATGTCCGTGACACGAGCCAAACACGCACACAGTGCTGTGCTCTGTCGATGGTACGACACATAGCCGCAGGAGTTCGAACAACGCAAAAAAACTTAAGTTGCAAATCAGAGGATGGTGCCTTCGTCAGGCGACCTTATCGAAAAATGGTGTTGTCGAAAACGCTTCGCACAATGCAAAAAATTACGCTCGAGCTACGCACGAAGTACGCAAGAATGCAATTTGGACTTGACTGGTCGCAAATGGCGGTACGCATGCACTACACACAATGTGTGCACGAACTCCGCAGAACTACGCACAAACTACGCAATTTGGAATTTTCGACAACGCCAGAATAGGAAATGCACCTCAAAAACTGCGCCTCATTGGCACACTGTCACAAAGCCGGCCCCCATCCGGCTCAATACAAATGGGGGACGGGGTGTGCAGTTGAAAACATGAAAAAAAACGTAGCGAGCGTGTTCACAATGCACGCTGTACCAACCCCCCTCTCCCTACACTAGGCCTTCGGGATAACGGGGTGTGCGGGGATCACTCCCGATGCCTGTTTCTCGGCCTTGCCTTTACGCCAGGGACAAAGTGGGGGGGAGTGCTGTCGGGTTTCCAGAGAACAGACAGAGAGAAAATATATGCACCCAGCCCCCCTCCCCTCCCCCCCCCCCCCTCTCTCTCCCCCCTGTCCCCCCCCCCTCACCCCAACTCGTGATTGCCGCTATTCTCAGCTTTAACGTAATAAGAAACAATAAAAACCCCGGAGTGGTTTTTTCCCCCCTTCCCGCCCTCAGCCCCACGTCCCTCAATACCATCCCCCGGCCCTGTGAGGGGAAGATCCAATGGAAACCAGTGAGTTGGTCAGTTCGGGGTAGCTTGTTTTTCCAGAGGGAATGCTCAAAGAAAGGGGGGGGTGGGGGGTGGGGAGGGTAGGTGGTTTTCACGAGTCACGTCAGGCAGTTCAGACAAGCAGCTCCCCACATCTCGTGGGTTTTTTTGGGGGGGTAGGGGGGCAGTGTTGCCAACACCCTCGGAGCGTGCAGCCCTTATTTTGCGCACACCTGTTGAGCAGAAAATGTCACGACATCACAGCCCAAGCGTGCTCCGCACCGCCGCTGCGCCTCGCCCGCATCACAGATTTTGATTGGGTTGAGGTTTTAGTGTCCGGAAGCGTCAAACGGAAATCACAAGCATCAAAACAAACAAAAACATACGACCTGAGCAGAGTGGCTGTACTGCGGAGACCTTTTCCCCTGAGGGTGGCGGGCCTGCGTCTGCACACTTCGGGCTCCAAGACCCCGGCTACCGCATCGTGCGCACGGTGTGCCCCGCTTCCATTCCATGAGTAAGCCTTTTTCACTTGTAAACGGGTAATGAATTGTGCACTGCACACCGTTTTCGGTGTCCCAATCATTTCGGGGGTGGGGGGGGATTCTGCATAACAGACACGGCGAGAAGTACGACTGACACACTTCAGGAATCTGTCACTTGCTTGCATTGCACGCATCTTCTTACTCATGAATGACGGGGCCCACTGTGCACACATGGTGAAGGCACCGCCCCACAGGGATGGGGCAGTGAAGTCTATTCCCCTTCCCCTCGGTGCCTGGCCCTCGTTGCTCGTTGGCTATCATGGGGTGAAGGGATATGATTTGCCCAGAGAGGTGGGATTGTGTGTGGCTGTGGTGTGCGTGCCGGAGGCTGTACGTCAGAGCGGTGAGATTGTGGGGTGGGTGGCCAGCGCCCATGCCAGGACCGGAGGATCGAGAGAGAGAGAGAGAGAAGACGAGGGAGGGAGGGGGGGGAAAAGAAGAAAACATAGCAAACGCTGCTGCATCATCCGAAGATTTTCGCCCCACACACCCCACCCCTGCCCCGTGTTGGTTATTGGCCTTGTTGTGTTGTCCAGGCTTGTTTTGTCTCTAGCATGCGTTGCACCCATTGCACCCAACGAACCAGAGTGTAAAACCCCCCCCCCCCCTCTGTTCACATCACGCACGTCATGCTGTCTCGATACCTGGGTGTGTGTGTGTCGAAGCTGCCCAACTCATAAACCGATCCACAAGTGCGAGAGAGAGAGAGATTTGACAGCGAAAAATTTGCCTCACCACACAACAACTCTGCACCATCTGCCGCCACACCACCCACCGCACCGCACCCCCCCCCCCCCCCACCCACCTGCAGATACACCCCTCAACACACAGCACTCAAAGACGCGCCTGCCCCGCGGGTTTAGGGTCGCCTCAGCGCAGTAGTGACCTGCTTCCTTTTCTGCGCAAACAAGACCCTCTGCTTTCGCTGACCGCCCCGTTTTTTTAGAGCCCTTCGCAGCTCTCCCGCGCGCGGCCAGCACAAGCGTCTTTCTGTTTTTTTTGTTCTCCCCCTCACCCCACACCCTGCACACCCTCTCCCCAAAGCGGGTGAGGTTTTGTTCGTCTCGCGCGATTTCTTCTTCTTCGCAGCCGAGCCGCGCGGCCCTCGTGTCGGCTTCCAGCAGCTCCGCCGCATCCTCCACCACGACCCCGCGGGCAGCCCCGTCCTCCCCCTCCGCGTCGATGGGGCGTAAGACGATGCAGAGCCAGAAGCTCGCCCTGGAGGGCGTGGTGTTCTACGCGCTGAACCTCGTTGGCGACTCCTGGACCCTCCAGGCGGCGCAGGTCGGGGCACAGCCGGTGACGCAGATGTCTTTCGCCACCGGGTCTGACGAGGCTGGGCAGCGCCACATGCTGCGCCGCGTCGGGATCAGCAGCAAGACCCTCCAGGGGTGCGGCGTGTCGCTGGAGCCGGGCTGCTTCTTCACATGCGAGCGCGCGACGATCATCTTTGAGCAGAGCACGCTGGACAGCACCATCATCTCGCTGAAGAAGATCAACGCATACAGCCAGATGGGCTCCCCGCTTGCTGCGGACTGCACCGCCGTGATGGGTGACGAGAAGCGCCCCTGCGTGCACAACGACTGGGATGACGTGCGCACCCGGAAGGGGTTCAAGACCCTGCGGTGCCGGATCTGCCAGGGGAGGTGGAAGGTGCGCAACACGACGCCGCGCTGCCTCGCCTTCCTCCACGACAACTGCACCGACCCCGACTGCGACGGGATCCACGTCCGCCGGAAGAAGTCCCCCCAGGCGGGGTGCGAGTCGGGATGCGACACGCAGACCAACGCTGCCCGCAGCAGCATCGTCTCCCAGGTGTGGGACAGGTGCCACTCCGAGGTGGTGTCCTGCGCCAGCGACCTGCCTTCGACGGAGGTGTCTGACGAGTGCGATGCCAAGGCGGATGACGACCTCTGTGCTGGCCTCCGCGGGCTCCTGAGCGAGCTCCCGTTTGAGCCGACGGACAGCAGCGCGTCGCTCTGCTGGACAACGACCCAGACCTCGCTCAGGCCGACACCCACCTCCCCTGAGTCTGACCTGCCGGTGTACGTCGCGCCCTACCCGCCGATGGCCCACCTTCTGGACCCCGTGTACTCCCGCCCCCCGTCCTGCATTGTGAACTGCTGGCTGGACAACGACTCCCAGACGGCCGGGACGAAGCAGCCGTGAAACCCCTGAGGGGCACACAACGGAGGGCCGCCGTGGGAGAGGGAGAATACGCCAAACCTGGAAGAGAGAGCGTGGAAGAAGGGGATGGGGCTGGGATAGTGGCAGAGTTTGAAACCGGAAGAATAAAAAGGGGTGTGGGGGGGGGGGGGGTAGGAGGGGTGTGTGGGGAATGGTAATCCCCCTTCCCTTTCTCCCCCCCCCCCTTTCCCCCCTTCTCCCCCCCTCCCCCTTCCCACCCGGAGAGAGAGGGAGAGAGAGAGCGAGCGTGTTGGTGTGAGGAATATTTTGGCTGAAATATCGCTTAAAAAATTGGATGATAACAGCGCTGCTCTCTCGTGCAAGGTGGGGAGGGGAGGGGAGACGCTTTAGAGACGTAGTTGATACCCCGCTGCCGATCTGCCCCCATCGTTCTTTGTCTTCTGCTTCTCCCTCCTTCAATCCCCTGTGAGGTTTGATGTAGCATGGTGTGTCATCATAGCATGGGTCAGTTCTTCGCTCCACCTTTGGAGTGAGCTTGTTCCCATGTGTATCACATCGTCGTATGCTATTGAGTCGATAACTTACTATTCGAGTCTCTTCACTCGAAAAAAAAATGTGTGCAGGTGGGCGAACTGCGCCCTAACCAAACAGGTGTCACCTCCCCCGGCACGGTTTGACCAGAGCAAGCAGGAAAAGCCCCGTTTATATCCAATGTATTTCCCTGACATCGCCGAACCGAGAACCAGAATGAACCAGCATCCGACCTTATGTTGAGGAGCGGGGGTGGGGGGGGGGGGGGGGTTGGGCTGTCTTTCTACAATCAAACCCCCTTCTTCTTTACCCCCCCCCCCATTCCCCCAAGCAAAATTTTAAAAATAACTCAACAGAAAAAAATTCACCCCGATATTCACCCTATTCTTTCACTCTTCCACAAAGTAAAACTGAACCCCGTCCGGTTTTACGCCCGCCTCCTCCCCTCCCATCCCCTCTCTTCCTACTTCATCCTCCCCTTCCCCAGCTCTCGCCCATCTCTGTCTGTCTTCATTGCCCAACAACCCTCCCCGCCTCGCCGCCATCTCGCGGCCCTTCCCGTTTCTTGCATCTTATTTTTCGGGCATTCAATTCGAACTGTGTTCTTTTTGTCGAAAAAAAGGACATCTCTACCACATGTCTTCCTTCCCTCCCCCTTCCCTGGTGGTGGTGTATGCATGGGGAGGCATCTTCTGCAAGGGTTGAGCATGCTTCCACCCAACAAGCATGCCTCGCTCTGAGGATTCAGAGCGCAAAAGACAGACACACACACAAACACACAGGCACAATATTGTGATGCTGACACAACCCCACACCACCACCCATCCCTCCATCCCCCCCCCCCCCTCCACTTCACCCCCCCCCTTTCCCCGAAGAGCAGCTGCCAACAGCAAAAAAAAGCCCCCTCCCTTCCCCCCCCCCCCCCCCCACACACACACACGCACACCAATCACACTCTCGTCAAATGTTTGAAGAATTGAATCCGATGATCCCCCCCCCCCCCCTATACCTCTGCACCCCCTTATATTCCGTTTCACACACGCGCACACACACACACACAATGGGGTGATCGAAATCGCGTTTTTGACCCATACGCAACCTACACGGAACCCGGTTCTCGATCACCCCACACAGCATTGCCAAACAGCGCACACCGCAGCATCTCCCCTTTCCCCCCCCCCCCCTCCCCCTCCCCCTCCCCCCCATGATTCATGGCATACGTGATCTGCGCCTTCCTTCCATCTCGCTACGTCCACCTCTCACCACCTTGTCATGAGCTGTGTGTGGGCCCTGTGGAGGGTGTGGGGGGTGGTGTGTGTGTGTGTGTGTGTGTGTGTGTGTGCGCGTGTGATATGCCCTGTGCTGTGACCCCCCAGAGAGTCCGGGTTCTGACACGAGGGGGGGGGGGGTTTTCCCCAGTGCTGCCACAGGGCTGTGCCCTCTCACTCACCCACCCCACCCTCCTCTTCACCTCCCCTGCTACCCCCGCCCCCCCTCCGCTCGGTAGCACACCGACTGGGCGCCTTGACCGCCCTTCGACCACCACCCCCTCTGACCCTCACCCCCCCTCCCTCCCTTCCTCTCCCCCAGCAGGCCAAATGAGGGGAACTGTCCGTGGGGAGTAGTGCCTTCGCTCTGCATATGATGAACACAAAAAAAAATAATCGTTCAACTTCCTTTGTCTTTTTCAAAAGGCATATTTTTTTGCTGTGAATAGCGGAGGGGGCTCTCCTTCGGCAGGTGCGGGCGCATTGCTGGTGGGGAGCGGGAAAAGGGAGGCGGGACAGGGGTGTGAGTTAAAGGGTGGCTGTTGGGCGGTTGTTTTGTTCTGTCCAGCCTGTGCTTCGGCGGTCGGGGATTGCCTCTGTGGGGGGGTGGGGGGGGGGGGGTGGGGGGTAACAACACTGGCAGAAAAGAAGCACGCGGCACCAACCATCTTTTTTGTTCTTGATGTGAGGGAGGGGGGGGGGGTCGGGACACCGAGCTTTCGACGGGGGGGGGCGGGGCGGGGGCGGGCAGTTGGGAGGCTCCCCACAGCCCCCCCCTCCGCCCCCCACCCCCTGGAGCTCAGCCACCCAACGAACCCCCTCGGCGTATCACTCTCTCTCGTATGCTTCAAGTGTGAATAACCCCGGAATGAAGATACCCGCCGTAGAAGATACACCCACCACCACCCCCTCCCTCCCTCCCTCCCACCCTTCTCTTCATCCCCTCTCGATGCGACGGGTGGGGCCCAACACCACGCAACGCTGCCCTGCCGCCTGAGATATGGCACTGCGGCGCGTTGGCAAGACAAACGCCGTTCCGGCTGTGCCCCGAGCACAGTTGGAGGTGGTGTGAGGGGAGAGGTGAGAGAAGGAGAGGAAGATGGGTGATTGGGGGGGGAGGAGGGGGGTGAGGTGGGTCTTCTCTGGCCTTCTCTGCCCCTGGGGCAGGGTCTCTCTTGGCACCCACCCCTGAAATGGCAACACTGCTGGTGGGGTGGGAGCACAAACAAAAGGAAATTCATCAGAGCGGTTGTAGCTGTGAAGTGATAGGGCGCTTTTTTTTGCCCATCATCCAAAAAGAAAATAAAGCAACAGCATCAGCAGCAACAGCAACGACAATATCAGCAGCAGCAACAAATTGGAGTGGCAGATTTTATTTTCGGGCGAACAAAGCCAAACAGCCCCCTATTTCTAGACCCCCCCCCCCCCCCATCTTCCCTGTGAAAATCTCCCAGGCACGTCCTTTGGAAAAGTGACGGCAGTTATGTTATGTGACTAAACCTATTTCGTGTGTGAACTCCTTCAGCCCCGCCACACCACGGCCTCTATATGCTAGGCCTATTTCTTGAGCCGTTTTGAGACGACATTAGACCAGAACGTCGTAAAGTACGATTATGTTTATATGTGATACCAGTCATGTCATGGTCCAGGGCACTGGGGAGGGGGGGGGGGGTCACGGGAGATGTCTGGGGTCTGGTGGTGTGGGGCTAACTCGCCTCCTCCCCCACCCCATTCTGGGGCCCCTGCACCCCCTCCCCCCGCCCCATTCAAAAAAAACAGCGTTTCAAAAAAAAAGAACACGTTGAAGAATTGTTCAAAAAATAAAATGAAGCGGTGAACCTTGACAAAGATTCACAACTACTCCTTCCCCCGAAAAAGTCAATCGTTCAAAAATCGTCCGATTTTAAAAGAAGTCGGGTCGGTTTTTTGTGTTCTCTCGGTGTTCTGCGTTCGAAAAACACTGTCTGTCGCTGATGCAACTGATACCTTTTCTCTCTTGTGATGCACCCGGTTGCCATTAGCATTCCTCTCGAGGTTAGCGCGACCCCCTCCGTGAGTACGTCTGAGCAGTCTCGAGCCACATCTGTGTGCGCCATACAATACTCTCTCGACGCCAGGCAGTAGGTGGTCGTTAGCAACACCTTCCTTTCCATTCTACCTCTCTCTCTCTCCACAGTCCACGGAGACACCTCACGAACACCATCTCCGCAGCTACCAAGGTAGGGCACTCTGCAAAGGGCTAGCCTCATCTGTGCTGCGTTGCCTTGGTTGTGTTGTGGGAACACCGTACGTCTGTGCCTGCCTGTGGTGGGTCGGGGTGGGGGGTGGGGGGTGGCAAGGGGGGGGGGAAACAAAAATCCTGTGCACAATAGGCACTGCCCCCTCTGCGAGGGAGGCTGTGTGGCACACGACCCCGCCACCACCACCACCACCACCCCCACCCCCACCTCTGCCCCCTTCTTTTCCTATCCTGTTCCCTCAAGGGGGAGGTCCCTCGATTTGCCACTATTTTCACCTGCCCCCTGGTTTGTTGCTGTGTTGTGGCAAGGTCAGGGCTGTGGGCGGGTCGGTAGAACAACCGAAAAATTAATCCCGTTCAAAAAAAAAAGCCCGTCGATCATATTCAGGGTAAAAGATAGGGTTCCGGGCTGCGCGCCGAAAACCGGGGGTAATCGGGGGTAAAATTTCGGCCATTTCCCCAAATGGAAGGGCTTTCCCTTCCCACAACACACCACCCCACGCCACTCAACTGGGATGGGCAGGGTGGAGAGTCTGCAGGGGACTGACCTCGCCGCCGCTGCCAGGTCCGAGAGGAGCGCGCTCCTTCTTGTCGTCAACGCGAAGGAGCCAGTCGATGAGGAAGGCGTTCTTGAGAGCGTGGTGGTGTTGAAAGCACCGCAGGTTGCCCTTGCGGACTTGGTTCTGGACATGCACAGGCCACAGGGGGGTCTGGGGGGCGGAGCCCCCCAGCCGCCGGAGGCCACGGTAGTGAACAGCTGATTCTGCTCCATAGTCGCACGCCGCATGTAGGCAACGTGCACCTTGTGCTCAACAGGTTCATTGGGCGAACGCCTGGGGCAGGGCACTGTGCTCTTGGCCCCGGCCTCCTCTGGCCAAAAAGTACCCTGGAATAGTACCCGGACAGAATCTCAGAAAAATCCCGGTGAAAAAAAAAAAGAGGCACCCCCGGTTTTTCGGGGCAAAATCTCGAAAACCGGGGCTAAGCCCCGTTTTTCATAACAGTATCTTAAACACTGATCATATTGCCTGATTCTGCTTTTAGAGATGTTCTTTGATCCAAAAACTCCCGCCAGGTAATGCATGGAGTAGGGTGGGGTGTGTGTGTGGGAATGGGGGCCACCAACTGTGGTTTGTCAACACTGGCATACCCATGGGTTGGCGTAGAACGCACCGCGATGCCCATTGCCGCCTATCTACACCACCTCCTCCTCCCCCACCCCCCCCAAAAAAATTAGCTACGTCACTCCCGGTCGCTCTCACGCGCCGGGTGTGGTCGTCGATACCAAAAAAAACATTACTACCAAATATTGCCCCACACGGGGGGGCCCACGTTTCTGTTGACTGCCACAGACCCCGTCCTCCCCACCCCCCCCCCCCCCCCCACCCTCGGAACAATCAATTCTACATTCTACTCTTTACCCCCCCCCCCCCACCTCATCGGAACCTCTTCTTCTCCCCTCCCCCCTCCCGAACAGCATGTTCCCCCTAAACCACACCAAACCTCCTCCACCCCACCTCCCCCACTCCCCCCCTCCCCTCCCCCACCCTTATTGGGTTAGCCGTCTTCGCGTTATTGGCGTGTGTGGGAGGAGGGGGGTGAGGGTTGGTGGCGCGGGTTTAGCGTGCACCGGGTTCTCTCTCTGTGTCAGCGGAACTCTCGCGGGGGATTCGTTGGTTCGGTGAGTCCGGCATGCTGGATCCAGCGTTGCGCTATGGGATATATGCAGAGCTTTGCGTGTTTTGTGTTGGCGCAGTGGGGGGATGGCGTGGGTGGATACGTCAGAGTCAGCTCGGTGCGACCTCCCTCCTTCCTCCTTAGATCAACGTGCGTCTGTGCGGAATCCACACAAGACCAAAAATGAGCGTCACCCAGACACGCGGAGTAGCCCAACGCTCATCATAATGTCGATCAATCTGCTTCCCGATCCTACACAATCTCTCATTCTCTGTTCCTCCTCCTCCCCCTCCCCCGGCACACATCACCGCTCGCTCTGGCGCCTTAGATTCGCCTGGGAAGGGGGGATGCCCGGGGTGGCACGCCTGCGGGAGACACTGTAAATGGCTTTTACCTCCCTTTCCCCCGCCCCCTCCATTTTCCCGCTCCCCATTATCGCCCCAAGGGGCTGGGTCAGGTGGCCGGTGGAGGCCACGGGGCCAACCCCACCCCACCCGGCAATCGTCAGAACCCATCCTGGATGGGTTTTGATGCCAACGGTGGCCCCCACCCCCACCCACCCCCATTCCATTGCCCCCCAGCGTTTGCTCCACTCGACTCACCCTCATCTTTCACGCAGAGCAGGGGGGTTTCTTGCCCGACGTGCTGCCCTGCTTGTTGTTTCCCGTGGTGGTGATGCATGAGAAAAAACGGCTCTCAGTTTCCTTCCTTCTGTTCCTCTTGTGGGTTCGTCGATGCCTTGTGTTTTGTGAACATCCGTTTTTTTATTTTACTAGTTACGAGCGACGAAGCGTAGCGAAGTCGCGAAGTAACGAAGGAAATCGTACGACTGAAGCTTTGGATTAGCACCTCATGCCACTTCACAGGGCCTCAACACAGCCTTGAGACAGCAAGTGTGCGCTCAACAAAAAGTAGTCCGGAACTGTTCTCCCACAGTTGCTGGACAGGGTGTCTATAATAAAGCGAAAGGAGTACGATTTTCATATGCGTTGGAGCTTTTCGTGTGCTGTACGCTGTGCCTCCCCGTGCACACATACGTACAAAAGAAAACACATTATCACACACAACATTTCCCCCAGCTATAGGTTTTTGCCCCACAACAATGGCTGACCTTTCAAAAAAAATGCAAAACAAAAATGATTCTTTTATGGCTTCCGTTTCCATCTACTTTACCTGAGATTATCTACCGCTCTCCCATTTTTTTTCAACACTATGAAAAAAAAGAGGGTGTGTATTTTGTGGTCATATATGAAATCGAAATGAACCGAGAACAAATTGCCTGAAGAACTCCAAACCGGCCGAACCCTCTGGGGTGGGCCAGCTATGATCACGGCCAAGACCGGTTCAAATCGTTCAAAAAACCCCCATTGTTTGATTCAAAAAACATGTGACAAAAGAATGAGAAAAATAACGCGCGAATAAATCCATCCGCCACAACCAGGTTTGTGTCTTAACCAACGCAAAGCAAACCGCGTGTCGGCCCTATTTTTACGCTTTCAGAAGCAGCACATCCCCCCTTGGAGGACGCACGTCCTGGCCTGGCTGGGGTGCCTGTGTTCTGGAGCGAGCGAGAAGTGAGCCCCCCTCTGTGCCAAAGTGTGTCCTGCACATCGGCATGCCAGTCTGGCACAGTGTGAAAAGGCTCGCAAGAACTGCGAATTATGATTTTTTTTTATTGTTTCAGCCGCCATGCCGTGACCTTTGCGGGATTCAGAATCGGGCCCAGGATATGCCCCCGCATCTGCTGCATGTGTAGTCAAAGCCGTCGAACCATACAAACCATCAAGACAGGCCACCGATATTCGGCACACCGACCAGCGACAAATCAACCGTGCTCCGTGTGACGAGACATCACCCGCCCAATTTTCTGCGCTTCGTATTTGTCATCTCCGCCAAGAACACTTCTTCCGGATCTGACAAAATCGGAGGCAAAAAAAATGGGGAGTGGGAGGGAAATGGGGCGGGATAACCGCCTCGAATCCCCCCACCTCTGACGCGTGTTTTTCGGGTGAATTAGAGCGCACACACACACCACCACACACAGCCCACAGGGGGGCAGGGTTTTGTCCAGCCGGGTGTTCCCATAACTTACCTTTCATCCTATCTCATTTCATTTCATCTCTTCTCATTCTTATTGTTTCAGTGCGGGGTGGGGGAGGGGGTGCAGTGTCTGCTGAAAAGTCGCTCCACATCGTCCAAGCGATATCACTGATCTGGTCGTCCCGCACGCCAGACGGGTGGTACTCGATACCAAACGGCAAAAGGCACCAGGAGGATTTGGGTTCTTCGCCACCGGTGTATCGGTGATGTGTCCGGGAAGGCCAGAAGAGATCCCTCAGTATGATGCAGCCATCCGACTCCTCCTCCGCCCGACAAGGTCCCAGCCGGTGTCGGGTGGTGAATATTCTTCTTTTTCCTACTCGCGTTCAGCAGTGCGGTCAAACCAGCCAACTGCTTGATTTTGCACCAGCGGCTTATCTAAGCCGCAAAGGGCTGTCTGCGACGAAAGAGGCGATCTCGCCGCCACGATAAAAAGAAATCAAAATACATTCCATCAATCAACACCAAGCAGTGTGATCCCCACTCCCATCCGACTTCGCTTCTCTGTGAGTGCAACTTTTTTTTTGTCCAGCATATTTTTCTTTTTCCCGTTTCTGTCTCCCATTTTTCGGGCAGCAGTTCTTTGTGTTATCGTCCCAACGGCCTTTTTCTCTCACAGCGAAAGGGGGAGAAGAAGTTGGAACTAATTAAGAACTACCTGAGCCGGTCTCTTCAGGGACCCACCAAAGATCTTCATATTTTTTTTTGTGAATGCAGTGGTCTGAAAGGTCTTCGCTCTGGAGTGCAGGTCCCTCACACAGTTCCGCACACAGTATGGGTGTCAATTTGATCCATTTCTGACACAGGCCGAAGATTACCCAGCCGACCATGCAAAGAATGCTGGCTGGTCCAGTGATGGTCAGGCAGTAGTTCGTCGGAGACAGTGGCAACTCTCACAGAGTGCCCACTCGTAGTAGGGTCAAAAAAAACGTACAAAAAATTCAGCCGAATTCAGAATCGTTCAAACTAATATTTGGCACAGAACGGCGCCCGTTTCGCGTGAACGCTGAGAAGCTCAGTTGCCCTTGCATGTGCCTTACCCGGCTCTCTCCTTTTATTTTCGCCTTTCCCTTCAAGCCAAAACCGCGAGAGGCAGTGCCGCTGGCAGCTCTGTTGAGCTGTGGCTGCACTGCCACCAACAAGAACCCAACCGCTACGGAAAAGCCAAAAGGGGGTGTTTGAGGTGAGGCACAGGCAGGCCTGGAGGCGGCTTCAGCAGGGGCGTGTGGCGGGGGGGCATAATCCCCCCGCCTTCCAAAAAAAATCAACAACAACACCTTCAGACTTCCTGATCTTTCAAGAATTAGGGGATCGGGTTACTCTTTTCCCAACGCTTGGAAGGCATCCATGAAGTGACCTACCCACACCTACCCCCCCCCCCCCCCTCCCACCCCCGTGGTCTTTCGGGGCCCAACGCCCTACCACCAGCCCCACATCCCCAGCTATTTCCTGTTTGCTGTTCTATTGTATTTCTGCTTGAGCCTCTCTCTGCATATTACACCCGCATCATTTTTTTAAATCCTTCACGAGGGTGTGGCGAGTGTGAGCGTGACCCTAACCGTTCAGAGCAAGTGTCCCGCCACAGAGAGAAGATATTCACGCCCATTCTTCACGAGTGATGGGGCCGTATCGGATTCGCTCTGGGAAAGAAACGGTGCATTGCTTTTGGCGCGGTTCCCCCTATTTAAACGTTATAGGTGAAAACCCCGCCGAGCTTTGCCTTGAATCAGATTTGCCTTCCCAATAGCGACGAACCCCGCTCATATTGAGCGGTCGGGAAGTGTCGGCTTTGCAGTGGAGATGCGGGCAGTCTTCCTCCACAATTATGTGTTGGTGATATTGCACGCCCCCTGCAAACTTCCACCCCAGCCCACCCCACCCCCCCCCCCCCCCCCCAACACAAAAAAACAAACGTGGTGTTCGCTGCAGCACGTGGTTTTCAAGAAGTGGGCAAAAAAACAATCCTCTGATGGGGGGCCCTCCGCCCTAAGGTGCAGAAGCGTGAGCCGCCTCACAATATAGGATGCAAACCTGACACACTTTGGCACAGAGCGAAGGCCCCCAGCAGGTGTGCATGGGGGGGGGGGCCCCCCCCGATGCGTGCCCCAGTGCACAGTGACCCCCTCCCCTCCCCTGTGCTATGTGTCATGCAAAAAGGGGAGAAATGTCCCCGGAAATTCCAGCATTTCGGCACCTCACCCCGACCCCATCCTATGGGGAGGGGTGTGTTTTGCCGTGCCTACATAATCCGATCAGGTGAGGGAGGATCGTCTCGTCTTCACCTTCGACAGTTCAATTATAGCCCCCCACCCCCACCCCCACCTCGCCCCCAAGAACAACCCCTCCAGATGGTGTGGGTGTTGGTGCTGCTCTTCCGCCCCTTCCCTCCCGGCCCCTCCCCCCCACATCTCCACCCGTCCAACTCCTCCTGCCGCCCCCAGCCACCTATTTATTGCTTTTGCTGCCCTGGATTGGTTTGACAGTTCTGTACTTCTTGCGTGCCCATTTACTTTGTCCTGTGTGTGCCCAAGAAGAAAAAGAAGAAGAAAGAAGGGGGGGGGGGAATGCCCGGTGGTGGATCTGGTTCCGGTTCAATGTTCACAACAAACAAAAAAAAACGCAACGGGAAAAAAAGGAATGGATGAAAGAAAATCAAAACAAAAAACGGGGAGGGGGGGGGGGAAACCCCCAGTGCAGCTGTGGCAGCTCTATGTTGAGCTGGATGGCCACACGACTCCCCAACAAGATCTCAGAAGAAGAAAGCAATTCCGGAAAAAAATATAATTCCCCTCCCTGCGCCCACTCGGGTTCTGTTGGGTATAGAGAGGGTGTGAGCTGGAAGCCGAAGAAGCCTCACTCTGTCATGAGGGTTCCCCGAGTCTTTTTTTTGTCTTTCTGAACGTGCACGTTTCGGTTGCACTATACTATTTCGAGAAGGTCCCGAAGACCGGCCCTCTCTCCCTGTGGGTGGGGGAATCCAAATAAATCAGCTTATCTCTTTATCTCTTATCTGTCGGCGCGTCGCACGCCCCCCCCCCCCCCCCCCTGTGCGCGTCCAGTTGTTTTCTGCTTCTCCTGCTGTAATCAGTCAAAAAAAACCATCTCTCCCCCTCTCTCCATCCCCAGATAGCGTCATCGCGAACTATTTTCCAGATATTTTTTTTCTCACGCCCCCAGCAAATCCCCCAGTCATCCCACCTGCATGCCCGAGGAGGCGTGCCCCCGAAGGAGGGCGATCCCGTCCTGTGGGGGCTGCCAGAAATGCTGCCAAAAAATAAACAAAAAATGGATTTGCTGCTCTCGAACCTGCTTTGCAGGGGAAGGGGGGGGGGGTGTCAAATATTGACGTTTATCTTCTTGCTTTTTTGTTCCGTTTTGTTTGTGCAGAAACCGGTGTATGCGCAACCGGATCTGTGCAAATTGCAATGGATATTTGTTGAACTCTACTCAAAAAAGTGCCTCCTCGCTGGAGCTCATATGCTGATGCGGCGTGTCGTTCTACGCCCCAATTTGCCCATTTTTTGACAGGTTGACAGGAAATCTGAGCTTTTCACGAGGAAAAGTTTGTCTCGTGCACACAATGCACAAGCGTGCGTTCGCTCAAACAAAGAACGCAACTCTGGTGCCCCTGATTTACCCCTTTTTCACTACGCACAAACTACGCAATCTGGGGGGGGGGTCTCGCTTTTTGGTCCCCCCCCAGTTTTTTTTGGTCCCCCTTTCTGTGTGGCTACTGAGACAGGACTGGAGGCACTGCGCTGACCGAGCAAAACATTATTGCCAGAACTCACTATACACCGTACGAAAGAACGCACGACATGTGGGGCGGGACTCCAGAAACACCTGGGCAAGGTTGCCCCATGCCCAGAAACACCTGAGAAGGAAGTGAGTTCCAGGAGCCGCGTAGAACACCCTCGAGATTGTGAATGATGATACGATCACAGCCTTCAGGGCGCTGCGAGGTGCCACCCTGAAGGTGGCCCTTGACATCAAGGAGAGCGTCGGCCGAGGGGTCGACGAAAAGCTGAAGAAGGCGCTACTGGCACTGGATCCCGCGGGGTATACGGAGGTCACCGCCACACAGGCAACCTCCGCTGACAACGTCCAGGAGACGTTATCCGAGGGGATCACAACGGCACTAGAGATCTGTGTCACGGGATCCAGGCGCCCACTCTCCCTCGACGGTCTGGGGATTGTTGTTGGGTATGGTGTCGTTTCCTGCAGCTGCAAAAAAGCGTAGCAACTGTGCTTCCTTCTTCCTTAATGATGCGTTGACGCTTCCACCCGGAGGAGCTGAAGCAGGCACCGCTTAATGATGCGTTGATGCTTCCACCCGACGAGCTGAAGCAGGCACCGTGCCAAAGGGCACCCCCAAAGAGACCTGCAAAGACTGCGTCGAAACCCGCACCGAAGGCTGCCAGCGCTGCAGCACCTGAAGAACCTGCAGCACCTGCAGCACCTGAAGCGCCTGCACCCTCACTGACCCCGGAACAGCAAGAACTCCTTGAGTTTGGGGTCCCGGCATAGAGACAGAGAATGGCTGAGTAAATCAAAAAATGAGACCCCCCCCCCCCTTTTCACTACGCACAAACTACGCAATATGGGGTCGTCAGGGGCACCAGTAACTCCAAGTCTTATTTTGTCTGTGTGTGTATGTGGGGGTGGATTATATTTGTGTGCAAGCCCCCACACCAGTCTCTTAAATGTCTCTCTCTCTCTCTCTCTCTCTCTCTCTCTCTCTCTCTCTCTCTCTCTCTCTCTCTCTCTCTCTCTCTCTCTCTCTCTCTCTCTCTCTCTCTCTCTCTCTCTCTCTCTCTCTCTCTCTCTCTCTCTCTCTCTCTCTCTCTCTCTCTCTCTCTCTCTCTCTCTCTCTCTCTCTCTCTCTCTCTCTCTCTCTCTCTCTCTCTCTCTCTCTCTCTCTCTCTCTCTCTCTCTCTCTCTCTCTCTCTCTCTCTCTCCACATACCACACGCCCCTCTCCCCTGATCCCGCCTTCCCCTTTCGTACGTCCGTTCTCTTCAAAAAAAAATCCATGTCTGTGGGGGCCCTCGCTACCAGTCACAGCTCGTCACAGCTCGTCAGTCAGTGCGGGAAAGTGGGCCGCGGCTCACTTTTTCTCACTCAGTCACACTTGGTAGCGAGGGCCCCCTGTGATTGATTTTCAAAAAAATCAGTTATTTTATTCATTGCCGTTCTCCCTTCTCTACAAACCGATATGCCGCCTTCGTGCAGCCAGCCCATTCCGTTGCCATGCCTTTTATTCCTTATGGGAGTTGGATCATTTTTTCGATTTCTCCATTTTCCAGCCAAGCCCGAGATAAAAAAACCATCATGATATGCCATCGTTCAAAATAATCGTCCAAAAAAAAACCCCCCCCTCCCCGACCGCCATTCTTTTGTTGATGTTTGCCTTTAGTTTTTTCTGCTCGACACGGACACAAATGAAATAGAGAAAGCCAAAAGCCTCGAGATATTTGGGCAGACACGTCACATGCCTCAACACGTCACAAGCGCGCACTCAGCCGGGGGGGGAAGAAAATAGATCACCCCGGATGTGCTCCTGCGGATGGTGGGCAGCCTGATCAGGCCCGATTGAGAGGCGTTACTGCTACCAAAAAAATGCTCGCAACCACCTTTTTCTTTCTTTCTTTTTTTTTTCCACACAATTTTTTTTGACATCAGCGATCTGCCATCTTGACATGCCCCGCTACTATTGCCCCGAAATTAGTAGCGGCAGCAGCGAACCCTGTGGGGAAGTGGGGGGGGAGAGGGGTTTGGTGGTGCGCAGGGTGAGTGATGGCCACGGTATCCACCACACATCCGGAGGATGGGGATGATTACATCGCCACCGCAAAAATAGCCCCCCCTGCCCGCCCTCCTGTTCCCCCCACCCCACCACCCATCCGACTTGTCCTTTTTCACAGTTCAGCATAGCCCGACCGGGGACTTTCTGTGCCATTTTGCTGGATATTTTTCTTTGCGACCCCCCCACATACATCACCTCCTCCCCTCCTCCAGCCATGTTAGTTTCGTTGCTGTTTGCCCCAACAAAGAATATATCAGCATACGAATGGAAGAAGAGGGATGCGAATTGAGGGTCATCGACCCTGTGTACGTCACTAGCCGTGGTCGATGCCACAACATTTAGAAGGGAAAAAAAAACAAAATCCAGGCGAAGCGGCTGGGCCAGCGGTGATGCATTTCTTCTTTACCTTTTGGCATTTCTTCCCGTTTTCTCTTTCTCTTCGCGGATGAAGAAGTACGTCTTCCTGCCCACCCCCCCCACCCCTGAAGAAGATAACAAGAATGCCATAGGAACGAGACAAGCGCATTGCACCCTGCCCCCCCCCCCCTTTTTTTGCACCTTCCCTGGAGCTTCATTTTCTTTGTTTCCCCTGCTCAGAAATACATCGGTGTGTCAACTGGACAATCAAGTCTTAACCGGACACATCCCGCTTTCAAGCATACATGCGTACGCCCTGTATGTGGACGTCTTGCATGCCTCGTTTACCCCCTTCTCTGTTCCCCCCCTCCCCCCCCGGCATCTTCACGCCTTGTTCATCAGTCATACCCTTCCCGCCCCCCTCTGTTTCTGTCTGTGCCTTTGGGTATATCCACTGTGCACAAACAATGGCTCTGTTTCCCCCGGATCAAAATCGCATGTGGGACAAAGGTGTCGGGTGAGGGTGAGGGTTTGGGGGGGTGGGGGGTGGGGGGAGATGTGGCTGCAAAATCGTCTGGTTCTGCAGCAGGGCATTAGTTTGGGCTGGTTATCCGGTTATGATAACCAGGATTTGGAGAAACCTGGTTATTTTAAACAGGGCGTTCGCTCGGGGAGAAATAGGGGCCTATTTCGTTAAAAAAAAGATTCTGGGAAAACCCTTCTCCCACCTCTCTCCCCGGCATTTCTCCCAAGGGGGAGAAATTAACCCTTTAAGACCGAAGGCTATTTTGAGCCATTTTGGCCCATTTTTCTCCTTGGACACCAATTTGCTTCAATTTTCGTTTTTCTGCCCGACCCTGGCCGTAAATGAACGCGTTTGACTGAAAGATTCCACGATGGCCATTTTTTGTCCCCAAAAAAAACGACTCTTTTTTTGCACGGCCAACAAACAGTGAATTTGAGGGTGAAAAAATGGCAGATTTTCGAAAGCAAAAATTTTTGTGTGCCGCGGCTCCCCAAAAAGTCAGCCGAGGATGACGTTATTGGAAAGAACGAGTCAAATTGCATCGACGAAAAAAAAAGTCCGATCAAAAAGACTGAGTATGAAGCCTCTGAATGGGCACTCCGGTTTTTTGCCTATGTTCAGTACCTATTTCCCTTTGAAACCGTGGGAAAACACCCGAAATTGGGCTTTTCGTCAATCACACGCAGGAAGTCTGTCTCAGACGGCTGCAAGAGCAACTGTTGCGCTTCGCAGCAGTGCTGAACCAGCGAGAGGTGTTCGTGCGCCTTACCGATACCCTGACACCGCCTTGCCACAACCCCCATTATACCCGACCTTCCGCTTCGGCGGCTGCTACAGGCCCTTCGGGGTTTTTTCGCTCAATAACCCTCACCTCCACTTCCGCGGACTAGCTCGACGAGTAGCTCTTACGCACACGAGGCGAGGGATAAGGTGGGAAGAAAGTCTTGCTGACCTAAGGCTGATCCCCTTAGGTTCCATTGATCCTGGCTCACACCTGATGAGGCGCACCAGGGGAGGTTGTAGTGTGTTAGCGCCGAAACACAGCAATCACCGGGAGACCACCACGTGGCGTCTGCATCTGACGAGCTTGCTCTGATTTTGCTTCAGGATTGTAGCATCCGGCGACACGTTGTCGATCATTAAGGTGTTCGTGTAAAGCTGTGACCCTCCAGCACTGTGGAGCTCGCTCTACTACCACGTGATGCCGCCGCCGATAGGCAGTGTCGTCGACCCTCCCGCGACCAGATGTCGCATAGAGGACGCACCCTTCGGCCCGTAGTGTGACAGACCTATGTGCTGCAACTGCGCACGGAAGAGCGGAAGTCCCTCGAATACGTTACCCCGGGTAGATCCAGTTTAGCTTGGCTCGATCTGGGCAGAACTGGGCAAGGCCCAAAGCCGGTCGAAGATATCACCCATACATTTGACAGGCGAGGAATTGACGATCAGGCACGCACTCCATTGCCTTCAGTTGACACGTGCACCACATCGGGGTGTATCTGGGCGGGTCTTGCTTCCTTAGAAAGGGTCTCGAGTCCCCTTTACCGGATGGCCAGGGTCGGGCACAAAGACCCCTGGCAAACCTTGTTGGGGTGTGCACAGAAAGCCAGGGGCCCAGAATGCTGTTTTCACCTGAAAACCCGACCTGGGCCCAGATTCTCCGAGGTGACGGCGGGCCATCGACAGACAGATATCTCGTCGATTTTTGTTGTCTTGAAAAGAACTGTGCAAACCATTTTCATGGTGCCCAGGGTTTGCCAAAAAGACAAAAATGGGTCCCAACAAAATGTGAACCCAAAGTGCACAAGCAATATATTGCGCCTTCGGTCTTAAAGGGTTAAATAAAAAAGTTTCTCGGAAGTTGTTGCCTCGGGTGGGAAGGGGTTCTGAAGGAGAAGGGCAGCACCCTCTCGTACAACTTGATACCACCACGCCTCGCACGGAGTGGAAATGACCCAAAGAAGCGAGACCTGAACCTGCTGGGGACCGTCGGAGCCGGCATCAGCATGGTCAAGGCCAGAGGAGGCCAAAGCCAAGAGCATAGTGGCCTGCCACAGGCGCCAGGCCGATGTACCTCTTGAGCATGCTGCCTCAAGGTGCACGTTGTCTGCATGTGGTGTTCCACTATGAAGCGGACTCGGGGACGAGGCTGCCAAATGTTCACTACCGTGGCCTCCGGCGGCTGGGGGGCGGAGCCCCCCAGACCCCCTGTGACCTGTGAAGTCTGCCCAACAGGAACTAACGAGCGCATGTGACCGCGCCCTTCCTTCTCGAGAACGGGTACCGTCGACGGTCCTGTTTTGGGTTCAAGTCAGGCTCATACACATGTTCACATCAGTTTTGTCAAAGGCCAACTCCCGAAGTACTCACTGATTGCCGCAAAACCTCCGTTTTGCAACCGCGAACAGCGAGATGGGCCCATTGCGCTAAACATATACAGTGCCCTGGTCTGGACCCGAGGCAATTTGTTCGAGGGGCAGATGTTGCATGATTTCGCGCGCGCGAAGCGCGCGCGAAAAAAAAAATGAGGAGGCAATTTTACCCCTTTCTCCCACAGTCTGCGAGGAAGGTGGGAGATAGCGAACACCCTGTAATTTTAAAAAATAAAAAAAAGTCAAAAATCTGGCTCGGAACCGGGGGTTTCCCTTACCAAATAACCTGCTGCGCTAGCCCCACCAAGCAGCAATAGTACGACACGACCTGCATCTGTCATTCGGCGGCAGATGCAGGCCAAGATTGCACAGCCCCCTTCTGCGCCGTCCCTCACCGACGAAACCCAGGCCACGACGAAGGTGAGCCAGCATGCGACCCGGATTCGTGTGTGATCGACCCGTAACGTGCCGCAAGACTGCAACAGCCGGAATGCGGCCAACATCTGCGGCATTCTGCTGGACCAGACAGAATCTCTGGGGACAGCTTCTGGAACCGCGTCGTGTCCTTCGCCACTGACTGGTGCAACACCATGGGTGGTGGGAAACCCGGGGCGCAACTCCACGCGTGTAGATGGGTTATCCTCCTGGCACCAGCGCGAATTGTGTGCTGTGTCTGACACCTCTCACAAACCCGGGGGAAGTAGAGACTATACATAACCTGGGGGTGGGGAGACAGATAATAGCACGCCACGGTCACAACGGCGCAGGAGGCGCTCGGGCGCGAAGCGCCCGAGCGAAAAAATTTGGTGGGTCATAACCAGGGTAACCAGGTTTCAGGCTCCGTCGGGAAGGTCAAACTAATGCCCTGTTCTGCAGGTCGCGGGAAAAAAAATAGGGGAAAAGTTTGCGGACCCAATACAAGGAGGGTGGTAAGCGAGAGAAGAAGCCGAAGGACGGCAATCCCCTCCCCCCTCCTCCTCCTCTCTTCCCCCCTGCTTCCATCTCGGAGGTAAGAGGGGGATGGGGGGGGGGGATAGGAGGGAGATGGGGGAGGAAACAAACCATCCTGGATACCTCTCCCCCCCCCCCCCTGCCTTCCAGAACAGCGAATGCGGCGACACCCATCCCTTTTCATACCTTTCCCCCTTTCCTCCCCCCCCGCCCTTCTTTTTGTCCCGTTGATTGATACTTCCATATCCCCAGCTGGATTTACTCTTCTTTGCATTATTCCCCCCCAAATCAACTCAAAAAAAATCCCCCCCAGGCCAGGGCATAGCCCGACACCGGGTGGCGATGGGGTGATGTGCCAGGGTGGGTAGACCCGCTCAGAACTGACCACAGTGAGCGGCGCGTCCCCCGACAGGCCACACCTGCTCCTCCCCCCCTCCCCAACCTGAGGCTCAGAGCTGAGAATTGCTGAACCACGCATTCGCGTGGTCCAGAAGGGACCTATTCTGTGATCGAGAGGGGAGTGGGAGAGAGAGAGAGAGGGGGGATGAACGTGAGATTTCTCTCCCGCTCTCTCTCTCCCCCCCCCCCCCCATGTTCTCGTCAGTGTTTTTGTTGATGTTGTTTTTTCCGGTGTGAATATACTCCCCTTTGAAAGGGAACCATACTCACGCATTTTTTTGTCTTTCCCCTCCCACCCATCCCACACAACAGCACATTTGCATGGACTATATTTTTCGCGATTCTATGATACTGCAGAACACATCGAGCGGCACACCCGCTTCTGATGTGATCTCCGCTTGTCTGCACAAACCACGCACTGCCGGGCTAGGGCT
Organism: Rhynchopus euleeides; assembly: GCA_963210315.1. NCBI lineage: Eukaryota > Euglenozoa > Diplonemea > Diplonemida > Diplonemidae > Rhynchopus > Rhynchopus euleeides. Next base: position 2,100,819 of record OY723285.1, read on the forward strand.
ACCTCCCGACCTTCTCCAATCCCATATTGTCTTTCTATTGGGGAGGTGCTAGGGCTGGCGAAAACCTTTTCTACCTCCCTCCCCGATTGCCTTCTCATTGATGCATGCAGAGCGCAAACACATCCCGCCTCGGGATAGTGTATTGCGCCGCTGTACACCCCGATACATCATATCCCGTCCCAAAAGCGCCCTATCACTTCACAGCTACAACCGCTCTGATGAATTTCCTTTGTTTGTTGCGTTGACGCTTCTACACACAAAACCCTGAACTGATCACACCCTGAGCCTGATGAAGGGTGGGGTTAGTGTATAGAGCACGTTTGGTTGCAGCTGTGGTGGGGCGCTTTCCGCTCACACGAGTGTGCTTAAAAAAAAAATACTCCCGTCAAAACGCTCTGGAGATCACCCCATGGCTGGCCCTTTGAGATGTTTGGTGCCAAGCCACACGGCAAACACGCGAAGTCTTTTTTCTCGTAGCATGTATCACACCGAGCGCGCACTGCCCCTGTTGTGATGACTGCTGTCACAGACACATTTCGGACATTCCCCTACATCCTCTTTTCCCGCTATTCCCCGCAGTGGTAAAGTCCCACCCTCTTCCCCGCCCCCCACCCCCGCATTTGTTCGACATGTTACGGAACACACGCGCGGACATTCCACCACCCATCCCGAAGGGAAAATCGGATTGGAAAATTGATTTTTTGACCCTGCACGCCACACACATGCACATCCCCTCCCCCCCGTACATCCACATCGGGTTACAAGAATGAGAAGGAGAGAAGGGAAGTGTCCGATGTGATTTTATCTCTTTTTTTTGCTCAGCACCGTTTTTCTTTCGACTCCCCCGTCCCCCCCCCCCCCCCCGTGGCGCGTTGTTTTTCCCACAACTCACACCGCCTTCGAGGCGTTGAGTGGGTGGGCGGAGCACAGGCAAAACGGAACACAATGCGCGATTGTGGGACACCCAGCAACCATCGGGGTTGTGTACACACCAGAGGTGTGGCGGAATTTTACACTTGTAGCAGAATCTTGCGAAGAACAAATGCCGGTTCGCGATGCTACACTTTACACACATTCGCGCAACCGCACTTATTTTTTTGATCAATCTGCGAACTTCCCCCACCCCCCTGCGACTCCCACCCCCCACCCCCCCACACTCCTTCGCGGTGAGACGCGAACGAGACGTTCTCTTCTGTGTGACTTGACTGGGTGTGCTGTGCGGTTGAGCCTGTCACAATCTCCGTTGGAGCTGCGCGGGCCCAACAAACAGACCCCCCAAAACAAAAACCCCCCCCCCTCCCTCCCCTCCCTTTGCCCCCCCCCTCCCTTTGCCCCCCCCCCCTCCCTTTGCCCCCCCCCTCCCTTTGCCCCCCCCCCCCTCCCTTTGCCCCCCCCCCCCCTTCCAGGTTTTTTTTCAAGGGAATCAAAAAAGGGAAACATCTGTCCTCTCCCCACCACCCACGGGAGCGTGGGCGGAGACTGTGGTGCAGGGGGGGTGGGGGTGGGGTGGGGGGTGTGAAGCGAACGCTCAGCCTTCCGAAGCACCCCCCCCCCCCCCCCCCCTTCACCACGTCCTAACTGTGCCCGGTGCTGTCTCAGGGGGGCTCCCCCACTAAGGTTGATGACGGGTTACGTCTCTCCTGCGTGGGCATCACTCCTCTTCAAGGCAACCTCGCATCGGGGGCATTCTGCCTCCTGACCTGACTGTCGTGCCTGTGGCTTCTGCGCCCTGGGCATGCCAGTCCCGCACCCATTGCTGCGCCTCCACCCCACACAGAGAAGAGATGTTGTGGTAAAGTTTACCTGTCTGTGGGGCGGGGGGTGCTATGTCGGGCGTCAAAATCACATCAATGAAGCTCTGGGATTTAGCACCTTCCCATGTCACTGCGGATCACGTTAGCCAACACAGCCTTGAGACATAGGAGGTTGGCTGACGCCTGGTTGAAGGGATCCTGGGGGTGTTGGTGTTGGTGTTGGTGTTGTTCGGGGAGCGGCACTGACGGGTCGAGGCGAGAGGAGGGGGAGGCACGCGGACCACAGGGGTCCACACACAAAAACATGAACATGCATAGGCACACGCACTCCATTTATCCCCCCACACCCCCGCCCCCCCCCTTTTTTCCCATCAGGGAGACTTGATTTTCCATTCACTCTCGAGTCTCGATCAATCAAACTTTCCCATCACCCATCGCCCCCACCCGGAGTGTGGCTAACCTTTGTGGATAACGCGTGCCGAGCCAAGCTCCGCCCTCTTTCCGAAGGTGAGCCGTTCACAAAACACATCAGGGGAGTGTATCAAACAGACCCGGATGGTGCTGAGTAGTCGCAGGTTTATTTTTTCTACACGGTGGGATCTTGTAAATTTTACATGTATAACTACAAGTATATACATGTATTATACATGTATAATACTTGCATGTCAACTATTATACATGTATAATACATGTATATGCCTGAAATATACATGTAAAATACATGTATATCAAGTAAAAATACAAGTATAATACTTGCATGTCAACTATTATACTTGTATTTTTACTTGATATACATGTATTTTACATGTATATTTCAGGCATTTACATGTATTTTACATGTATAATACTTGTCATGCAAGTATTATACATGTAAAATACTTGCATGACAAGTAAAATACATGTATAATACTTGCATGACAAGTAAAATACTTGCATGCAAGTAAAATACATGTATTTTACTTGCATGCAAGTATTTTACTTGTCATGCAAGTATTTTACATGTATAATACTTGCATGACAAGTATTATACATGTAAAATACATGTAAATGCCTGAAATATACATGTAAAATACATGTATATCAAGTAAAAATACATGTATAATAGTTGACATGCAAGTATTATACATGTATTTTTACTTGATATACATGTATTTTACATGTATATTTCAGGCATATACATGTATTATACATGTATAATAGTTGACATGCAAGTATTATACATGTATAATACATGTATTATACTTGTAGTTATACATGTAAAATTTACAAGATCCCACCGTGTAGTTTCCGGGGGGGGGGGGGGGGCAGTGGGTGGCACGTACTTTGCTGTGGCAACTTATTTTGCCCTGCTGCTCCCCCCCCCATCCCCAAAGGGAGCGTTCCCCCCAGTATTCGCTGGCCTCATTGAACTGAAACTTCGCCGTTCAAAACCCATTTGAGATTGGGACGGGGGGGGGGGGGGGGGAGGGGGGGAGCCCCAGAAAGGGCTTTGGCAACACTTGCCACCCCACTTGTGACCCCCTCTCCTCCCCCCCCTTTCTCCCTGTTCTCTCTCGTTCTCTCGTTGTCTCACTCCACCAGAAGAAGCAATTGCCGCTTGCAAACGCGCAATTTAGTTGGACCAGGGGCTATGGCTATCAAGGGGGCAGCGTGTTGGGACACTCTCCGCACAGGCAACCCACTCAGCAGTGTCTGGGATAGCCGACGGGCTGTAGACCCTGGACATGAAAACCCATCGCTGTGTGCCGACGCGTTGCTTTGCCATTGTCAAAAAAAGCTTGATTCATTGAATATCCTGGTGCGTTTGGTGAGCTCTCTTCCTGAAGGGGGGGGGGGGCCCAAGGCTGGACAAATGCTGCATTTTAAAAATAAAAAACATAAAATAAAATAAAGTGCAATAAAATGCAGTAAAGTGCAGTAAAGTGCAGTAAAATGCAGTAAAGTGCAATAAAGTGCAGGAGAGCGTGTTGTAGGGGTGGCTCGGCGTGACGGTGGGCAGGACGCTGACCTGCCGTGCCAGGGGACCCTGATCCGCCCACTCTGGCCAACACAAGGCCACCAAGGCAGTACCCCCGCCAGGCCCGCCCTGCTGCTGTTCGGCATGCTTGATGCTGCTTCCGAGCGCCGGGGCCAATCAGGCAGCAGGCGCACCCCAGCACCGCAGGCGCAGCAGGGCGGACCAGCACGGCGGTGTGCGGTGGGCAGTCCACCTTCCTCGGACGTTGTACAGCTGAGCTGATCTGGCGTACGGGTTCTTCACCATCCCGTTCGGGGAGGCTGGACATCAGAGCGGACTGAAAGCACTCAAAGCAGGACTGAAGCCAGGCGGAGGCCGCACCGATCAGGTCCTGCTAACTCACCGACCCAACATAGGCAGGGCACATCCATCCCGGCCTGCATTCTCTGCCGGAGCCTTGGTGCGTCCCTGTGACCTTCAGGAGAACCTCCGTGCAGGAGCGGTACTTTTTGCCATCTTCTGCGGGTTTGCGGCTGTCCGCAAACTTGCAGACGTGGCTGCACCTCTGTAAAGTGGGTGTGACTCCAGCATTTGGCCTGTCCATAGTGGTCCTCCCAGCTGTACGTATGCGAAGCCCAAGGCACCACTCAGGACCATGCACTTTATCCAAAAATCCGGAAAATAAAATACAATAAAATGCAGTAAAATGCAGTATAATAAAGTGCAGTAAAGTGCAGTAAAAATTTGCTGCCAGCCTTGGGGGGGGGGTCCAGCAGTGATTTTCCCCCGTGGCGAAAAAATAAAATTTCGCAAAAAAAAAAATCTCTGGAAAAATCGTCCGGCGAAAAAAGTTTTTTCGCCACGGGGGTTTTTGGTGGGAATTTTTCAGGGGGTCTGGGGAGAGTTCCTGGAGGGAAAAAAATCAGTCCCAGGAAAAAATGGGAGGGCCTGCTCTGTGAGCCCCACCAAGCAGTCACAGATTGGCAGGACATGACCTGCAGAGGGTGGCTGCAAAGAACAGATGTTCACTACCGTGGCCTCTGGCGGCTGCGGGGCTCCGCCCCCCAGACCCCCCTTGTGGAACCCAGGCCCACAAGCCAGCTGTACAGCAACTCCAGGAATGCGAAAACGCCCAAAATCTGCAGCCTCGACGGGACGGATGTTCACTACCGTGGCCTCCGGCGGGTCTGGGGGGCTCCGCCCCCCAGACCCCCCCTGTCGCGTGTGCCTGTCTCGCAAGTCCTTGGGCGTATGCGACTGGCCATCTCCGCGTAGTCTCGGGCGCGCGAAGCGCGCCCGAGAAAAATTTTTCCGGGTGGGAAAATTTTTTTTCGCCGGCATTTTTGAGATTTTCAGCGGAGAGGAAAATCACTGGGGTCCAGCCAACAAACAACGGCATGCCTCTCCGTATCTGTCAATCTATTCACAGAGTTGGTTGCTTTCTTTTGGTATTTTCATGCACTGTGTGCGACGCGCGCCCCACAAAAAAATCTTAAGTTTTGAACGATTATTTCGGCCTGCTGAGGACAGAACACGGCCAGAGCTCGTTTGACAAGGTGATTTGGGGCGCAGGGAGTGCCTCCTGCTGGGGCGGTGTGGAGCAGGCCTCCTGAGGGAGAGAGAATGTTGCTTGTCAAAAAAAATCCCTTCTACCTTAACGGCGTAAGAAGTAAGATTTTTTTTACAGAAAGAAATGAAGTGTTGTCACAGCAGTTGATCTGTGTGTGTGTCCGCATGCTGCCATGCTGCTGCGTCCGCTCGGCTGAGGCCCATGCACACCCCCTCCCCCCCAACCCCCACCACCCTCTCCCTCCACTCACTGTGTGTTGTGCGCATCACATGCCACCACATAACATCTACACAAGGGGACATCGTGGCTGATTTACACATTTTGCCTTTCCTTCCCCCCCCGCCCCGCCCCCCTTTCTCCTGCTCAATGTATCGTTGCAGTTCCCAACGACAGCCCCTGCCTAGGGGGCTATCTACTCCCCATCCTACGACCCCGAGTTGCCGTTTATTTGCTGTTTTTTTTGCTGTTATTTTCGTTGCCTTTTTTTGGTGGAGGTTCGAGAGGTGGCGGTGGCCTGGATTGCCATGCCATCGGGGGGGGGGGGGTGGTGGGTGGTCTGTGTGTGTGTTTTGTGAGGGGAGAGGGGGCCGTCTCGGGAGGGTGGGGCGTGGGGGTCTTCGCTACGGTATACTACTGTCAAGAAAAACGGCGTGTTTTTTTTGGTGCATTCTTACCTCCTCGACTGAGAGGAGAAATGCGCCAAAAAAACTCGTTTTTTTTCCGAAAAAAACCCCGAGATGCGATGACCCCACCCCCCAACACAACGCGACGCGGTAGTCCAGGTCCCAACTAGCCCGTAGACCAGTCCGGGATTCTCCGACTAGCCTGTGGACCGGATTGCGTCGTGCGGCCCTCCCCCCGGCGCACCTTAACATAACACCTCGCATACAACAACAGGCAGGATTGCAAATCACTTTTGCCCACCCACCCCCGCTCCATCTTTGGCATGCCAGGCCCCTTTGCCCCGCCTCTGCCCCCCCATGTTACACCGAGGCTGGGGAAGGTGGGGGAGGGTGGGAGGGGGGGGGCGGTGGGTGTGAGGAAGTGTGAGGGGTGCGCCAAGCACGGCGTGGTGTTGCATCGGTGGTGTGTGCGATCGGTGCGGCGCTGCGCTTAAAAAAATATATATGCAAAAAGAGCTTTAGCAAAAAGGGGCACGGTTCTCTGTTGTTAGTGCATTCTCGCCCTCCGATTGATAGGAGAAATGCGCTGGAGAGTTCTTGCCAACCGAATTCCTTTTTGTTGCCGATAGCACTGTCTTGGCCTGTCTTTACATCAGGCGGAGAGGATCTGTCGATGCCACAAAAAAAATGCAAATCTGAAGAACGTGCGAAAGCGTGAGGGGAGCGACTTTATGGCGGGGGTGTGGGCGATGGGTAATGTGTGTTGTGCGTGTGTGCTGTTGCTCGGGGCTTGACGGCCTGTCTTATTTACACACAACAGCCGCCACCCCACCAACCCACACACACTCACACACTCACACCACTTCTGCCTGTGCTCTGCTCCTCCCTCCCTTCACCTCATCCCCCGACTCTTAAGGTAGCCAAATGCCTCGTCTTCTAATTAAAGACGCGCATGAATGGACCAATGAGATTCCTTCTGTCCCTACCTACTATCTGGCGAAACAGCAGTCAAGGGAACGGACTTGAAACTGTCAGCGGGGAAAGAAGACCCTGTTGAGTTTGACTCTAGTCTGACTTTGTGCAGTGACATAAGAGGTGTAGTTATAGGTGGGAGGTCGCAACAATGAAATACCACTACTCTTATCGTCGCTTTACTTATCCAATGATGGGGAAACGGCACCTGCCACCTCGGTGGTTTGGCCTTTTTGGGCCTTTAGGTTTTCCGATTCCAGCGACAAACTGGCGTTAGCTAGTGAGCCCTCGTTTGGAGACACCAGTCAGGTGGGGAGTTTGGCTGGGGCGGCACATCTGTTACACATTAACGCAGGTGTCCTAAGGCAAGCTCAGTGAGAACAGAAATCTCACGTAGAGCATAAGGGTAAAAGCTTGCTCGATACATGATCTTCAGTACCGATCCTCGGTGTGAAAGCATGGCCTAACGATCCTTTGGTCTCGCTTCTGTTCAAGGGATGAAGCCGGAGGTGACAGAAAAATTACCACAGGGATAACTGGCTTGTGGCAGCCAAGCGTTCATAGCGACGTTGCTTTTTGATCCTTCGATGTCGGCTCTTCCTAGCCTAGACAAGCAGAATTGTCTAAGGGTTGGATTGTTCACCCACTAACAGGGAACGTGAGCTGGGTTTAGACCGTCGTGAGACAGGTTGGTTTTACCCTACTGATGGAGAGAGAGCTCCTCGAGCCGGCGTATGTCGACAGCAATATGGGGTAGTACGAGAGGAACTCCCATTTCTAGTCCCTGGTATCTACGGTTGTCCGATCGGACAGTGCCGTGATGCTACCACTGGATGGATTATGGCTGAACGCCTCTAAGCCAGAACCCAGTCTAGAGACATACGTGACTTTGTCAGGGCACATGAGTTTATCGGGCCAAGTCTAGCTTCGGCGAATGGCTATCTTCCTAGTTCACATCCAGACTCCGTGCTTCCAACCGGGTCTATACGAGTCCGAATGGTCCGGCGGGCGTAACACTTCGAGGAGCCTTGTTGTTCCGAGGGTTTGAGCCTTATGGCCGGTTCCTACGGTTCGCCCAGTCAAGCTTGCTTGGCTGGGCTACGGGTGTGTCTAGGCAGGCGGGTCCTACCCACTACCCCCTACCCCCCCCCCCCCCCCCCCCTACCCCCCTCTGGCCCAGGCTGGGGGGGGGGGTATGGGGGGGGGGGGCTGACGCCTGTTTTTTGGCCGGGTGGGCTGGGTCCGGGGGTCCATGCCCAATATAGGGAGGGGGTAGAATAGGGGGACGCCCCTAGGAAATTACCCTCCCTGTATAGCCCGGCTATACCACGTAGGCAAACAAGCAGTGCAACGTGTTACTAAGGCAACACTGCTTGAGGACGGTGCTAATATAGCTAGCCTTACGTCGGGCTTTGTCTCGGTAAGGATCTCTTCGAGCTAGCTATATTAACATATTGCACATCGCACCGTTCCGAAGGATGGGTACGTGATGCAGGTTTAGGTCTTGTGCTAATGTTACACACAGCAAGACCCCTGACTGAACGGGTTCGTCCCAGCCTGGAGTCATCTTGCTTGCAAGAGCTCCGCAACAGGCAAAACAGTCGGGAAGACACGGTGGTGAAAATCACCTAAAACCTGCAGGGGAAAAGCTAGGATCGCTCGAATGGGCCGGACCGGAATGCCTCTCCTCAGGTGAGCCGGTTACAACATCAACCTTCAAGGCACTTGCTCACTAATTCTTCCCCGTCCTGTGCGACTGGAATAAGATTTGAGTGACAAGAAACCTGGTTGATCCTGCCAGTAGTCATATGCTTGTTTCAAGGATTAAGCCATGCAAGTCTCAGAGTAAATGGATTAACAGTGGATCTGCAAACGGCTCATTAAATCAGCTACAATCCACGCGGGAAAGGTGCCTTTGGCGTCCAGTGGGATAACAATGGTAACTCCATTGCTAATACCTGTCCGAAAAATCCCACTCAGATTCAACTCAATGGGGGAAACCCTATTGGGCTGAAGGGGATGCAGTTGACCGAAACGAAAACCAACGCTAGCAATAGCAGTGGTTCTTTGGATGAAACAGGTCAACCGAGCGATAGCACACAGACTTGATCTGGTGCAAGCCCGCAGGAGTATCTGCCCTATCAGCTTTTGACGGTAGTGTAGTGGACTACCGTGGCTGTAACGGGTAACGGGGAATTAGGGTTCGATTCCGGAGAGGGAGCCTGAGAAACGGCTACCACATCTCAGGATGGCAGCAGGCGCGCAAATTGCCTAATAGCGACACTGCTGAGGCAGCGAAGAGAAATAGCGACTTCTGGCACCAGTGTTATGGAGATTGCAATGGATGATATCTAAACCTGTCAGTGAGTATCGATTGGTGGACAAGTCTGGTGCCAGCACCCGCGGTAATTCCAGCACCAATAGCGTATATTAATGCTGCTGCTGTTAAAAAGCTCGTAGTTGGATCCAGAGCTCAGGTTGTAGGGTGCCATGGTAAATCTTGAAGGCGCAATGTCCGATGGCTCTGCTATGGGTCAAACACTCTACATCAAGACCTGGGCTCTATCAACGGTGGTAATGGCACCCTGTGAGTAGGCTCCTTCACGGGAGTTGAAAGCGCTTACGCGTATACCATGCGCATACGGGTCGACCACCGATGTTACTGTGAACAAACCAGCGTGCCCAATGCAGGCGTAAGTCTTGAATGGTAAAGCATGGAATAACAAGGGATCGATCCTCTCGGTTCTATTTTGTTGGTTTTCAGCCCGAGAAGGAGTAATTCGAGCCGTTGGATTCTTTCTCGTATCTTCGGATTCAAGTAAGACCGCGGTTCAGCGGGATCAATAGGGACTGCCGGGGTCGTACGTACTCCCACGTCAGAGGTGAAATTCTTAGATCGCGGGAAGACGAACTTCTGCGAAAGCATTCGACAAGAATGTCTTCATTAATCAAGAACGAGAGTGTGGGGATCGAAGATGATCAGATACCGTCGTAGTCCACGACTGTAAACGATGCCGTCTCAGGATCGAAGGGTGCACCACTATGGCCCCTACGGCACTACCCTTGAAACGAGAAATCAAAGATTATGGGTTCAGGGGGGAGTACATTCGCAAGGCTGAAACTTAAAGGAATTGACGGAATGACACCACCAGGCGTGGAGTATGCGGCTTAATTTGACTCAACACGGGGAATTTTACTAGGTCAGGACAATGTAAGGATTGACAGATTGAGAGCTCTTTCTCGATCCATTGTGTGGTGGTGCATGGCCGCTCCTGGTTGGTGGAGTGATTTGTCTGGTTGATTCCGTTAACGAACGAGATCTCGACCCTTAAATAGGTGAGCCTGTTGTCCGCAAGGCAAGTCTGGTCCTAGACCTTACTTGAAACAAGGAATCCACTTCTTAAGGGGACTGCGTGCGTCTATAGCACGCGGAAGAGCGAGCCAATAGCAGGTCTGTGATGCTCCTAAATGTCCTAGGCTGCACGCGCACTACACTGACGCATTCAACGAGTCTGATTGCCTTTCGGCAACCTATCTTGAAGAGGAAGGGAAATCTTTTGAACTTGCGTCGTGATGAGGATCGATGATTGCAATTATTCCCCTTGAATGAGGAATGCCTAGTAGGCGCAAGTCATCAGCTTGCACTGATTACGTCCCTGCCATTTGTACACACCGCCCGTCGTTGCTACCGATTGGCTGTAGGATAGAGCTTGGGGGAGGTTGCGACTCTTGGATTTCCAATTGTTGCGTTCCGAACCCAAGCAATATTTTTCAGCTAGAGGAAGCAAAAGTCGTAACAAGGTTGCTGTAGGTGAACCTGCAGCAGGATCATTACCAAAGTCGGTACTGGTCCTTCTCGGAGGCCAGTCTGATCAAGGTCTTAGTAAGGCAAAAATCTTTCCCAAAGCATCTGCTTTTGGCGTCCTCACCTGTAGTGCTCTAGGGTACTGCAGGCGGGTGACAACAACTGCACTTATCGGTGGATGTCTTGGCTCTGGGATCGATGAAGACCGCAGCTAGACGCGATATTCAATGGGAATTGCAGAAGCATGAGACTCATCAGGTCGTCGAACGCATTTGCGGGCCAGGTTCGCCTGTGCCCAGCAGCTGTTGAGTGTCGCTTACAAATTTCATAGCCGGAAAACCTCGTATTCTAAGGCAAAAGTTCAGGTGGGACACATCTGAGTCACTCCTAACAAGTTAAGGCGCAAGCTTAGGAGCGACTCAATGAGTCGGTCTCGTGGGATTCGTCTTACGGCTGACTCATCAGGTCGCGCTTTTTCCTAACGACCTCAGCGGTTGCAGATCTACGCGCTGAACTTAAGCATATCACTCAGCGCAGGAAAAGAAAGCAACAGCGATGCTCCTAGTAACGGCGAGTGAACAGGGCAGAGCCCAAGCCTGAACCGGCACTTGTGTCGGCATGTGGTGCAAGCGGCGGTGGGGGCCATACGTTGGAGGAGTAAGTCTTCTGGAATGGAGCGCCACAGAGGGTGAGAGTCCCGTCCTTCCTCCTAACGCGTGGGTGCTTCACTGTTTGCAAGAGTCGCTCAGTTTGGGAATGCTGAGCTAATCGGCAGGTATCCCTCTGCTAAGGCTAAATATCTCCCGGAGACCGATAGCGAACAAGTACAGTGATGGAAAGATGAAAAGAACTTTGAAAAGAGAGTTAAAAGTCCCTGAAACCGATGAGTGATAAGAGTATAAGGCCCGTTCAAACCTGCTGCCTAACTTGGTAGTAGGACGTCTATGCCTCACGCCCTCCTCGGAGTGGCACTGAGTTGGCCCCACACTCTAACCCGAGTGGGGCATCCGCTGTGACGTAGGGGTGGGCGGGGAGTGGGCACAGATCCGCGCAGGGTTACCCACTTAAAACCACTATCACTTTACACACACACCAACCTCGCCCCCTTTCTCCCCCCAATCCCCCCCCCCCCCTGAGGGCCCCTCCCTCCCATTTTTTTTGTTTTCCCGTGGCAATGGCGGCAGCATTGCAGGATGCACACATGTCGAGAGAGAGCGCACGTGCACTTTTTGGTGATGCGTGTGATTTTTTTTTACTAGTTACGCGCCAGGTGTATTTCTAGTGGGGGATGAGGATGAGTCTTTTTGGCATCCGCCCTTTTTCCGGTTTTTTTCCAGCCAAAACCCATACATCGGGCGTTATTGCGTTACCAGTAACGGTAATACCGTTATTTTTTCGGTAAAATAACTTACCGTTAATAACGTTCCAGAACGGCCGAATAACGTTATCCGAAAATCGGTAACGTTATTTTTCCGCGTTATACCGTTATCGATAACGGTAATACCGTTATTACCGTTATCAGGAACGGTAATAACGTTATCGGTAACGTTATTACCGTTATTACCGTTATCGGTAACGGTAATACCGTTATCAGTAACGGTAATAACGTTATCGGTAACGTTATTACCGTTATTACCGGTAATACCGCGTTATTTTCGGTATTTTTGGGCAACTTCTATAGGGGGACCCTTTTCGAATTTTTTTTTCGGGGTGGCCAGAATGGGCTGTTTTAGGCTATTTGAGGCCATTTTCGAGCAAATTTTTGGGTTTAGAGTCAAATTAGAGCCACGCAAAGGGTCTAAAATGGGCATGCCAATCTCAAAAAATGCTCAAAATTCCGAGAGATTTCAGATTTTTCGAATTTTTTGACCGAGAAAATTCTGACCCCAAAATGTGGTCCTTGTGGTCTGGAACTGTCCGTTGTCGAAGGAATTGGTGAAAAAATCGTGATTTTTGGCCTCTGGATCACCCATGCCGTCCCAAAAATCAAGCAAAAGAGGTTTGGTAGGTGCATTTTTGGGTGAACATGAGCCATTGTGCCAACCTGCTTGATTTCACCCGAAAATTGGAATCCGTTGAATATGGTTTCTGATGAAAATGTGAAAATTTTCGACCTTCTTCGCAGTTTTTGTCACTTCCTTGCCCCATCTTTCCCACCCAAAATCGAAGTACCGTGAATGGTGTTGTTGAAAGGTCCAAATTGCGTTGGTTGTGCGTAGTTCTGCCGAAATCGTGCACACGTTGTGCATAGTGCATGTGTAACGCCATTTGCGACCAAAATGTAAATTTCCTGCACCCGAGCGTTGACGCTTCCACACACCCTTACAAACCCACTTGCCTGATGAAGGGGGTGGTGTGTAGAGCACGTTTGGCAGGGCTGAATGACACTTTCCGCGCGAAGGTCGTGTGCGTAATTAAAAAACGGTCCGAGGGCCGGAGGCCCGAGGCCTTTTTTTACCTGCACGAGGGTGCAATTGAGGCCGATACGGGGTGCAGATGATGGTTTCTTGCACAACCCAGTCATGTTTTGCACATCACGACGAACTCGGAAATTCCTCATATTTGCACTCCAGGTCTCATATTTGCACTGGTGCAAATATGGGACCTGGAGTGCGTGCAAATAATGACTGGGGGGTGCAAGAAAGTTCAAATTGTGTAGTTCCTGCGTACTTCGTGCGTAGCCCGAGCGTACTTTGGGTAGTTCGTGCGTATATTGTGCGAAGCGTCTTTGACAGCACCAGTAACGGACTTTTGGAACGTAACTATTTTAGAACGGACCGGGAAAAAATGGGCACGTCGCTACTTCGCGCTACTTCGTCGCTCGTAACGAGTAAAAATATCAGGTGGTTTATACACCGCCAATGTGAGGTGTGCGGGTGTATTCCTGAAGGATTCACTTCTGCGTCCACACTGAGTGATTTTGGAGTGATTTTCACTCCAAATTTCACTCCAGGAACATTGGATGCTGCAAGGTTGCAGGGGTTTCTGCAGTATTTGCCTTGAAAAAGCCAAAAAACATGATTTTTCACGAAACTCGACATGTCCGTGCGTTATTATCCAAAAAATGGTCCCAGGGGGGTATTCTGGAGCCATCTCCACCAAAAACTACACCATCCGCCCGCAAAATTGTCCGAATAACGCAAGTTTTCATGAAAATAACGGAAAAATAACGCGTTATTTTAGGAGAAAACGTTTTCCAATTTTTTGACATCACGGAGTGGCCCCCTGGAGTGATATTTTACCCAAGAAAATTCTTTTAGGGGGGGTAGGGACCCGAGTTTCGGGTCAGATTCACCGGGAAATGCTGCCTTTTTTGGGGTCAAAAAATAACGCAAAAATAACGTTATTACCGTTACTGGTAACGGAATAACGCCCAATGTATGAAAACCAGGTTTTTTTTCCAGCAAAAAACTGGTTTTTTTCCAGCCAAAATCTGGCTTTTTTTCCAGCCAAGAGCCAGACGTTCACTACCGTGGCCTCCGGCGGCTGGGGGGCTCTGCCCCCCAGACCCCCCTGTGGCGGATGTCTCGTACCCAAGTCCTTCGATTCCCATCTGGTCGGGAATCCAACAGCTCCGGTAGTCTCAGGAGGACGCAGCCAACTCACACAGAATCTGTACGCCCACACTGAACAGATGTTCACTACCGTGGCCTCCGGCGGCTGGGGGGCTCCGCCCCCCAGACCCCCCGTGGAGCGTGTGTTTGCCCGTCTAGTAACCGCAGCAAGTCCTTGGGCTGTTTCAGCTGGCATATCGGGGGGGTATCGTCGGAATAACGGTCCCGAAAGCCGTTTTTTTGGGTTTTCCTCCAGCACCCGAGGATGGCGCGAGCGGGAGGAACCGTGGAAGGAACCCATTTGGTGCAAGACCAAGGGCCCCACACTGGGGAGGAGGGACATTGGGTACCATTTTTTGCTGGAAAAAAGCGGGGATGAATCGGGGATTTTTGGCTGGGAAGACCGGGGATTAAAAACACACCTGTTACGCGCGACGAAGCGTAGCGAAGTCGCGAAGTAACGAAGGAAATCGTACGACTGAAGCTCTGGATTAGCACCTTCATGCCACTTCCCATGCCAAGGATACGATGCGATAATACGACAAAGCGCTGACTTGGCCCAATTCTACGTCTTTTGTGCTGCAGCTTTTCTTAGCTGAATACTGGATCAGGGAGTGTGGTGGGGGGTGTGGTGGTTGCTCTGTGACTCCCCCCCCCCCCCCTGCCTTCTCCGAACTGCCTGCCCAGAAAGCCGTTCCGGCAGCACATCCGCCCAGCCAACCCCGCCCCACACCCAACACACAACTCCACGACCATGCGATCAATTTTTTTCTCTTCTCGTCGGCTGGAGGGCGATAACAGAAAAAAAGATGACAACCCGTGCGCTGTGTGAGATGCGTGAGGACCCCCACCCACAGCCCACCCCACCCCACCCCCCCCTTGCTTGTTGCCTGCAAAGTGCAGATCAGGCGTGATGGCACGATTTTCCGATGGCATGCATCACACACACAGGGTGGGCTCTGATCCGCGCAGGATATTCCCACACAAACCGTGGTCACCACACGCACTCACACACGCACACTGCGCAGATCTTGTTGTCTCAGCGGCTATCACACACCAAGTACGCCCTGCTTCTCCATGATGTGACCCACAACTGGTTTCCACATCGCACACCCTTCCCCGACCCAGGTGAGACACGCTGTCATGCAGCCCAACAATGCTCTCAAGCTGGACTTCGACCCCAGCGCGCCCCTGGTGCGCGACCCTGAGGTAGGCCTCGTGCTGCCCCCCTGGGCCCCGCCCCAGATGCGCGTGCAGATGGCCGCCATGCCCGCGGAGCGGAAGCGCCAGATCATGCAGCAGCAGCTCGCTACCGTCAAGCAGGCCCTCGGGCTGAACCCTGCCGACTCCTCCATCCCCACCGACCAGCAGTATAAGAAGTGGCTGGGCATGGAGTTCGAGAAGATGAAGGCCATGATGGCGGGCGGCGGCGGCGGCGGGCACTCCCACGGCGGCGTCCCCTGCCAGGGCCACGGGGGACACTCCCACGGCGGAGGCCACTCCCACGGGGGCGGCGGCGGGCACTCCCACGGGGGGGGGCACTCCCACCAGCCGCAGCAGCCCTCCCACGGGCACTCCCACGGCGGCGGTGGCGGCGGCGGCTACGGCGCGGCTGCTGGCGGCGGTGGAGGGGGCCACTCCCACGGGGGTGTCCCCTGCCAGGGCCACGGGCACTCCCACGGCGGGGGCGGCGCGCCGCCCAACGCTGCCGCGATGATGCGGCAGCAGATGTCGCAGATGGATGGGCTGCTGAGGTCGCAGGCCCCGCTGATGCTGCCGGAGAAGATCAACACCGACTCCTTCGTCGACCCGGCCTCCAAGCTGGTGGTGCCGCGGTGGGTGCCGGAGCCCGAGAAGCAGGCCATCCTGTCGATGTCGCAGCAGCGCCGCAAGGCGATGCGGCGCCACCAGATCATCTCCATCAAGGCATGCCTGGGTGCGCTGGAGGGCACCATGCGCAGCCCGTCAGAGGCAGACCTGTCCGAGCCGACAGGCGACCAGACGAAGCAGTGGGTGCAGCGCGAGTGGACCAAGATCAACCTGATGAAGGCCGCCACGCCGCCCGCCGCTGCCCTCCAGGGGCAGTGGGTCTACGGGCGCCGCACCGACGGCGACCTCTCGGAGTATGAGTTTGCGAACCTGGAGGGGAAGATGCGCTATACGGAGCGCACCGCGTCGGGGGGCACTCTGCAGGGTGCAGTGCTCAGCGCGGACGAGGGCCCGACTCCGCCTGAGGAGACGCAGTTCCGCCCCGTCTGGTGCGTCGTGCTGGATGACGACAAAGGCAAGATGTGGTTCCGCGTCATCGATGGGGTGACCATCGAATCCCTTTTCGTCCACGACAAGACTGCGGCGAAGGGGTTCAAGGCGTCCGCCAGGCGTGGCTGGTCCTCCCTGTCGGGGGCGCCGGAGACGGCGGACATCATGTTTGCGGATGGCCTGCAGGCGGATGCGGAGTCGGGGCTTGTGGTGCCGCCGTGGGCTCCGGAGATGGCGCTGAAGCAGATGAAGATGTTGCCCCTCACGGAGCGGAAGCGGATGAAGACGATGCAGGACATGCCGGTGCGGCAGGCGCTCGGGCTGGCGGAGGATGCGCCCGTCACCGCGGAGCAGACGAAGTCGTGGATGATGCAGAAGTACACAGAGCACCTGCAGCAGCAGCAGCAGATGGCCGGGATGACTCCTGCGCAGAAGATGGAATTCATGCAGAAGCAGATGCAGGGGCAGCAGGAGGCGATGGCAAAGCTGAAGATGGAGGCAGGCGGGCCGGAGGCTGCTCCGGAGGTGGCTGCGCCGCCCCCGCCACAGGTGTGTCCCTTTCCCTTTGTACCCAGGGGGGGGTGGGGGGCGCGAATGGGAGTCGCAAACTCTCACGCAAGCCCAGGAGCACACCACACCACCCCCACCACATCCTCCCCATCACAAACACAGACTGCCGAGGAGGCGGATATCCAGTCGCAGCTGGCGGTGATCAACAGGATGGTGATGCAGAACATGCAGGTCGAGAACCAGTCGAAGAAGAGTGAGGCACAGGGCCCTGCCGGTCCGTCGCTGGACTAGCCTTGCGGCATGGCACCCTGTTTGGTGTGACGGCGGCTCCATTTTTTTTCTTTTTGCCCAAAAACAGTTGTCACAGCTGGAAGAAAAAAGAGATGCAGTGGGAGGAGGGTGAGTGCGTACGGCACGGGCAAAGTGCGTTTTTTTTCCCAATACCCTGGCTCCCCTGTGGCAACGCTGTGTTCTTTTCTTAGAGAATAAAATCACCACATCCCATCCCATCCCCATCCCCCCAACCAACCAACCGAAACCCCACCAAGACAGAGTCGAAAAGGGGCGGGCAGGGGGGTTCTTTGAAGGGGGGGAGTTCAGACGTAATAATGATAATGAAGATAAAGAGATCGAGAGGGTGCGAGTATCTTCGTTCCGAGGATATTCACACTTACAGCACACGAGAGAGAGAGAGAGACTTATGGTACGTGATATTTTCTTTGGCTGACGCTTGCGTTGGCTGGAGTTTCGGAGGGGGGAGCAGCAGCGTTGGAGCAAGAGGGAGAGAGAAAGAGAGAGATAATAATCATTCGCGGAATTCGCCGTCAGAAGCACGTCAAACACAAAACACCCCCAAAAAAAAGTGACTCGTGCTGTGTGTCCCGTAATGTATTGTCGGGCGTGGGATACGCTCTTCAAGGGGGGCACAGGCTGAAACCTAGAGAGGGGGTTTTCGTTAAAAAAAATAAACTATTGGGGTAATCAGGCTGGGGAAAAAAACAACAAATCACAACAAATCACACCCGATCACAACAGATCACAACAAATCACAAGGCAAATGTTGTGATTTGTTGTGATTTTTTGCGATTTGTTGCGGCCAGTTGTGATTTGTTGTGACTAGGTGTGACGTGGTGAACCATGCGCTGCGCGACAATCTGCGGCGGCAGGGCTGGAAGGCGCTGGCGAAGCACCGTCCTTCCTTCTCGGGGATCGAAAACGGTGTGGACTACGACAGGACGAACGCGCTCCGCCTGGAGACGAAGGACGGGAACCTCTCGCGGGCGCTGACGGTGGTGCTTACTGGTGGTGTCTTCTTCGCGACACGATGGGGGCGCAACGGCGCCTACGTCTCTGGCAGGCGTGCGACGACAGACGAGACGTCGGACTCCTCATCCCATGCCCCATCTCCCTCACCGGCTGCTGACGCGGCTATGGAAGGGGACGAAGAGGATGAAGAAGCTGAGGAAGAGGAGGAGTGCGAGTACGAAGAGGAGGAGGACGAGGAGCAGGGAGACGCCGATCTGCTCGGTTCTCAGGATTCCTTCGACTGGGATATCGTGTCCGATCCGGCGGCTGAAGAGGCAGACGTACGGGACCCCAAGCTGTGTGTACACTGCGATGGTGCGGACAGTGACACGCCCGATCACCTTTGGTGGGCATGCAGTGCGTTTGACTCCGTCAGGTCTCAACCTCAGTACGAACCCCTGCTGCAGCTGGACCGCTCAGGGTGGCCCCCGTGCCTTGCGAGATACGGCGTGGTGCCAGAGGGATTCCAGGTAGACGAGACCTTGCTGCACACGCTGATGGGGCGCATCGTGCTGAAGCGGTGGGAGCTCGAGGCGAAGATGCGGCGCGCTGGACCCCTCGTGCACCCCTGGACGGCTGCTCTCTCCTGGCCGGCAGAGGCTTTTGACTTCGACGTATCCAGTATCCCAGAGAAGCCAGCAGCGCGGCTGTGGCCGTATAGCGCTGCGTCTCTCAGGGCGATACTTGCGTGGCTCGCAGCGCTCCAATGGACGAAGCAAGGCACGGTGTCGAACATCGAGCTCGCCCTTGACTTCGAAATCTTCACAGGGAAGGCGTTACAGCCCTCGGAGCGCTCGGCACGAACCTCCAACCCCGCGATGGCCGAGCGTGGCAACCTCCTCTGGACGATGATGGGCTGCCTGAAGAGGCTATGCGACCAGCTAAGCCTTCCTACCCCGTGGCCTGCGCGACGCGAGGACCGGGTCGGCTCCCTCTGCTCGGTAGGCGCTGGAGAGGTCTGGGGCGGGATGACACCCCGGCCCGTGTTCGCAGGTGGCGCAGAGACGATCGCGGCGTTAGAGGCGAGTGCAGAACAGGCATGTGCGGCCGCAGGCGTCGATGCAGACGGCAATATCGTGAGGTGGGGAACAAACGTGTTCCCAGACTACACTGGGATCCCCCGGACCACGCGAGCCTCACAATGGGATGGGCCACGCCCGCCCCCGCCGCGCAGCGCTATACCCGTACCAGTGCCGCGGTCGCTCGCGAGCACGTCTCTGGGCCCCCGGAAAGTGTGCAACGCGCATTCGAAACCGAAATGCGACGAGTGCGATAATGCCAAGCGGAATTACGCACTGACGATAGCTGCGTGTTGCCGCGTCCACCACCACCACGCGGACGGCCTGAAGGTGATGTGTTGTGAGACACACCACATGACGCGATGCGGCACCTGCGCCAATGTGAAGACATGCTGCGCGGCCGGCCACCATGGGCGCGCCCCCAGGGTCGACCAAGTTGCGAGCACGGATGACGACAGCAGCAGCTGCGAAGACGACTCTGACAGCGAGGGAGAGGAGGGCAGCTCTGGTGCCACTGAGCATGATGGAGACGACGCTGCAGATGCGGGCTCCACCAGCGAGGAAGTCCCTCCCTCGTCTGAGATGGATAGCGACACGACGGCTGCGGCTGCGGTGAAACGCACCGCCATCGTTCTGGACGCCTCCGACGAGGACTCGATGGGGCAGGATGCCGTGAAACGCACCGCCATTTGTTTAGATCACTCTGACGAGGGCCCGTCCCTCTGGGGGGCTGGGATAGTGTGTGTGCGACAGCCAGAGTGGGACATGTGTGCGTCTCTTCTTCTTCTTTGGCCGGGCGTGATTGAGCATTTGGCTCTTTGCTGCCCCGACGATCAGCCCAGTGAGGGCGAGTTGGGTTCTTCTGCGGAGTCATCTGCGTTGACCCCACGCGAATTCCCTGGTTTTCTTTTCTCGCCTTCCCCTCGAATGAATACCCCTGCTTCCCCTACCCCGCGTAAGATGGGTGCAGAGCACGTTACGCTTGATGCGGATGAATCGTCGGGCTCCCAGCCTGATGATGCTCGTCTCGCTCCACCAGCAGATACAGCACCGCCTCCGGCGCCCTCTCCGGCTCCGGAGCTCGTGCTGCACACAGACCTGCTGGACGGGCTACAGACCCCGCAGTCGGGCTCGCCGCCCCTCCCAGAGAGCGCCACGCAACGGAGATCTCCGAGCCCTTGCGTGGGGCGCCGCCTTCCTTTCTCTCCCTCTCTCCCCTCTGAGTCCTCGGTACCCCGCGCGCAGAAGCGGGTAGCACCCATACAGGAGACAGGCGAATCTGCCCTGGGGCAACGCTCCTTTAACAACAGAAGAGTAGAACCTCAACCCCCCGTGTCCCCTGGTTCACCGATTTCAGCGTCAAGCCTTCGGCCTGACGAGGATAGTATCATGCCCCCATCAGAACTTGCTTCCCCCCTTCCTCTCTCGCCTGCACCTTCCCTTGTTGTGGATGACTCGCCGGGCTTTCAGCCCGTCGACACTCGGCTTAGTCCCCCATCAGACACTGTGTCACCCCCACCACCCTCTCCATGTCAGGAGCCCCTAGTGCCTTTAGACACTGCAACCCCCTCTCTTCCCGACTGGCAGGCAGAAACGCCGTCTCACCAGGGGGGCGACACGCTCTCCCACGAGTGCACGTCGCCGAGCCCTTACGTGGGGCGTCGACTTCCTTTCTCCCCTTCCTCCCCTTCTGAGTCCTCGGTTCCCCGCGCGCAGAAACGTGTAGCGCACATGCGGGAGGCAGACGAATCTGCCCTGGAGCGATGCTCGTTTCATAACAACAGAGCAGGTTTTCCTTCCTCCCGCACGATCATCAGCACAGCTAGATCAGGCGTGCCTTCCCCTTTCCCACGGGCCTCACAGGCCTTGCGCTTCTTGGAGCGCAAGACACGTGCTGTCCGTCCTTCTCGTTCTCGTTTCCTCCAGAAGCAGGTGTTGCGTGCGGTTCCGAAGCGCACCCGCTGCATCCCCTCTCCCACCATCTTTCGTTCGGCGGCTATTCCGCGCTCTTTTCAACGCGTCGTCGCGAAGATTGCGCCTCAGTATCAGCAGGCGCAATCTCCGGCTTCCAGTGTGTGTGTGTCCCCCCTCCTTTACAGCGCAACGAGGAGGAGAGCGAAACCGTGTGGTGTCACGTAGAGCAAGAGTAGGATAGCGGGCCCGGTTCCTCACGGTATGGTCCTTCGGGGCCAGGCTGCGATGCCAGCACGCTAACCCAAATTGCAATACGACGTGGTGTCTGCGTTGACCCCACGCGAATTCCCTGGTTTTCTTTTCTCGCCTTCCCCTCGAATGAATACCCCTGCTTCCCCTACCCCGCGTAAGATGGGTGCAGAGCACGTTACGCTTGATGCGGATGAATCGTCGGGCTCCCAGCCTGATGATGCTCGTCTCGCTCCACCAGCAGATACAGCACCGCCTCCGGCGCCCTCTCCGGCTCCGGAGCTCGTGCTGCACACAGACCTGCTGGACGGGCTACAGACCCCGCAGTCGGGCTCGCCGCCCCTCCCAGAGAGCGCCACGCAACGGAGATCTCCGAGCCCTTGCGTGGGGCGCCGCCTTCCTTTCTCTCCCTCTCTCCCCTCTGAGTCCTCGGTGCCCCGCGCGCAGAAGCGGGTAGCACCCATACAGGAGACAGGCGAATCTGCCCTGGGGCAACGCTCCTTTAACAACAGAAGAGTAGAACCTCAACCCCCCGTGTCCCCTGGTTCACCGATTTCAGCGTCAAGCCTTCGGCCTGACGAGGATAGTATCATGTCCCCATCAGAACTTGCTTCCCCCCTTCCTCTCTCGCCTGCACCTTCCCTTGTTGTGGATGACTCGCCGGGCTTTCAGCCCGTCGACACTCGGCTTAGTCCCCCATCAGACACTGTGTCACACCCACCACCCTCTCCATGTCAGGAGCCCCTAGTGCCTTTAGACACTGCAACCCCCTCTCTTCCCGACTGGCAGGCAGAAACGCCGTCTCACCAGGGGGGCGACACGCTCTCCCACGAGTGCACGTCGCCGAGCCCTTACGTGGGGCGTCGACTTCCTTTCTCCCCTTCCTCCCCTTCTGAGTCCTCGGTTCCCCGCGCGCAGAAACGTGTAGCGCACATGCGGGAGGCAGACGAATCTGCCCTGGAGCGATGCTCGTTTCATAACAACAGAGCAGGTTTTCCTTCCTCCCGCACGATCATCAGCACAGCTAGATCAGGCGTGCCTTCCCCTTTCCCACGGGCCTCACAGGCCTTGCGCTTCTTGGAGCGCAAGACACGTGCTGTCCGTCCTTCTCGTTCTCGTTTCCTCCAGAAGCAGGTGTTGCGTGCGGTTCCGAAGCGCACCCGCTGCATCCCCTCTCCCACCATCTTTCGTTCGGCGGCTATTCCGCGCTCTTTTCAACGCGTCGTCGCGAAGATTGCGCCTCAGTATCAGCAGGCGCAATCTCCGGCTTCCAGTGTGTGTGTGTCCCCCCTCCTTTACAGCGCAACGAGGAGGAGAGCGAAACCGTGTGGTGTCACGTAGAGCAAGAGTAGGATAGCGGGCCCGGTTCCTCACGGTATGGTCCTTCGGGGCCAGGCTGCGATGCCAGCACGCTAACCCAAATTGCAATACGACGTGGTGTGATTTGTTGTGACCAGTTGTGACGACTTGTGACCCTTTTGTGATGAGTTGTGATGAGGTGTGATCTGTTGTGATCTGTTGTGATCGCGATCCAAAATTTTAAATTTTTGAAATTTTGGATCGCGATCACAACAGATCACAACAGATCACAACTCATCACAACTCATCACAACTCATCACAACTCATCACAAAAGGGTCACAAGTCGTCACAACTGGTCGCAACAAATCACAACTGGCCACAACAAATCGCAACAAATCGCAACAAATCACAACAAATCACAACATTTGGCGTTGTGATTTGTTGTGATCGGGTGTGATTCGTTGTGATTTGTTGTTTTTTCCCCCAGCCTGATTACCCCAACTATTCTGCTGTGCGTGCCACTCTCTCTTTGCTGCCACACCTGCGAGTTCCCCCCTGGCATGTCGTGATGGCCAGGAGTCCCTGCGCCACAAATCACCACCCCGCACCCCCCCGCCCCCCCCACCGCCAGTGACCACACCCCACCACCCAGCTTGCCCCGAGCATATTTTTATTGGAGCTGTTTCAAACAATTGCAGGAACGACAACTGCCCGCGAGCCTGAAGAGGTTCTCCCCCATTTCATATGTTTCTCTCTCTCTCTCTTTAAGATCCAGACCCCAAAGCCTAACCCGGAAGTTATTACATTTCTGTTTCTATTTCTTCATACCCTAACAGCGCAGGAACCCCATTGGTATCTGTGTTGCGACACGCCGGTGTCACACCCCAACGCTGGCCCTGACGAGAGGGAATGTGGTGTGATATGCATCACGCCACCACCCTGGAATGCTGCCTTCCCCGCCTTTGCCAGTTCCCCTTCCTGAAGGCCCTACGGGCCTTCCAGCGGAAAACAACGCGGCCTGCATGTGCAGCAAGCAAATGATGAAGTGCCACCACCCGTTCTCCTCTCTAACAGGCGACAGCCCCCCTCCCTATCCGGCAGCCGTACTCCTGCTCCTGAATGCCGCTCTCTCTGTGGCGTGCCTTCTGTGCCTTCTGTGCGCCAAGCGGTATAGATTCCGATTTTTTATATCCTTTTCGAAGTTGCGGGGGCCTTCGCTACCAGTCACTGCTCGTCACAGCTCGTCAGTGAGTGAGGGGAAGTGGGCTGTGGCTCACTTTTTCTCACCCAGTCACACTTGGTAGCGAAGGCCCCCTGCGGCTTCTTTTTGGGGTCTGTGGCGGCAAGAGTTGCCGCCAGGATGTGTTTCTGGGGCAGCAGTGCAATGGGCAGATAAGAGTTGGTCTTTAAACCTGGTGTGGATGTGGTGGTGGTGGTGGGGGTGGAGTATGAGAGCAGGTTGGCCGGAGCCAGTGCATGCGGGTGGCCCTGCGCCACGCGGTGGTTGTTGCTCTCGCAGCACGAAGTGGCCAGACTTGCCTTTGCACCCCAGCGATAATCGAGAAAGACGAGCGGATGGCAAACATGCTTTGTGCCCTAGGGGGGTGACGACCCCTGCCAGCTGGCCTGCAGTGATCCTGACTGCCTCTGATCCCCACATGCCCCCCCCGCCCCACCTGACGACCTCCTTCTTCTCTACACACGGCGAACGAGCTCTCACAGCCACACACCCACACCCACACACACACACCCTTCTGCAGGTGCCCCTTGCGGGCGGGATCCATCCCCCCCAGGGGCTACCCCACCCCCCACCGCCAACGCTGCCCAGGTTGGCTAGACGGCAGACAGAGGTGCCACTAGGCCCTGACACTCCACACCACCACCCCAAGCCACCCCCACGCGGGTTACCCCCAACCGAACCGAACCGAGACGACACACGCACAATGATACGATCGCGCACACCGCACGGCAGCGCCACTGCCGAGCTGCAGGAAGAGGTTGAATATCTGCAGAGCATCGATGAGATGTGCGGCCCCACCTGCAAGGTGCGGCACAGCCACGACGCGCCGTGCCTGCTGTGCGGGGAGCCGTGGCAGGCCCACACCGGGCACCACTGCCAGAACGGGCAGCGCGGCAGGTGGGCCCTACGCATGCGCCCCGCCACAGCCGCCCCGCCCCCCGCTTCCAGGAAGCGCCCCCACAAGCAGTGGGGCAACAAGCTGCTGCTGTGCGGCGGGGCCTGCGTCGCATCGGAGGACAGCCCCGTGTTCATCCTCATCACATGCATCATCGTCGCCCCCCTGGCATTTTTCGAATACACCCAGGCGGGCTCCTTAGGCGTGCAGCTCACTGCTCTGCTGCTTGCAGCAGGGTCGCTCCTCTGCGGAGCCTGTGCGGTGTTGGTGGATCCGGGCATCGTGCCGGCGGAGCACGGCCCCCAGCCCCCCCCGCTGTTGCAGGAGCGGCGAGTCGGCACGCTGCTCCTCAACCCCGGGGATGAGGTGGTGGTGCTGGAGGGGGTGGAGGTGGTGAAGCGGTGGTGCAGCACCTGCGGGATGCACCGCCCCCTGCGGGGGGCCCACTGCCAGGACTGCGATGTGTGCGTCGATGAGTTCGATCACCACTGCCCCGTCATCGGGTCGTGTGTGGGGATGCGGACCTTCCGCTTCTTCGCCGGGTTCCTCTGGTTCACCTCCGTGCTGTCTTGGTGGGTGTCCTATTGGACCATCACCGATCTCATCTCACACTGGCCGAGGTATACGAAGCGGCGCAGCCAGCACCTCAGCACCACACAGGCCGTGCAGATCGTTCTCCTCGTCTACAGCGGCTTCGTCGGGCTCTGCGTCGGGGTGTTCGGGATATTTTACTGCACCCTCACCTGCACCAACCAGACAGAGCGGGAGAACCTCCGCAACCTGTATGGGAAGGACCGCAACCCTTGGACACGGGGGTACTGCCTGAACTGGTTGTGCAGGCTGTTTGGCCCCTTGCCCCCTTCGCTGATGGCAGGCGTGCCGCAGGCGGGGACCCCGTCAGAGGGGGTGGATGGCGTGCCCCAGGATGCGGATGACGATGAGGACGACCTGCTCCTGTGAGTGCGTTTCTCTGGTGTGTCGGGGCAGGGAAGCAGGAGGGGGCGGGGGCGGTTGGGGCCCACCCCCGCCGGCCTGCGTGATGTCTGTTGTGTGTCTTTGAGCACATTGCATGGTGCGTGCAAAACACAGGTGGAGGAGCCCACCGAGCCTGCTCCCCTCAGGGCCTCTAGCTTTTGTTCCAACAAAACAGCTTTCGGTAGCAACTGGGTTGTTGTCTCGTTTGCTGTCACTTTACGATTCAGCCAGGGGGAGGGGGGGGGGGACACAGATAGTTTTTGGCTGTGAAAGGGTGTCGCCCCCCCGACCCTGCTCCCCTCAGGGCCTCTAGCTTCATCGGGGGTGCGAGGACTCGAGGAATAGTCGCCCTCCACACAGCACCTTCGCCTCCACCTGTGTGTGACCCAGATCTGGATCTAGCCACCTGCCCATCCCTCTCTACACGTTTTATCTCCCCCCCCTCTCTCTCAATCGCCAGGTGCTGACATCCCATTTTGTTGTGTGCAGGTTCAGTTGCACCTGCACCTCTGCGGGTGATAAGGCTCCAACAACCGTGGGCAGCCGTTTTCGGGTGCTGCGGTGGCTCCCAAAGAAAGGCAACGGAAAAATTCACATCGGAGGAAAGGGGGGGCGGGGGGCGGTGGGAGCTGTGGATTCGCCCAACGTGGGGGGGGGGGGTGTGGGGGCAGGTTTCACAGTGGATTGCACACATGGGGTGTGGTGAGTGGGTATGTTTTGGTGCGGGATCCTGCGGCAGTTTTGGCATGGGAAAACATCACCACACTGGTGTGCTGCCCCCGAAAATCGTCGAGGAATGCAAGAGCGACGTGAAATTAGGCCCTCTCCAAACTGGCCGCCATCTGACAGTGTCTCTTATCCGATAAACTGAACACAAACAAAAAAAAATGTCCAATACAGCAGGGATGCTGGCGCGAGTTGCCCCACTATATTTGCCCGGATATTATGGCGCACAAACGAAACAGATGTGAACCCCGGCGGCAGACCACTCCCTTCCACCGCTCCACCTCCTCCCCCCACCAGCTTTGTGCGACGCTTCCGCAAGGAGCCAGACCCCGCTCTGCTGGTGTTTCACTTCAGACATACAACAACAGGGAAGGAGCTGCAGAAGCTTGAAGGCCACACCTCTCCTGTCTACTCCGTGACTGGCGCACCAGACGGATCGAAGATCATCTCAGGATCTGATGACAAGAGCGTTCGTGTCTGGGATACATCAACAGGGAAGGAGCTGCAGAAGCTTGAAGGCCACACCTCTGCTGTCAACTCCGTGACTGTCACACCAGACGGATCGAAGATCATCTCCGGATCTGACGACAACAGTGTTCGTGTCTGGGATACATCAACAGGAAAGGAGCTGCAGAAGCTTGACGGGCACACCTCTTGTGTCTACTCCGTAGCTGTCGCACCAGACGGGTCGAAGATCTGCTTTTTCATTCACTCTCGCACCAGGTGTGTTTTTAATCCCCGGTCTTCCCAGCCAAAAACCCCCGATTCATCCCCGCTTTTTTCCAGCAAAAAACGGTACCCAACGTCCCTCCTCCCCAGTGTGGGGCCCTTGGTCTTGTACCAAATGGGTTCCTTCCACGGTTCCTCCCGCTCGCGCCATCCTCGGGTGCTGGAGGAAAACCCCAAAAAAACGGCTTTCGGGACCGTTATTCCGACGATACCCCCGATATGCCAGGTGAAACAGCCCAAGGACTTGCTGCGGTTACTAGACGGGCAAACACACGCTCCACGGGGGGTCCGGGGGGCGGAGCCCCCCAGCCGCCGGAGGCCACGGTAGTGAACATCTGTTCATTGTGGGCGTACAGATTCTGTGTGAGTTGGCTGCGTCCTCCTGAGGCTACCGGAGCTGTTGGATTCCTGACCTGATGGGAATCGAAGGACTTGGGTACGAGATATCCGCCACAGGGGGGTCTGGGGGGCGGAGCCCCCCAGCCGCCGGAGGCCACGGTAGTGAACGTCTGGCTCTTGGCTGGAAAAAAAGCCAGATTTTGGCTGGAAAAAAACCGGTTTTTTGCTGGAAAAAAAACCTGGTTTTGGCTGGAAAAAAACCGGAAAAAGGGCGGATGCCAAAAAGACTCATCCTCATCCCCCACTAGAAATACACCTGCTCTCGCACCATCAAAATAAACCCCCCCCCCCCCCACCCCATCCACAGGGCGCTGACACAACACAGCAGAGCCACACTGCTGTTGCCTCAGGGCTTGCCCCTTTCTGTCACTCTCACCCCCCCCCCCCCCCCCTCTCTCTCTCTCTCTCTCTCTCAGCGCCACCCCATCGCTTTTGACCCCGCTGCTTCCCAGCACCACCCCCTCAGACCCGCTGCGCCAACCCCCCCACCCCCACACTGCGCCGTGCCTGGGGAGGCGTGCATGCTGTGACCATGCCGTGCCGAGAAGGGTGGGGGGCGGGGAGAGCGCTGCTCTTCTGTGCTGCAGCCTCCCTGGCGTGCCGGGGTGCGTCTGCGGAGAACTGTGGCAATTTTGCGTGTTCCAACGGGTTTACCCTGATCCCGTTCCCGGCGACGGTGCAGTGCTCCGTGCAGGGGGCGAGCGTGTGTAGCGAGGCGGTGTGCTGTGTGGAGCAGAAGTGTGGCAGTGACGCGTCTGCCCTTCTCGCTGCAAACAACGTCGTGAACATCCCCGACCTGTCCGCATGCGATGCGGTGTCGGAGGGGTCGTGTGCCTCGACCTGCCTTGCCGGACACAGCAGCAGCGGCACGCCCGCCATCTCGTGCGTGTCCTCCAACACCTATGTGGTAACCAACCCCTGCACCGCCATCACCTGCCCCACGCCGTGGGGCGGCGCCCCAGCGCTGAACATCGACGTGCCGTCCGATGCCCTTCTTGCGACCTGCAGCACGGCGCTCGCAGCGGCCTGCCAGCTGGCCTGCAATGCGGGGTACACAGGCACGCCCACCCTCACATGCCAGAACAGCGGCGCGTTCGCGGTGAACGGTGTCTGCACCGAACAGTCCTGCGGCGGGTTTGCCCTCAGCACGGGGATGGTCGCCAGCACTTTCCCCACAGCCTGTGCGGTGACGGGGGGCACCGTGCTGGCTGGGGCACTGCGCCCCGTGACGCAGAACCAGTGCACGCTCGACTGTGCTGCGGGCTACACTCTGACCGGGTCGCAGGTGGTGGCGTGTGCTCCTGACGCGCTGACCCCGTCGACATCTCTGGCATGCACGGAGAAGGCGTGCAGCGCGTTCTCCATCCAGCCGGGTATGCTGCCGGGCACCGGTGCCGACCCCTGCACCATCGTCAACGGGAAGGTCGAC
This sequence comes from Rhynchopus euleeides, assembly GCA_963210315.1. Lineage (NCBI taxonomy): Eukaryota > Euglenozoa > Diplonemea > Diplonemida > Diplonemidae > Rhynchopus > Rhynchopus euleeides. Next base: position 2,130,004 of record OY723285.1, read on the forward strand.
ACACTGCGCCCCGTGTCGGACCCCTCCTGCAACCTGGCCTGTGCCCCTGGGTACCAGGGGGGTGCTGCCGCCCTGTCGTGCTCCGCAGCAGCCCTGGCGCCGACCACCACTCTGACCTGCCCAGCGCTGCAGTGCACAACCGGGGCGAACGCGGTGACGCACACCACGGTGGGTGTGGTGAGGGCGCAGTCCACCGGGGAGACTGTGTCCATCGGCACCGACAACACAGTTCACACGCTGGTGGTTGACGCGGGGCACTACTGCACAGGCACACCCACGGTGATCTGCCCCACCGCGGGGGCGAATCGGTACAACGTGCAGGGCGTCACCTGCCAGGTCATCCGCTGTTCAGACGCCTTCACCGACTGGGATGCGCAGCACGTCGTTGCCGCGTCGACCACAGCATGCGATGTCGCCACTGCGGCAGGCTGCCCTCTCGCCTGCGCCACAGGCTACAAGCAGGGGGCAGGCGTGCCCACCCTCACATGCACCGGGCAGGCCGCCTTTGGTGACACGGTGGGGACCTGGGCTGTGACGAACCCCTGCGTCCCCATCTCCTGCTCCTCTGCAGCGGCTGCCGCTGCGGCGGCAGCGGGGCGCGTGGTGCTGCCTGCATCCATCGCCCCCTGCGACACGGTGCCCGAGGGGTCGTGCGCCCTCACCTGCGGGTCGGGGTATACGCTGGGGCAGGCCGGCCCGCCGCAGCTGAAGTGCATCGCTGACGACACCTTCGAGTTGACCAACCACTGCACTGTGATGTGCTCCGACGTTGCGGGCCTGCAGATCACGGGGGGCGGTGTGGTGTCCACAGGGCTGTCCGCACCCACCACCACCACATGCGCCCAGGGCTCGGGGTATCTGCTTGTGCCCTCCTCCCACACGGTGTCGTGCAGCGCCCCGCCTGCAGGCGTCCCGCCCGATGCGTCGCGCGACTGCACTGCCGAGATGTGCTGCGTCGCGACCTGCGGGTTTGCGCCCTGCAGCGCCAGCCCCGGGTACACCCTCAAGGCAGGATCCAACACGATACGCTGCAGTGGGGCTGCGCCCAGCACCTGCGCCGACCTGGTGTGCTGCAACAGCAAGACATGCAACCCCGCCAACGCGCCCACACTCTCGGGGGCCACCGTGTCGTGCGCGTCAGCCACCGGGCATAACCAGACCTGCGCCATCAGCCCGCAGCAGGGCTATGTCTGCAGCGGCGCCGTCACCTGCACTGCAAAGTCCTCCGACACAGGCATCTACGAGAACACAGTGTCGTGCGGGCTGGCGCAGTGCCCCCCTAACACAGGCCCGCCCCCTGCCTGCCTCTGCAGTGCTGGGTATGAGGGCACGCCGTCGTGGGGTGGCACGGCGTGGCTGCACCAGTGCGCCCCGAAGCAGTGTATGTGCACCAACATCCCCAACTCCGAGAAGTACACCCAGGCGAACTCGCTGTGCGGCGAGACGGGGTCCTCTATCACCGTGGTGTGCAAGCAGGGTTTCACCGCCTCCGCCGACACCACGACGTGTGTCGGCACGTCCCTCACCTTCACCCCGGTCAGCTGCCAGGCACAGGCCTGCCCTGCAACGCGTGTTCTCAACTCTGAGCTGTACGACGCTGCCGACTCCATCACCGGCACCACGGGGTCCGCGCTCAGCGTCACCTGCAAGCAGGGCTATGTGGGTTCCGGTGACGGGTGCCCCGACACCTGCGGGGTGAAGTGCGACGGGTTCTTTTTCAACAGCATCGTGTGCAACGCCGTGGGCTGCCCTGCCAACAGCGCGCCCCCCGGCACCTGCGGGTGCAACGCGGGCTACTCAGGGGTGACCCAATGGGACGGAGCCTCGCACGCCTGGGCGCATGCGTGCAGCGCGACGTGTGGGCTGTACACATGCTCTTCTGCGCAGTACACACTCAAGTCGCCCCCCAACTCGCACATCTGCGGTGCGAAGCCTTCGGACTGCACAGACGCGAAGTGCTGCAGGGGCGGCAGCGTGTCACCCACCTCGCTGATCACATCGGAGGACCGCGCGCGCGTCACCTTCACTGTGGTGCTCGTGAGCCAGCCGAGCAGCGATGTGACGGTCCCCCTCTCCTCGACGAACACGGCGGAGGTGCGCGTGCTGGGGACGAGCATCACCTTCACCTCCTCCAACTGGGACGTACCCCAGACGGTGACGGTGGAGGGAGTGCCGGACAGCACCGACGATGCCGACCAGTTGGTGGTTGTCACAACGGAGCCCTGCCGCACGACAGACCCAGACTACCAGGGGGTCAACTTGGAGGACGTGTCGGTCACCAACCTCAACCAGGACACGCGTGATGTGCACGTCTCGCCGCGTGTGCTGCAGACGACGGAGGCAGGGGGGCAGGCCACCTTCTCGGTGGTGCTGACGACGCGCCCTGCCGCCGCCGTCACAATCCCTGTCGCGGTGACGGATACGAATGAGGGGAGTGTGTCGGCAGCTCTGCTGGAGTTCACACCCGCCAACTGGAACATCAACCAGACGGTGGTCGTCACCGGGCTGGACGACAAGCAGGATGACGGCAACAAGGCGCACCGCGTCCTGCTGGGACCCGCCTCCAGCACAGACCAGAAGTACAACTCTCTGGCAGTCGGCTTCGTCAGTGTCACCAACGAGGACAACGACCAAGCGGGTGTGGACGTGTCGCCCACCTCTGGGCTGCAGACCACCGAGAAGGGCGGCACCGCCTCCTTCACAGTCAAGCTGCGCAGCCAGCCTGCTGCAGATGTGAAGGTGCCTCTCACGAGCAGCGCGCCTGAGGAGGGGACCGTGTCGGCCTCCTCGCTCACATTCACACAGGCGACGTGGGACATTGCCCAGACCGTGGTGGTGCGCGGCGTGGACGACAGGATTGCAGATGGGGATGTGTTCTACCGCGCCATCACGGAGGTGTGCGTCAGCCCCGACTCGGCGTATGCAGGGCTCAATGCCGACGACGTCACGCTGGTTAACAAGGATGACGATGTTGTGGGGTACACCGTCACACCTGCGTCGGGGCTCGTCACGACGGAGAAGGGGGCGAGTGCGAGCTTCTCGCTGTCGCTGCGGTCGCAGCCGCTGGGGGAGGTTGTGGTGTCTGCCGTCGCCAACAGCGCAGAGGTTCTGGTGTCGCCCCCGCGCGTCGTGTTCTCCCCCAGCAACTTCTCCACCGCGCAGGTGTTCCGGGTGGTGGGGGCGGAGGACAAGATAGACGACGGCGACCAGCCCTTCACCATCACGCTGTCGAGTGCCAGCAGCGACGCGGCTTACAACGGGAACCCCCCTGAGACGGTGTCGGGCACCAATGTGAACGTCGACACGGCTGGCATCAATGTGAGGCAGAACACCACCGTGCTGACCACTACGGAGAAGGGCGGCGCCACAAACTACTCTGTGGTGCTGCGCTCTCTGCCTGCCTCACCTGTCACACTGACGCTGTCGGGCGACTCGTCAGAGGGCACCATTGACCCGCCCTTCTTGCGCTTCAACTCCCGCGACTGGAACATCCCACAGACAGTTGTCGTGACAGGCCGGGACGATGACATCGACGATGGTGATGTTATCTACGAGATCCAGTCGGTAGTGGGCAGCCTGGACCTGAAGTACGACAAATTCGCTGTCCCCGCCGTGTCTGTCAAAAACACTGACGACGACGTCGGGGGCGTCACCGTCTCCCCGACAAGTGGCCTCTTCACTGCGGAGTACGGCGCCTCCGCCACCTTCACCGTTGTGCTCAACACGCAGCCGCAGAGCCAGGTGGAGATGACGCTGTCGACGAGCAACGCCAACGAAGGCAACGTGGCGCCCGCATCACTCATCTTCTCCCCCATCGGCTGGGACACCCCACGCACGGTGCAGGTGTCGGGCGTGCAGGACACGCTGCAGGACGGCGATGTGCCGTACGCCGTGGCCTTCGCCCTCACCTCTGCAGGCGACCCCGTCTACAACAACCTGGTGGTGGGGGGCGTCGCCGTCACCAATCTCGACGACGACACACCCGGGATCATCATCACACCCAACGACGGGCTGGTCACTTCGGAGCAACCTGGCTCCCCCCCTGCCACCTTCACGGTGCGCCTCCGCAGCGCACCCACTGCGGATGTGACGGTGCCCCTTGTCACGGATGAGACGGAGGCGTCGCTGTCGCCAGCGGCTGTGACCTTCACTGCCAATGACTGGAGCACTCCCAAGACGGTGTCTGTTTCAGGTGTGGACGACAAGGTGGTGGACGGGAATGTCTCCTACGCCATCGCCAGCCAGCAGGCGCAGAGCGCCGACTCGAAGTACCGAGGGCTGGTGGGGCCGGATGTGCTGGCGGTGAACATCGACGATGATGTCGCAGGGCTGACCATCTCCCCAGAGGGTGTCGTGGCCACATCGGAGTCGGGAGCATCCGCAGAGGTCGTGGTGGCGCTCAGCAGCAAGCCCACTGCGGAGGTGAGCGTGCAGTTTGCGGGGGATACGATGGAGGTGTCCTTCAGCCCCACATCGATGGTGTTCTCGGTGGATGCCTACAGCACCCCGCAGACGCTGACGGTGAGGGGGGTGGACGACGACACCGTTGACGGGGATATGGCGCACACCATCATCATGAGCACAGGGCTCAGCCTCGACCCCATCTACCGGGTCCTGCCGCCGCTGGAGCTGCAGGGTGTCAACGCCGACAACGACGCGGCGGGTGTGGTGGTCTCCCCCATGGCAGTGGCGGTGTCTGAGTCGGGCACCCAGGCCACGCTGTCGGTGGTGCTGACGAGCCGCCCGCTGCGCAGCGTGTCGTTCACCGCCACCAGCACCAACACACGGGAGGGGGGTGTATCCCCCGCAGCGCTGTCCTTCGAGCCGGTCGCCTGGAACGTACCCCAGGTGCTGACCGTGACAGGTGTTGACGACGACGTGGATGATGGGAACGCCACGTGGTCTGTTGTGCTGGCGGTCGCCAGCTCCGACACGGCGTATGTCGGCGTGGCGGACACGGTGGTGTCTGTGGTGACGATGGACGACGACACGGCGGGTGTACACATCGACCCCACAGAAGGGCTTGTCACCACGGAGGCTGGCGGGAAGGCGACGTTCGCCCTGAAGCTCAACACGAAGCCCAGCGACGATGTGACGCTGACCCTGGAGAGCGGCAACACGCAGGAGGGTTCCGTGCAGCCGGGCACTGTTGTGTTCACACGGGAGAACTGGAACATCGCGAGGACTGTGACAGTCACAGGGGAGGACGACAGCATCGACGACGGGAATGTGACGTACTCTGTGACGGCAAAGCCCGCCGTCAGCAACGACCCGCGGTACGATGGGCACCAGAGCCAGAGCGTGCGGTTGGTCAACCTCGACGACGACACTGTGGGTGTGGTGGTGTCCCCCACCGTCGGGCTGCTGACAAGGGAGCGGGGCGATACCGCTGTGTTCAGCGTGCGGCTCAACTCGCAGCCGACCTCTGGGGTCAGCCTCACCTTCAGCAGCTCCGACACGACGGAGGGCGTGGTGCCGTCCCCCCTGGTCATCTTCTCCCCGGGCAACTGGGACACGCCTCGCAACGTGACGGTGCGCGGGGTAGACGATCCAAATGACGACGGCAACATCGACTACATCGTGTCCTTCACGTCTGTGTCAGGCGACGTGGGCTACAACAATCTCGCCTCTGTGAATGCGAGCATCACCAACGTGGATGACGACGTGCCCGGCATCACCGTCGCCCCGTCGACAGGGCTGCAGGTCACAGAGGCTGGTGGGACCGCAGAGTTCGTCGTTGTGCTCGACAGCATGCCGGAGGCAGATGTGAGCGTTGGGCTCTCCAGCACTGCGCCCTTAGAGGGGAAGGTGAGTCCCGCCTCGCTGGTGTTCCGTGCAGCCACGTGGGACACGCGGCGCACCGTCACCGTCACCGGTATGAATGATGACGTGGATGACGGGGACATCGCCTTCACGATTGTGACGACTGCTTCCGAGAGTGCCGACAAGGAGTACAACGGTCTGGTTGTGGCGGATGTTGCAGTGACCAACATGGATGACGACGGTGCGGCAGTTGTCATCTCCCCGACGGAGGGGCTGACGACCAGCGAGAGTGGCAGCACAACGACCTTTGGCGTCAAGCTGCAGACAGAGCCGACAGGCGACGTGTCTCTCACGCTTGCCTCCAACGATGTGACGGAGTGCTCCGTCATGCCGTCGAAGCTGTCCTTCTCCCCGACCAACTGGTCTGTGCCGGTGACGGTGCTGGTGTCGGGTGTCGACGATGCAGAAGACGACGGGGATATCACAGTGGTGATCTCCACCAGCGCTGCCATCAGCTCCGACCCGAAGTACGACGGCGTCAACGCCAACGACCTGCAGGTTGTGAACCGCGACAACGACACGGCTGGGGTGACGGTGTCGCCACGCTCCGGCGTGTTCACAAGCGAGAACGGGTCGACTGCGATGTTCACAGTCGTGCTGCAGAGCCGCCCGACTGCAGATGTCACCATTCCGCTCTCCAGCAGCAACACGGCGGAGGGCACCGTGTCACCAGGGCAGCTGACCTTCACACCTGCCTTCTGGGATGTCCACCAGACGGTCACCGTCACGGGGGCTGACGACGATGCATTCGACCGTGACCAGGTGTTCTTCATCGTGACGGGGGACACCAGCAGCACCGACCCGCTATACAACGACCTGACGGTGCCGGATGTGCAGTGTGTCAACCTCGATAACGACAACGCGTCTGTCGTGGTGTCGCCCACAGAGGGGCTCGTGGTGCCTGAGGACGGGTCGCAGACCGCCTCCTTCACGGTGGTGCTGACAAGCCGCCCTACGGCCGATGTGACTATCGGGGTCGAGAGCCACGACCTCACCGAAGGCACGGTGTCGCCTGCGCAGATCGTCTTCTCTGCAGCCTCGTGGAGCACCCCTGCCAGCGTGACCGTCACAGGGGTGGACGACCAGATCAGCGACGGCAACATGCGCTTCATTGTGGGGGTGCTGCCCGCCGTCAGCAGCGACGAGGCGTACAACGGGGACAACGGGTACGATGTGCTCGTGACCAACCGCGACGACGACACGGTCGGGCTTGCCGTATCCGTCACACAGCTGCGCACGTCGGAGGGGTCGACTGCGTCGTTCACCGTGCAGCTGCAGAGCCAGCCCACGGCAGGTGTGCACCTGGAGCTGAGCAGCAGCGACCTGACGGAGGTGTCTGTCTCCCCCGAGACGACCCTCTTCACGCAGAGGAACTGGCAGCGCCCCGTCACCGTCAACGTGTCCGGCGTGTACGACAACGTCGTGGATGGGAACCGCCGCTACAACGTATTCCTCGCACTCGTCACGAAGGACCCTGCGTACAGCAGGCTGCAGGTCATCTCTGTCCCAGGGGTGAATGAGGACATGGTGAACGAGTGCTACTCAGCGGAGCAGGTGTGCTCTCGGGCGGGCCAGGTGTGCAACGACACGTCGATGTCCTCCGAGTCTGTGCGGGACTTCGTCTGCCAGTGCGCCGGGTCTGCGAAGGGCTCAGCCCGTGGGGGTGTGGCGTCCTGCACCTATCTCGACGACTGTGTGGACAACGGCATCTCGTGCAGCAATGCAGGGCAGATGTGCGTGGACCCCGACATCACACGCACAGACGACTGGCGCTGCGAGTGTACCCCACCCCAGCAGTCTGTGGGCACGCAGGGGCGCCTCTCGAAGTGCATCCTGGACGAGTGCACCACAGTGGGGCGCGCGTGTGAGGCGGCAGGGCAGGCGTGCCGCGACCCCAACACCTCGCCCTCGTCGCTGGGGGACTGGCTGTGTGAGTGCAAGCTGCCCGACACAGGGTCCGACACAGCGCGCATCGCAGCCTGTGTGCCTGCAGGGGAGTGCGGCACATACAGCACGACGTGCGGCGCAGGGCAGCACTGCCTGGATCCGAACGACGCAGTGGCAGGCGACTGGATGTGTGTCTGCGATCTGCCCTTCAGCGGCTCCGCCCCACGTGCCTCGGCGCAGTGCCAGCTTGACGAGTGCCAGCTGCACGGAAGCGTCTGCAACGCTGCAGGCCAGACCTGTGCGGACCCCAACCTGCTGGAGCGTGGCGACTGGACTTGCTCCTGCATCGGGCTGCGTGTCAGTGGGACGGCGGTGGCGATGTCGGCGCAGTGCGTGGTGGACGAGTGTATCGGGAACGAGGTGTGCGTTGCAGCGGGGCAGACGTGCAGCGACCCCAACACCGGGCAAGGCTCTCTGGACGACTGGATGTGCAAGTGTGTGTCGCCTGCGGTGGGGAGCGCACGTGGTACCGTTGCGCCCTGCGCCTTCGCAGGCGAGTGCTCCGCGTTTGCCACAGTGTGCACCGATGCAGGGCAGACCTGCTACGACCCCTCCTTCAACACTCTCGGTGACTGGCAGTGCAGGTGCGTGGACCCCTATGAAGCCAACCACGCCGTCGCACAGCCTGCCACGTGCGTCTACGACGAGTGCAACGTGCACCGCGACGTGTGTGCCTCTCGCGGCCAGCGCTGCGTCGACCCCAACACCGACCCCAGGAGCCGCAACGACTGGCGCTGCGACTGCATTGCACCCAATGTTGGCAGCGCGACTGCAGGCGTGAGCCAGTGCTCCTATGTGGGGGAGTGCACGACGTACCACGGCGTGTGCGAGGCAGTCGGGCAGGCCTGCCTCGACGCCTCGTCGGCAGTGGGCGACTGGGCATGCCGCTGCGTGGCACCCCAGACGGGCACAGCCCAAGGTGCCCCTGCGACGTGTCAGCTGGACGAGTGCCTCGATAATGCGAATGTCTGTGCTGAAGCCGGGCAGGGTTGCACCGACCCCGACACGTCGCTGAACAGCCGCTACGACTGGCGGTGCCAGTGCGTGGCCCCTGCAGAGGGCAGCTCCAGGGGGCGTGTCGCTGCTTGTGCGCACAAAGGCGAGTGTGCGCAGCATGCGCGTGTCTGCGAGGCTGCAGGGCAGAGCTGCTCCGACACCTCCGACTTCGCCAATGACTGGGAGTGCCTCTGCCTGGCACCGGCAACTGGGCGTGCCACAGGCACGGCTGCCGCCTGCTACTACAACGAGTGCCTGGTGTACGGCAGTGTCTGCAGCGCAGAGAACCAGGAGTGCAACGACCCCAACACAAGCCCGCGCGTGCTGAACGACTGGGTGTGCCGCTGCACGGGCGACAGGTCGGTGGGCGTCGCCCTGGGGCAGCCTGCGGTGTGCATCCTCGACGAGTGCCTGCACAGCGGCACAACATGCACAGCTGTGGGGCAGGTCTGCGCAGACCTCAACACCTCGCCTGCCCGACTCAACGACTGGCAGTGCACATGCGTCCTGCCTGCAACGGGGGTGCGCGACACGGCGGCTGCAACCTGCACCTACTCAGGTGCATGTGTGAACAACGCCGCGACGTGCACCACTGCTGGCCAGAGCTGCATCGATGATGTGGGTGGTGCCTTTGCGTGTGCATGCCTCGCACCGCAGCAGGGCAGAGGCAACGGGGCACCTGCGTCATGCATCCTGGATGAGTGCACGCTGTTTGGCGACACCTGCCTCAACCAGGGGCAGCAGTGTGTGGATGTCAACACCGCTGTGAGCAGCACAGGCGACTGGGTCTGCCAGTGTATGGGGTCTGGGTCCGGGTCGGCGGAGGCACAGGTGGCTGCGTGCATCTTCACAGACGAGTGTGCACTGCGGTCGCACATCTGCACCGCCGCAGGTCAGACGTGCATCGACCAGAGCTCTTCCCGCACAGGCGACTGGGAGTGCCTGTGCGTGCCGCCGTACACAGGCACCGCAACAGCATCTATTGCCTCGTGTGTCCTCGATGAGTGCACCCAGCACGGCGACACGTGCACGGCGGTGGGGCAGAGCTGCACTGACCCCGACACCCGCCCCGCTTCGACAGGCGATTGGGTCTGCACCTGTGTCGGGTCCACTGCCACCGGCACCGGGGTTGCACAGCCAGCAACGTGCACCTTCAACGAGTGTGACACCCACGGCGAGGTGTGCCGCGCGCAGGGTCAGCTCTGCGAGGACCCCAACCTCAGCCCCAGCAGCACGGACGACTGGCGCTGCGTGTGCGTCTCGCCTGCCACGGGGCAGAGGACCGGTGCCGTTGCGACCTGTGCGGAGGTCGGCGAGTGCTTGCGCTTCGGCAACGTGTGCACCAGCGTGGGGCAGAGCTGCAGGGACCTCGACACGTCGATCTCCGGGAACTGGCAGTGCGAGTGCCTCAAGCCCTACTCCGGGGTGGCACGCGGCAGGGCTGCGACATGCACAGTGGACGAGTGTGTGCTACACGGCAGGGTGTGCCGCAGCGCAGGCCAGACCTGCAAAGACCCTTCTGACCGTCTCGGCGACTGGACGTGCGACTGTGTCGCCCCTGCAACCGGGCAGGGCAAGCAGCAGGCTGCCGTGTGTACCTACCAAGGTGAGTGCAAGCTGCAGGCGTCCACATGTGCTGCCTCCGGTCAGGCGTGCACAGACCCCGACACGACGCGTGCGCAGGACTGGCAGTGTGTGTGCCCGTCGCCCCTCGTCGGGGTTGCGACAGGAGGCGTCGCTGTGTGCAAGCTGGACGAGTGCCTGCTGTACGCCGCGACCTGCACAAGCACCGGGCAGCAGTGCATCGACCCCAACACCAGCCCCTCGAGCATCGGGGACTGGCAGTGCCGGTGCACCGATTCCGCGTCAGGTTTTGCCACCGCAGCTGCAGCGCAGTGCTTCTACACAGGCGAGTGTGCCCTGCAGCACAGCACGTGCACCTCTGTCGGGCAGTCCTGCTACGACCCCAACCCCTCGAAGGATGGTGACTGGGAGTGTGTGTGTGTCGCGCCGCAGAGCGGGAAGGGGCTCCAGCAGACGGCAGAGTGCCTGCAGGACGAGTGCAAGCAGTACGGCAATGTGTGCGTAGTTGCTGTGCAGTCGTGCGACGACCCCAACAAGTCGCCCAGCTCTCTGGGCGACTGGCGGTGCGAGTGCCTCGGGTCGTCGGTCGGCTCTGCTGTCGCAACTGCAGCCGTGTGCACCTTCACCGATGTGTGCGCCCAGACGGGGCACTACTGCACAGATGCAGGGCAGGCGTGCGTGGCGTCTACAACACGTTCATCAGACTGGCACTGTGAGTGCGTCCCACCATTCACAGGACGCCGTTTCGGTGGCGCAGCCAGCTGTGCGCTTGACGAGTGTGTGCTGCACAGTGAGGTGTGCCGCGCGCGCGGGCAGTTCTGCCGCGACCCCAACACGTCCCCGTCGAGCACCGGTGATTGGATCTGCGAATGTGTGCCGCCTGCAACCGGTTCCGCAGTCGCGCACGTCGCAACATGCGTGTTCTCTGGCGAGTGTGTTACACACTCGTCCGTGTGTACCAGCGCAGGGCAGACGTGCCAGGACCCTAACCAGGACACAGCCAACGACTGGGAGTGTGCCTGTGTGATGCCCGCTGTCGGTGTTGCCAGCGGCAAGCCTGCCACCTGCGAGATGGACGAGTGCATCCAGCACGGCGACACCTGCCAGTCCGTTGGGCAGCTCTGCCACGACCCGACCCCCCTGGCGGCTGCACTGGGCGACTGGATGTGCAGGTGCGTCGGGTCCTCCGCCTCTGGCACAGCCGTCGCCCGCCCCGCGACCTGCGTGCTGGACGAGTGCACCACTGCGGGGCAGGTGTGCCTGCAGGCAGGCCAGGAGTGCCATGACACCAACGTCGACCCGGAGAGCAGCGGCGACTGGGTCTGCTCGTGCCCCGGCACGTCACCGCGCGACTCAGTCCAGGCAGGCGTGGCGACGTGTGTGTCCTACGCAGGGATGTGCGCCAGCCAGGGCACAGTCTGCGCTGCTGCCGGGCAGACCTGCCACGACGACGCCAACTCCACCGTGTGGGGCTGCAGCTGCCCTGCACCTTACGCAGGCAACGCCACGGCACGGCCTGCTGCCTGCACCTACGACGAGTGCACGACGCACAGGCACGTGTGTGAGATGGCCAACCAGCAGTGCATTGACACTGCCCCCGACACGCAGAACATCGGCGACTGGAGCTGTGTGTGCGTTGCCCCCCTGCAGGGATCTGCGGTGGCCGCGGCCGCGGAGTGCGCGCATGCCGGCGAGTGCGCCGCCAACGCCGTGGTGTGCACCACGGCAGGGCAGGACTGCCACGACCCCTCTGCCGTGCGCGACGACTGGACCTGCGTCTGCAAGTCCCCCAACACGGGTGCACCCGGCCTGCGTGCCCCTGCGCTGTGCGCACTCGACGAGTGCACCGTGCACGGGAGCACCTGCGAGGCCTCTGGGCAGCTGTGTGTCGACCCTGACAAGCGTCTGACCAGCACGCAGGACTGGCGCTGTGCATGCCTGCCCCCCTCCACTGGGTTCGCTGTGGGCGGCGCTGCTGTGTGCAAGCACTCTGGCGAGTGTGCCCAGAGGCACGAGGCCTGCACCGCGGTCGGGCAGAGCTGCGTCGACCCCAGCGAGCAGGCGAACGACTGGGAGTGCAGGTGCGTGCCCCCCAAGTCCGGGTCGCGTGCCGGTGCACCTGCCGCCTGCATCCACGATGAGTGCAGCACACGTGCAGAGGTGTGCACCGCAGTGGGGCAGCGCTGCAGGGATCCTGACATGTCCACGTCGTCAACAGGTGACTGGCTCTGTGAGTGCATCAGCCCTGCTGCCGGCTTTGCTGTGGGCAAGGCTGCGGTGTGTGCCAACGAGGGCGAGTGTGCGACGCAGGGCCCCATCTGCACCGCTGCGGGGCAGACCTGCACAGACCCCGACATCAACACCGCCAACAACTGGGAGTGCGCGTGTGTCTCGCCCCAGACAGGCAGGGCACGGGGTGCGGTGGCTCTGTGCTCCTACGACGAGTGTGTGATGAACGGCAACGTGTGCACGGATGCAGGTCAGCTGTGCCACGACGTGGTGCCGCTGATCGACTCTCTGAATGACTGGATCTGCAGCTGCGTCTCGCCCGCTGTGGGCTCGGCTGCGATGCAGAAGGCGGTGTGCATGACAGACGAGTGCGAGCAGCACGGGCGGACATGCGCTGTTGCAGGGCAGACCTGCCACGACCCCCTCCCCCAGACGCTCAACGACTGGGAGTGCAGCTGCATCCCGCCGCAGTCCGGCACGTTGCGCGGCGGCCTTGCGACCTGCACCTACGACGAGTGCACCGTCAGTGCGGGTGTGTGCTCCAGTGCGGGTCAGCGCTGCAACGACCCCAACCCGACGAACAGTAACATAGGAGACTGGACGTGCGAGTGCCTTTCCTCAGGCAGCGGCAACGCACAGGCAAAGGTGGCCGAGTGCACACACACTGGCGAGTGTGCTGCCAATGCACACATCTGCAATGCTGCTGGACAGGTATGGTAGATTGAAGCTGTACCACCGCCACCCCCTTTCACACAGGCTTGTTACGACCCGAACCCGAGTGCTGACAACGACTGGGAGTGTGTCTGTGTCACACCGCTGTCTGGTACGGCAAGCCTTGCCGTCGCAACCTGTGCGCACGACGAGTGCCTGACGTACGGCAGCGTCTGCACCGCAGCAGGCCAAGGTATGCTGATGTGCCGCCTCTCTGCCTGCACCCCGCCACCCCAGACTGCCGCGACGACGACACGACTGCAGCCGGGACCGGCAACTGGGAGTGCGTCTGCCGCACTGGCACGGCCAGTGCCGTCGCCAGTGTGGCGTCGTGCAAGCATGACGAGTGCATCGCAAACGGTGCCACCTGCCTGGAGGTGGGGCAGGAGTGCCACGACCCCAACACCACCCCGCAGAGCAGGGGCGACTGGAGCTGCCGGTGTGCAGGCTCTGCTGTCGGGGCAGCACGCACACGCGCCTCTGCCTGTGTGTACCAAGGCGAGTGCCATGCAAACGCTGCCATCTGCATCCTGGCCGGGCAGACCTGCTACGATCCGGACGTGACTAAGGCAGGCGACTGGATGTGTGTGTGCGTCGCACCGTCCACCGGCACGCCACAGGCAGGTGCACCTGCACAGTGCGCATTCGACGAGTGTGCCCTGGGGGGCGGCATGCAGTGCCTTGCTGCTGGGCAGACGTGCGTCGATGTCGTGCCGCTGTCGATGAGCCTCGGGGATTGGATCTGCGAGTGTGCGTCAGCCCCAGGCATCGCCACCGCCTCTGTGGCGGTGTGCAACTACACAGGCGAATGCGCAGTGCATGCGCAGACATGCATGCAGCGCAGCCAGGCGTGCGTCGACACCGACCCCAGGACAGATGGCACCTGGCGGTGCGACTGTGCGTCCCCTGCTGTGCTGAACACCACCAGCGGGCTGTGTATGGTGCAGGAGTGTGCGCAGTACGGCTCCGTGTGCTCGCGCAATGGCCAAGGTATGTTGCCTGTGTTGCACCACCTGCACCACCCTGCTTGCAGTCTGCAATGACCCCGACACGAGCGCGCTGTCTCTGGGGGACTGGACGTGCACCTGCACAGGCGAGCTCTCGGGCGTCGCCACCGCACGGCCAGCTTCGTGTGTGCTCGACGAGTGTGTTGGGAACAACGTCTGTGCTGCAGCAGGGCAGGTCTGCAGGGACATGAACACGAGTGCTTTGAGCCGCAACGACTGGAGGTGCGTGTGTGACGGGGCTGGGACCGGGCATGCTGTCGGGACGCCCGCAATCTGTACCTACGTGGGACCGTGCGCCAACAACTTCCGCACCTGCAGCAACGCTGGCCAGGCGTGCTTCAACATCTCGGCAAGCGACTGGGGGTGCCGGTGCTTGTCCCCACAGCACGGCAAGGCAAAGAGCAACGTGGCGACATGTCGCCTCAACGAGTGCACGGATCACTGGAAGACGTGCGCCGCAGCAGGGCAGGAGTGCCACGACCCCAACACGTTTGTGACCAGCCGCAACGACTGGCAGTGCCTGTGCACAGGCAGCGCGCAGGGCAGCGCTGTGGGTGCCGCTGCCTCTTGCACAGCCTACAGCGAGTGCGCCACGCACGCCGCAACGTGCTCGGCACAGGGCATGGCCTGCACCGACCCTTCGCTTGGCACCAACGACTGGCGGTGTGACTGCGTCAGCCCCACCCAGCGCGGCAGCGACGGGTGTGTTCTTGACGAATGCACGCTGCACGAGAGCGTCTGCCGCGCTGCTGGGCAGACCTGCCACGACGCGTCGCCTGCAGAGGCCGACTGGATGTGCCTCTGCCTGTCGCCTGCCAAAGGCTTTGCTGTGCGTGCTGCCGCCACCTGCACCGAGTATGCGGAGTGTGCACTGCACGCACACATCTGCGCGGACTCTGGGCAGGCATGCTACGACCCGACGGGCATGGGTGCCCTCGGTGACTGGGGCTGCGAGTGCATCGCACCCTTCAGCGGCAAGGCGGGCGGGACTGCTGCCACATGCACTTTGGACGAGTGTGCCCTGCACGGGTCCCGCTGCACGTCGGTGGGGCAAGTGTGCCGCGACCCCAACACGGCAGCCACTAGCCTCGACGACTGGCTGTGCACATGCGTGGGTGGCGAGGCCGTGTCAGCCGTTGCCAGCCCTGCGGTGTGCCTGCTGGATGAGTGCTTCTCTGCCGACAGGAGCGCCATCTGCACTGCCAGCGGGCAGCGCTGCATCGACCCCAACCCGCACCCCGCAGCACAGGGGGACTGGCTGTGCCAGTGCATCGGTGGCACTGGCAGCGCTGTCGGTGCTGCTGCAACGTGCTCCTTCGCAGGTGAGTGTGGCCTGGCCTCTGCTACCTGCGCCAGCGCAGGGCAGACGTGCATCGACCCCAGCAGCGCTTCGGACGACTGGTCCTGTGAGTGCGTGTCACCCGCTGCCAAGGTGTGCCCGCCAGCCAACCAGCCTTGCTTTGGTACCGCAAGCCTGCTGCCCGCCTGCCACCACACACCACCACAGGTCGCAACGCAAGGCAAGCTGGCTGTGTGCGAGCTCGACGAGTGTGTTCTGCAGGGGTCTGTCTGCAACGTATGTGCCACCACTGTGCCCGCCCCAACCAACACAACTACAACCACAGGACGCTGGGCAGGAGTGCCTGGACCCCAACGTGTCTGCGAGCAGCCTCAACGACTGGACGTGCAAATGCACGGGTGGGACGGGGTCCGCTGTTGGGCGTGTTGCCGACTGTGTCCTCCCACCGGTCTGCACGCAGAATGCAGCTGTGTGCACGGCAGCCGGGCAGGCATGCGTCTCAGACGAAACATCCATGACATGGGCCTGCAGCTGCGTCGCTCCCGCCACCGGCGCCAACGCAACGGAGGCTGTTGCTCGCTGCGAGCTGGACGAGTGTGCGCTGAAGGGGTCTGTGTGCGCCGCGAAGGGGCAAGTCTGCACCGACACACACCGCAGCACCCTGGACGACTGGCTGTGCACCTGCCAGGGCTCAGGGGTGGGCGTGGCCCGCGGCAGGGCTGCAGAGTGCACACAGCCGCCCCTCAGCAAGTGCTTCGTCAACGCGGTGGTGTGCGAGAGGGCAGGGCAGGTGTGCACGGAGGACGCCAACGACTGGTACTGCGAGTGCCTTGCCCCGCTGATGGGCAAGGTGGCGGGCGGGGCAGCCGGGTGTGTCGACACTGGGGAGTGCTACTACCACGGTGCGAACTGCACAGACGCAGGGCAGCTCTGCGTCGATCCGGACCGCTCCGTCACGGGAGACTGGCAGTGCGAGTGCCAAGAGCCCCTTGTCGGCTCCGCCCGCGCACAGGCAGCCACCTGCGCCAAGGTGGTGGAGAACACGGCGAAGCTGCACATCAGCCTGCAGCACACAGCAGACGAGGTGCGGCAGCGCCTCCCTGAGCTGCTGGAGGTGCTGCGTGCGACGTACGGCCTAGCCTCCGCAGAGGTGTACGGCTCGCGCTTCAGCTTCTACTCGAGGCTGCCCACAACGGCAGACGAGGGGAGGCTCCTGGACGGCATCGTCTCCGCCATCAACAGCGACAGCGACGGCGAGGGGGCGGACACGGCACCCAGCGTGCAGGTGGCACGCGCCAACCTGCGCCGCCTGCAGTGGTATGCCGCAGCACCCTCACAGGCACGCAAGGCCTCGGTGCTCAACGCCCCGAGCGGGTCTGCGTCGCACTACGAGTTTGAGGTCATCGGCAGCAACACTGCGCAGCGGGGGGCGTGGCTCAACGCCTCGTGGCTGTCGCAGGCAGAGCTGGCCACAGCAGACACCGTGCAGCTGCTGACGGAGGGTGTCGCCGTGCACAACGCCACCCCGCCCTCCGGCGTGCACATCTCCTCCGCCGCGGTCAGCAGCGACAACGGCACCAGCACCGTAGAGCTGCGCCTCACACAGCCCGCCCTGGCAGCCGCCTCGCTGCCGGACATCCTCAACTCCCGCGCCACCACCGAGGAGCTGTCAGCCAACCTGACGCAGGCACGCTTCGCACCCTCGCTGCTGGTGGTCTCCGCCAGCGACTGCGCCGCCACCGCCAACCCCTGCGGCACGCAGCTCTGCTCCGACATCGACACCACGGCGAACGGCATCTTTACATGCACATGCGTCTCGCCCGCCTCGGGCACGGCGCAGAACGCACAGGCGGTCTGCACCACCCCCGCCCCACAGACGGGTGTGCCCGACACACCCTCGCCTGTCTCTGCTGCAGGGGAGGGCGACGACGACATCGCAGGCATGTCGCGCGGCATCGCCATCATGACCTTCGTCCTCGTCGGCGTGGCCGCCTTGCTGTGCTTCGGTGTGCTGATCTACTTCCTGCTGTGCCGCAGCCCGCCGGACGTGGGTAGCCCCAGCGACGTGGACACCGAGGAGGAGACCGACACAGGCGTGCTGAAGGCTGGGAAGGCCGTGTCGGTGGTGCCGGTGGCAGCGCCCCCAGAGAACCCCACCAGGCTGGCGCCGTCTGTGCCGCTGCGCGAGGGGCAGACAGCGCAGGACGTGACGCAGCAGGGTAGGTACGGCGAGCAGCCACCCCCGTCCTTCCGCGCGCAGCCGCACTACGGTGAGGCGATGCAGGGCACCCCCGTCAGGGAGGACTCGTTGCTGACGCCGGAGCTGATTCGGCAGCACTCCCCGGTGCGGTCAGCCAAGCCACCCCCGGTGGTCGACCCCGACATGGCGCCGTCGGGCCCCTTCGTGCCTCCCGGGCAGGGGTACGGGGGGTCGCACTTCGGGGGCAGCCAGGCGCACGGCGACCTGGTGGGCAGGCACGGGTCGGGCAGCCACCTCATCAACCCGCTGCAGCAGCACCACCCGCCGACGGCACCCAACCCGCTGCAGAGCATGCATGAGGTGCCGGACAACACCACCGGTTGGGTGTGAGTGTGTGGGGTGGTGGGGTGGGTGGTGCTGTGTGAAATCATAGCAAATATACCAGCGTGCGTTCTGCACTGCAATTTTTGTGCAAACAACGGCAAATGCTGTTGCGCTGTGCGGCATAGATTCCCGTGCAGTGGCAGCAGGCCTTTTGGCTAGTCTAGATATAAACTGGATAGTTCCGCCGTCCTGCTGTAGTATTCTTCTCTCCGTTTTGGATTTATATTCTCTAGAGACCACCGCCGACACCCTCCCCCCCCATGCTCCGTTTGTGTGGGCACAACCCCACGCACACCCCCCCACCCGTGTCCTATTTTCTAGAACCCTTTTTTGGCGCACCAACCAACGCCTTCATCTTTCTTTTTGTCTCAAGGCCGCGGACCAGGCAAGCACGCCAGGCACGTTCGCAGCCCACAAGTGTACGCAGCGTTGTTTGCTTACCATACCCTGAGTGTGGAAGATTCCCTCCCAACGCGCTGCCTCCTGCGGGCAAACAACGCTCCACGGCACGTCCCGGATGTGTGTGCAATGCGTGGATTGTGGCTGCGCAACAAAGGCTGGGGGCGTGTCGATCTGCGTGCAGTATTTTCATAGAACAGTCCATCCCCCCTTGCAAGCCCTGAAAGAACACACAAACAGAGAAGTGCCGGTGGGCTGCCCCCGTCCCCACTTGCACTTACAGGAGGCCCCCCTCCGATAAGCGTGAGGCTGGGGCGGAGTGAGCACCACCGAGGTTGCACCGCAGCGGGGTTTGCGGCATTTCTCGACAGAAGAATGGTGGTGGCGGATGAAGTGCAACACCCAATAGGCCCATGTTTTTCTACGGGGGGCTGTGACACCACCCATCTTAGAGCTCTAAGGCCATAAACAGCGCATCGCTGCGCACAATAGAATCGGGGGGCCATCCTGGAGCAAAAGTGTCACTTCAACTCTGCCGCCCTTTCTCTACTGTTGATACTTCGTTTGATGCGTTGACGCTTCCACACCCAGGACCCTCTTCCGGAGGGACGTGCTCGTGCACCGGTTGGTCATGTAATCATACGGTGCCGAGTGCGGGTTACGTGGTGCTGCGTGTTGGTATATGTGCTGGCTCGAGGCGGATTGCCCGTTCGGCTCGTGTTCCGCGCGTGTAGGTGTCAGCCCGCTGCTCGTCGGTTGGCACCCACTGGGGGTTGAGCCGCAGTCGCTTCGTCCGTGCCACGAGGAATATGCGCTGCAGTAGCAGGTTGCCTCTGTGATTCGCGCAGTGCCCTCGCCGCATGCAAAATACTAGGGGGAGGTTGTCGATGTTGCACGTCACAGCGATGTCCTGTGAGTTGATGATGCGTAGCCCTTGCCACACGGCGAAGGCCTCCTTCAGGAAGATGTGCGCATCCCGATCTGCCCCGGTGAACACCCCTTGTGTGACCGTCTCCTCTCCCAGTTCGAGTATCGCCGCCCACTCCGTCGATGACGCGTCGGACCACAGCGTTGCCCGCGATGTTGGGTCTGCCTGGTGGTGCCAATTGTTATCGCGCATGAACTCCATCCGTGCTGCTGTCTCCCGGATCACTGAGTTCGGCACTCGTGTGTTGACATCCCACGCCGCGTTGTTGTCGTGCGCCCGGCGTCCTAGGCGCCGGACGAAAGAGAGGATTGCGGGAGCGAAACACAGTGGCGCGCGCATGACGTATGACTGCCAGACGATGGATCCGAAGATGCGGAAGGCCCTCCGCGGCGTTGTTGTTCCCTCCAACGTCTCCGCCAGCTCCTCCCGCTGTGCCACCTTCGCCACCCATGCAGGGTCCATGCGGAATCTGTGCTCCACCAGGTCAAACTGGATCCCGAACGTGCAGAAACGTTGCGTCGGCATCCCGTGGTCGGCATCGTCGAGGTTCAGGGTCGCGTTGACGTAGTCGCACCTTTCGCGGAAGACCCTGTACTTCGCCTGCACCTCGTCCAGTGTCTCGGCTGTGACCACAAAATTGTCTATCCAGACGATGCCGTCTCTTGGAGGGAGGAGCACCCTCGCACTCCGGTTGGCAATTGCTGGTGAGTGTGACCACCCCATGCACATCACCGACAGAAACGCTGGCACAAATTCGTCCCGCTTGTCCCCGAAGCGGATTCCGAAGTAGCGCTGGATCTCCTCCTCCACCGGAAACTGGTAGAACCAGCTCCTCGCGTCAGCGAGCACAACCCAAGTTGACTCAGCGATGCGGCGCGTCACCTCCAGGATGTCGTCCAATCTCATGTCTGGCGGTCGCGCCATGTACGAGTTCAGAGTACGTGCGTCGACGATGAAGCGTGTCCCCCCTGACTTCTTCGGCACGGTAAAGGCTGGTAAGGTGAGTATCGCATGAGTACAGGCTATAGCGATAACGCCGTAGGCGATGAGGTCGTCGACATGTTTCAATGTATGGCGTGATATCATCCTCCACTTGTTCCTGAAGTGGTCGCGTGCTCCGGGGAGCAACGCATTTCTGAAGGCTTCGGGGTCTGTAATGAGGTCCAACACGTCTCGCAGTTCCTCGTTGGAGTCCAGCTCGCGGAGTCGCGCCAGGTTGAGGCGCGTGTCGCAGATCGGAGCAAGGCGGTCGTCTTCAGATGGGTCTTGCCTTTCATGGGCAGGTCGCACGATATGTCCTTTGTGGTGCACGCCGACACTCTCCCCGTAGAGATCGGCGTCTATGCCCGGTCCGTGTTCTGAGTCGGTGTCCGCCGTGTCGTCGGAGCTGTCGTTTTCTTCAGGAGGTTGGTATACTTGGATGGAGAGCTGAGGCCTGTGGTATGTCTTTGGGCGCTCTCTCGGCTGTGCGGCTGGATCCCCTGCGCGTGTCGGGTCATCGTTGTGAGTCGGCCCGGGCCCCGCGCCGGTACCGTCCTTTCCTCCACCGACCCCTGCTGCGCCGCCCCCTGTCGGGTAGTCATACCGTCGTAGTTCACGTGTGATGTCTCGCCTCCTTTTGTACGGGAAATGTGTGCTAAACTCTGGTCCCCTGTGTCTCACGCGTTCTTGGCCAGTTCTTTGGACAGTGCCGCTGTGTCTGCCACACGCTGTGTCGTTGCTGCTGGTATGTATCGAAACACCGCGTCGGGGGTCGCATGTCGCGACAGCATCATCAGCTTCTCGACTGGCACCCCGTTGCGTGCCAGATGGTGGAGGGCCCCCCTCCGGAGGGAGTGCGGCGTCAATCGGGCATCCACCCTTTTCACCGCCGCCGCGATGCATCGGTATGTCACGCTCGGGGGAAACAGGCTCCCTTCTGTCTTTAGCTCTTTCATACGGCTCCGCAGGATCTTCAGCATCTCCGGTGGCAGTGACATACCCGTTGTCTTCCCCAGCTGGAAGGGGTCCGACTTCGTGGTGGTCCACACGATGGTGATCTGGTCTGACTTTGCTTCCGTCTGGATGTCCCGCGTTGACAATCGTTGCACATCCGACGCTCTCGCCGCCCCGTGCCACATCATTGCGACGGCCAGACGCACCAGCGGCCGCGGTTCCTGAGCCACTGCCTGTGCTGCCTGTTCTTGAGTCGCGGGGTGCGCCTGTTGTGCTGGCTTCAATGCCCCGCTGCGGCACAAGCTTCGCTTGAAGTCCCGTAGCACGTGTCCTTCCTGTTCCCACGACTCGAAGCGGCGCAGGCTCGCGATGATGTTGCCCAGGTATTGCAGCGCCGATGGGGCGGACAGTCCGTTGAGCCGCAGGTGTGTGATCCACAGGGTGATCCCCTCCTCGTGTCGTAGTGTGCGGCCCTCCCCCCTGCACCACTCCTCTCTGAACTCGCGGTACCTCTCGTAGCTCCTGCGCAGAGCCGTCCAGTACGAACTCGACAGTGCGTTCCCCAAAGCCTCCTGCGTGGCCTCCATGATGATCAGCCTCATCTCGCTCGACAGTGGTTGTTGCTTGATGCGGGGGCGGCCCTTGTTGGTTTGCTTCTTTTCTTTCAGGATGAACTCGTATGGGGATGGTGTGGGCGGCGTTGGGCTGGTTCCTGGGTGGGTGGTCTGCTGGAGTCACTGTCCCCCGCGGGGCCCTTTCGACCCCTTTCCCACTGCCCTCTGCTCCGCCCCCTTTCCCGTCTTCCCGGTGGGGTACGGCGTGTAGCGCGGGTCAGCCCCCTGTTGCACACGCGGTGGTACCAAACGGCGCGGGTTCGCCTTCGCCTGCGCATCATTCGCCTCTCCCACCAGCCGCTGGTGCAGAGACGCCGAGAACGTGAGGGGTGGGATGTTCTTCGCCTTGTGCTCGTAGTAGGCACGTGCCACATACCCCGTGAGGCAGGCCAGAGCCGACATTTCGCACACGATGCGGTGCAGGGGCAGCAGGCTGGGTTCCTCCTCCGTGTTCATCTTCATGAGCTTTAGCACGTCGTCGAAGTGCTCGAAGCATTTGCGGAGGCTGTGCATCCATTCCCCCGCATCTGTGCCCGACGCTGGCAGGCTCGCCTCCCGGAACACGCGGGACACCTCTGCCCGGATCTGCCGCCGCACCGCGCCCTTCCATATGCCAGGGCGCCACGTCGCGACCGCGTATGGCGAGAAGTCGTCCGGCAACCCCTCGTCAGCCTCCTGCAGCTGCCTCTGCAGATCGGCGATGGTCTCGGCCTGCTCCTCCACCTTCGCCTCCAGCCGAGTCATGCGCGCCTCCATGTTGAGCCCTTCACCGGCTCCCAGTTGGGGCAGCGCCCCCAGCCCGTCCTCCTCTTCAGCGGCCTCCTCCGCTGCTGCCGCGCCGCCTGCCTGCATCTTCGTCCACGCGCACATTGGGCATACCCATCCGGCGCTGCCCATGTGGGCGACGAAGGCGTCCGCCACCGCCTTCGGGTGCAGATGCGCCCGCACACATGTCCTCGTCGTGGCTTGTCCGCAGGCGTTGCATGCGTGCGCCGTTCCGCCCTCATGGACGGTGGCGCATGTGGGGAACACGCAGTGCTGCATCGGCTCCGCTGCGGGCTCCATAGAGAGGGCCGGCACCTCGACCAAAGCCCAGTCGACGTCCATCTTTCCTCACTACTCTGCTTGTCGTACGCCTCTAGCTGTCCTTCACACCCGCTGATCCTTCACCCCGCTGCTTTTGTTCACGCGCTTTGGCGCCCCTGTAAAACACACACGCTCTGCTGTCCGTCACCACCGCTGGTCCTTCACCCCGCTGCTCCTGTAAAACACACGCGTCCCCGCTGCGTTTGTTCACGCGCTTTGGCGGTCCTGTAAAACACACGCGTCCCCGCTGCTTTTGTTCACGCGCTTTGGCGGCCCTTCAAAACACACCCGCTCTGCTGTCCTTCACCACCGCTGTTCCTTCACCCCGCTGCTCCTGTAAAACACACGCGTCCCCGCTGCTTTTGTTCACGCGCTTTGGCGGTCCTGTAAAACACACGCGTCCCCGCTGCTTTTGTTCACGCGCTTTGGCGGCCCTTCAAAACACACCCGCTCTGCTGTCCTTCACCACCGCTGTTCCTTCACCCCGCTGCTCCTGTAAAACACACGCGTCCCCGCTGATTTTGTTCACGCGCTTTGGCGGTCCTTCAAAACACACCCGCTCTGCTGTCCTTCACCACCGCTGGTCCTTCACCCCGCTGCTCCTGTAAAACACACGCGTCCCCGCTGCTTTTGTTCACGCGCTTTGGCGGTCCTGTAAAACACACGCGTCCCCGCTGCTTTTGTTCACGCGCTTTGGCGGCTCCGCTCGTCCCTTTTCGCTGCTTCTGACTCTTCTCACTAAAAATAAATGTGCGTTGACGCTTCCACACACACTTACAAACCCACTTGCCTGATGAAGGGGGTGGTGTGTAGAGCACGTTTGGCAGAGCTGAATGACACTTTCCGCGCGAAAGTCGTGTGCGTAAAAAAAAAATTCAACTCTTTTTTTTTTCACAGAGACACCTTTCACTGCAACAGGATTCCTGTCTTCGGGCACCCCTCCCTTCGGGTTTTGGCGGCACAAACAAGGTTACAACAGCCCTGTCTACTTCCTGCCCCCCTTATCCTCCGGCAACGGTGTGCATGACATCATGCATCGGGCGTTGCAACGTTATCGATAACGTTATAACTGCCCTGTGTGTACAACACACTCTACACCGACCTCGCCCCCCGCCCGCCACCCCCCCCGCCCCCAAACCGATGCAAAGCTTCTGAGCTCCTTTAGATTAGACGCCAAATGTATGTGCCGCTGGAGCGGCAACGAAGGAATGATGGTTTTGCCCTCCTTTCTTCGAAGGAAGGGCACTCTGCACCCGCAGGGCAAGCTGCCTTGCTGGGGAGGCACGGGACGATAGAGACAGGCGAGCTGCAAGCCCCCCCCCCCCCCCCCCCGCCACCGCCAGCCCTCGACCCCCACCCACCCCGCCCTTCCCCCCGCTTGAAGCGACTCTGTGGCCACGCATGTGTGTCTGGGTGGGTGCTGATTGTGTTGACGTTCTGCCCACCCTGCGATGATGCCCCCGTGATGGGGTTGCACCATGATTGCCTTGACACCAACACCCTTGCAGGATGTCCCTCCGACCCTCGTGTGGGCTGTGAGCGGAAGTGGCTGGGCAACACAACCAAATGCACGGGAGGCAGCATGGGCGGGGACACGAGGTATGTTGGCTAAGGGCATCCGCAGATGGGTGTGCCGGCAGCACACCGTGTGTGAGTGATGTGGGTTGTGGGTGATGTGTTGCGGCCTTCCCTAAATAAAAGCGTGGCCACAGCAGGCATGCAACGCAGCCAGCTTTGTGTTGTTGGCTTCTGAGTGAGCTCTGGGCTCCCTCCGTTTACACACATATTTCGTCCGGTTGCACAAACAAACACATTACGTACCGCCGGCTCCTTTTTGATCCCCATGTGATTGCTCCACTCCCACAGAGAAAACGCTCCA
Source organism: Rhynchopus euleeides (assembly GCA_963210315.1). Lineage (NCBI taxonomy): Eukaryota > Euglenozoa > Diplonemea > Diplonemida > Diplonemidae > Rhynchopus > Rhynchopus euleeides. The sequence continues at coordinate 2,155,026 of OY723285.1, forward strand.
GAGGTGGCCAGCAGCAGCAGCAGCAGCAACAACAGCAACAACAGCAGCAGCAGCAGCAGCAGCAAGCGTTCGCACTGTCGGGGGAACAGAGCCCGATGGACCACGCCGCGTCGTCGTTCCACCCGCTGAGCGCCACCAACACCGTGGCGATCCACGGGCTGGGCAGCGAAGTGTCGCTGCGGGATCTCAAGGAGCGTTTCGAGAGGTACGGCACGACGCTGCGGGTGTGGAGCATCGACAAGACGGACATCGGGATGGTTACATACGCCACGCCCGCAGAGGCGGAGGCTGCGATACGCGGGGAGTACTCCCTGGATGCGAACACGACAGTCGTCCCCAGCGACTACTCCGCCGCACCCGTCAGCAGCGTCAAGCAGGACGCGAAATACTGGCGCTGCTCGCTGTGCCACACGACCAACCGCGCCACCACCGACGCCTGCGACGCCTTCCGCTGCGGGCACGACAGGCTCTCATCCGACCAGGAGTGGGCGGAAACGCAACCCCGCGGCTCCAACCCCCGCGCCCGCCACAACATGTGGGACATCGCGCTGCAGGTGGCACAGTGCACCCCCCACGCCAAGGGGGCTGCGCCGGAGGAGCCGCGCTGCCCGCACTGCCTTGTCCTGCTCAACCTCCCGCCTAACACCACGGAGCAGCAGGTCCGCCGCGTCTTCACGAAATACGGGGCCGTGAAGGAGGCACGCCTGCTCCCCCCTGTGCTGAAGGGGGAGAGCTCCTTTGAGGGCCAGGTCGTCTTCGAGGAGGCTGGCGCGCTGGAGCGCGCCATCGAATACGAGAATGGGAAGCAGGTCTCCTCCGACGCCTCGCAGAGGGTGCGGGCGCACCGCGCGACCTTCACCTTCGCGCTCTCCATCACACAGGGGGCTGCGCCGCTGCACTTCGAGCGTCAGGAGGATGCGGATGCGGTCTGCCAGGCGGTTGCAGCGGCATTCAGCGAGTTCGGCGTAGCCAGCAGGGTGGACTGCCTCGAGGGCGAGGTGCGGGTCTCCCTTCCCACCTTCCGGTCTGCCCTCACCGCGCTGGCGTCGCAGCCCCGCCTCCTGTGCGAGCACCCCGCGCTGGCCGGGCTGCGCATCGACCCCAACCCCTTTGTGCTGGGGCTCGCCACCTGCGCCTTCTCCACCTCCCCTGACACGAAGTGGCCCTGCCATGCCTGCGGCGCGGTCAACCCCCCACTGGCAGACCCCTGTGTCGACTGCCAGATGGAGCGCCCCTCGCATGCCCACTCCTCACCCCTGCCCCGTGCGATGTGGGACGATGCTCTGAGGAAGCGTGGCGGCGAAGGGCGCCAGAGGGAGGGCGGTGCGAGAGGGCAGCGGAAGGCGGATGGGAGGGGGAAGAGCGGGAAGAACGGGCGTGGCGATGGGAAGCAGGGGGGGCATGCGGCGCTGCCTGCTGCAGGGAAGGGGGTGGTGCACGGGGGTGGCGTGGATGAGGAGCAGCAGAGGGGCGGTGGGGGTGCGAGGATGCGGGCGATGCCGCCGCAGCAGCAGCAGCAGCACCATCATCACCACCACCACCATCATCACCAGCAGCAGCAGCAGATGCACCACCATCATCATCATCACCACCAGCAGCAGCACCACCACCACCACCACCAGCATCAGCAGCAGCAGCATCAGCATAGTCACCACCACCATCACCATCACCACCATCATCATCATCATCACCAGCAGCAACATCACCACCACCATCGCCAGCAGCAGCAGAATCAGGCTGTTGGTAGAGGTGGTGGTGGTGGCGGCGGTGGCGGTGGCGGTGGTGGCGCCCCCGACATGGACCCCAGTGCCAGCGTCGTGCACATGCTCCGTGTGGCGGGCCAGGCGTTTGACCACGAGCAGCACGGCAGGCAGGGGGGGCAGCCCATGGGTCACATGGGGGGCCCGCCGCTGCACCCCCAAGGCAAGGGCGCCAAGGGAGGGGACAGCGGGGGCTGGCACAGCAGCGCAGCGGTGCCTGCGGGCGGGCATCCTGATGCGTTCTTCTGAGAAGGGCAGTTGGGGGGGGGGGGGGGGTGGGGGTCGGAGGGTTTTTTTGTAGGGGTCTTCGCTGGTCGTTATGCCTCGTCATTCTTCGTCAGTTTTTCACCGAGTTTCCTTAGGAAATGCACCAAAATGCACTGACGATCACCCCGTAGCGAAGACCCCCGTAGTTTTTTATAGTTCAGGCCGGGGGGGGGGGGGGGGGAGGGGGGGATTTTTTTCCAGCTCTGGGGTGCCGAACTACCACCGTGGGGAGGGGGTTCCAGTTCTCTTGATCTTTTGCACCAGTTTTGTGCAGCAAGATCATGCTGTGTGTGGTGACCACTTTTTGTGTGGGGAGCCCACCCTGTGTGTGTGTGTGTGTAGTGATAGTGGTTTTAAGTGGGTAACCCTGCGCGGATCTGTGCCCACTCCCCGCCCACCCCTACGTCACAGCGGATGCCCCACTCGGGTTAGAGTGTGGGGCCAACTCAGTGCCACTCCGAGGAGGGCGTGAGGCATAGCCAGCGTGGTGCGTGCCGCAACAGTGTGTGAGTGATTTCGCACTGCTGTGGCAGTCCCCGCACCGGCCCATGCGATGCGTCTTGCAAAATTCCATGGTGACTTGCAAGCCGTCGTTCTTCCCGTGGTGGTCCCGGCAGCAGTCCTCTTCCGAGAGGCGCCGGCGCCGGCAGTCCACGCAGCGGGGTTTCCAGTGCAGAGCGCAGGTAAGCATCTTCGCGTTCCGTCTGGCTCCAGGGGGGGCAGTCCGGGGAGCAGCGCCCCGTCGTTCCCATGACCGTCCTGTCCGGGCGTTGGCTTGCCGGCTGCTGGCAGTCCATTGCTGGGCCGCTTGCTGCCACCCCTCTGGGTAGTGGGGCTGCGGTGCGAAGGTTGCGGCCCACGCCATGCCGCGGGAGTGGAAGGCTGTGTCCCGCTGGTTCAAGCCCGGGCCTGCCGTGTGCGCTTGGAGGCTGCGCATCACCGACTCGGTGGCTGGGCTGAGCTGGGCTCTCCTGGACAGGCCCCCTGCCACGGTTCCCCCGATCGCGGTGAGGACAGTGGAGCTCGCAGTGTGGCCACAGTGCCATGGTTGCTTGGAAGTCTTGCGCACCACCTCGCAGAGCTGCCTCAACGAGTGAGCCTTGCCCAGGATGCTCTTCTGGAAGGCTGCGAAGTCCTGCCGCAGCTGCTCCTGCGAGGTCTCCCCCTGCCTCTCAGCCTCGTCCATGGCGGCGTTGCTGAGGGCGTCCGCATCGACGTTGAGCTCCCTTTTCACGTGCTCATACGTAAGGGTGATCCGGGGCCCGAGGTCGGCAGCCAGCCGTGCCGTGCTGAGGAAGAGGGGGCGGAGGGATTTATCGCGGCAAACCGCTTCCCCTTTTAGGTGTCGCAGCACCACCTGCGAGTCACCCCGCACCGTAACGTTCCCCTCAGGGGGCGGGTCGCCCCTTCTGAGCAGCCGTAGGCCCGCTCGAACCCCTTCGTACTCAGCGATGTTGTTGCTGCGTACGTTCAGCAGAGGGAGGATCTCTTCCGACACCTTGAGGCCGTCTCGGTAGAGCACCGCACCTGCACCCGCCAGGGCGAAGGGGGTGCCGTTGTCCCTTGCTCCGCCGTCGAAGTAGAGGGTGAGCCCCGGGGCTGTGTCCTCGGGGATGCGTGGGCGGGCCTCCCGCGGCCCCCTCTCAGGGGGGTCAGGTGTGTGGGGGCGGATGCGGCGCGTTTCGACTTCTGGGAGGGTGAGGCCGGTCGACAGCTCAAAGTCGACAGCCAACTCCATGAGGGTCACGGTGTGCTCCCCTCCCTGCGGCCCCCATTTCAGGCCCCGCAGCCAGTCGCAGAGGGCCACCCACAGCTCCGGGGGGCGCTTGCCCCACGTCTGTTTGACAGTGGACGGCGCCCGCACAGGGATGCAGGCCCGTTCGGGGTTGGGCGTGCACCACCCCCATGGATAGTGAAGGGTGCGGTGGTGGCGCGCGGAGCGGTCGAGCAGTCCATCTTTCTCCTGCCGCGCCGAGAGGATTGCAATGAAGTAGCGGTGCAGCTGCGCCACTATATCCACCCTGCGTGCGAAGGATAGTGGCAGGGGCTGCCTGTCCTCCGGGATGCCGTGTCTAAAGGCTGTGCCAGACCAACACACCACCAAAGGAAAAGAGGAAGAGGCGACGTAAGGCAATGCCTCCGTGCGGCCAGGAGAACACGAAATAGCGACCCCCTCAACGGGGAATGCTACGAGCACGGCCAAAAATCGTTCAAAATCGTTCAAGGCGGGCGCCACCCCGCATAACGCCAAGCAAGGTGGCCAGGTTGACCGGTCCACAGCCGTAATGGGGTGGTTTTGTCGGATTGGGTCCCACGCGGAGCACTCCCACCATAGGTGCATCACCGTCTCGGGGGTGCCTGCGTTGCAGTATCGGCAGATCCCGCCCTGCCCCGTGCGCCCTCGGACAGGCACCGCCCCTGCAATGACGGAACGAAGGAGGCCCCGTTGGTATCCCGTGACCGCGGCGCCCTCTCCCTCCAGGACGCAGCGTGTGGCTTGCCCGTCGATGCCGTGCTGAGCGCCCGCAAAGTCGTCACGACGACCAGCCAGCGCCTTGGCCACCTGTGTACGTAGGGCCTGGCGGAGGTCATGAGCGAAGATCCCCCATCCGCTCGTTGTTGCTGCGGTGGGGTCGAAGACTATGCTCCGTCCCGCTTCATCAGTGTAAGATAGGGTGGTCGCCGTGCTCCAGCTCCATCCTATCCACCGAAGGGCCGCTCGGAAAAGCGCAAAGGGGCCTGTCCCTGTAAGCCTCACTCTGCTATCCCAAGCCGTCTCAGACAGAACCCTGCAGCGGCCCCACTTCTTGACCTGCATGGCCCAGGTGGTGATCTGCCGGTAGCGGGGGGCGACGGCGGGGTCCACCCGATGTGCATGGTGGAGGACATCCAGCACAGCCTCCCGCGCCCTGCGGGGGGGTCCGGACCACAGCGCGGCGACGAAGAGCCCCCTCCATCGCCTGATGTCGGCGTCCTCCCAGCGGGTGACCAGGGCGTCGTAGTAGAGCCTGGACCCCGCTGTCATCGCTGCTGCCTGCCCCTTCCACTGCACCGGTAGGGGCAGTGCCGAGGTCCTGCGCAGGTTCTGCTCTGCGCCCTCTTTTCGGCGGGCGACGCGCTCCGATTTGGGCACCTCGGGTCCCTCGAGCGGGCGCGCATGCAGCATGGCCCCGAGGCAGTCGAAGCTATCGCGCTGTCGAAGGGGGGTAGCCGTGCCGTCCCGTGTCCGGTAGACTATCGGGGTCAACGGCTCGGGGGACGTCGAGAAGACATGTGACTTGACCTCTGCGCATATTACCATCCCGGTATCGTGGGAGAAATCTGCAGAGTCATCCACCACTGCTTGCAAGGTCCCCGGGCTGGGGGTCACCGCGTACACATCGTCCACAAACGACAACGCCATCGTGCCCTGCCGGTGCTCCGCCATGCGCATCCATACACCCACCAGCACGTTGATCAGCACGACGCTAATGGGGCAGCCCTGCATGATGCCGTTGGTTGGCAGGAAGCCCTCTCCGATAGTGCCGCTTACCCGGAAGTGCCGCTGCATTGACCCGTACGCTGCCCGCAGGGTGCGCAGGACTCGGCCGTCGAAGCCGAGCTCCGCAGCTAGACAGAAGGTCAGGTCAATCGGCACCGTGTCGAAGCATTTCTTAAAGTCTAGGGCGACACCGTACAGTGGCTGTCCTGTGAGGTGGGCCTCTTCGATCCGTGCTGCCAGGTGCCAGATGAGGTCCTCCGCGCCGTGGCCAGGTCTGCATCCGTGCAAGTCCTCAGGCGCAATGCTCTCCAGCCACTTCAGCGCAGGCTTCACTCGGATTGCTGCCCACACCCTGTACAGCACGGGAGTGATGCTGATGGGGCGCTGCGACAGCGGCTCACCTGAGCTGCCGGGCTTGGGAATGAGGCAAATCATGGCGTGCATCAGCTGCTCCGGCCATTCGCCCGATCTCTCGACCTCATTGAACACCTCCGCGAACAACTTGAGGAGGTCCCCTGGGAGTTGCCGCAGCTCGTGCACCCTCCAGCCGTGTAGGCCCGGCGAGGTGGATGTAGACATTTTAGCCAGCGCTGTCCCAACGTCTTCTGCCGTAATGGTCTTACACTCCATCTCGGCCGGGTCAGGGAGGAAGTCGCTGTACCTCTGTCGGAAGGTGTCCCAGCGAGGCTCAGGCGTCGTCGCATACTTCCGGAAGTAGCCCCCCCACGCAGTATCGCTCCTCAGCAGTTCATCCGCCTCCTTGGGGCAGGCCGTGAAGGAGCCATCCTCGCGGCGCATGAAGGTGGTAGGGGCGCAGAAGCGGTCTGCGAGGTACGAGAACACTATCCCCGCCTCCTGCGTCCAGGCCTTCTGCATCCTCGCCTTCCACGTGCGGAGTCTTTCGTCGCGGAGCGCGTCGAACATGCCTCGCTGAGATCCCTCCAGGGCGACAAGGGCCATCTCCATCGTCTCGAGGTCCGGCAGTTGTGAGGTGGTGCCCGCCAGCGCCGCCTCCAGCCCCGGGGGAAGGCCCCCTCCCTTCAGCCGCTTCTTCGCAGCGTCCCAGGCGTGCTCTTCGTTGGGTGTGGGGGGGTATGGCGCAGACTCCAGCAGTCGGTGGCGGCCCTCCAGGATGAGGGTCCGGAGGTTCCCCAACAGCTTGTCCTTCGCCCGGGTGTTCTTGTCGCCCGCTCCTCGGGCGGAGGCGGGGCGGTGTTTGGTGGCCACCCTCGACTGCTGCATGTGGTAGCCCTCCGCCCTGCCCGTGTACGCCGCTTCCTGCCTTCCGAGTTGGCCCACGTGGACACGCTTCAGGAAGTTCTCGCTGCAGGCTGAGGCCCGGTGGAGGAGTTGCGCTCCTGTTGCACCCTTTTTCGTTTTCTCTGCGGTTAGCACATCCAGCAGCACCTCTCTGGCGGCAGCGCCCCCGAGCGTGGGCTTGCACTTAGGAAAGGGGGCGGGGAGGATGCAGATTTGCTTCGGTCGGCGGAAGGCGGCGAGGTCGAGGTCGACGAAGAGCGGGCAGTGCGTGGGGATGCCGTATTCGCCCTTTTCTGCCACCTCGACGGAGCGCAAGGCCGGCGCCGCGCAGGGGTTCAGCAGGCAGATGTCCAGTCTGGTGCCTTCCTTCGATGCCCAGCAGGTGTTCCGAACTTCCTGCTGCTTCAGCTCTGCGTATGAGACCGCCGCATCGGTCCAACCACCCACCCGGCACGCCTGGGATAGGACGGCACTGGTCTCCGGGTTGGTGTTGAGGTCCCCCAGCAGCAACACGGGCACCTGCCCCAGGCCGGCTGCGAGGTCCAGCGCCTCCTGCAGGAGGGTCTCCCGCTGCACTCGCACCTCCATCCCAGAGTGACCATAAACGCACAGGATGTGGAGCGCTGTCTTGCCGTTACTGGTTGCGAGCACCACGTGTACCAGGCGGGTACTGTCGTGCAGCTTCTTTTCCAGCTTGGTCTTCGGTTGCACCACTTGCGCTACCAGGCCCTCTTTTGCCATGACTGCCACTCCTCCGGGTCGGGTCTGCTCGTAGCCATTGGCCCCCTTGACTTTGGGCATGCCCTTACCCCAGTGCATGGACCAGCCGTGGGCCGCGAAGTAGCTGCTGAGCGTGCCCTTGCTGGGGTCCGGGACACGCGTTTCTTGCAGGGCCACAACGTCTGCCTTCAGGTCCGCCACATCACACAAGTGGGTTGACAGCGACGTGACGTTGGCTGACGCCACCCTGAGTACCCCAGGAGACGCTGGCCGCGGCGCGGGGCGTCGCGGCGGCGGCCTGGGAGCAGGGCCGCGTATCGGGGAGATTGTGGTAGCGGCGGTTGCGGTTGGAGCTACAGGAGGAGGAGTGGGAGTCGCGGTGGGGAGTTTCCATCTGTTTGTCGTGGAGGCTGCTAACTCCCTGGCTAGCGTGAGGGGGATGCGCAGCACGTCGTAGTGGAAGGGCCTCCACGTGAGGCATATCACTTTGTCGCCTGACCCGACGCGCCCCAGGTGCAGCCTATCCGTAGTGCCGAGGACCCACACCTGGGCCCCCAACACCTCAGCCGCTACCCTGAGTGTAGCCCCGTCCCCGTAGACCCCGCTCTGTGCCTGCGCCGCGATGTAGTCGTCGTAGGACGGGGGTGCCCGGGGGTCATCTATATCGGGCGCGTAGGTTGCTCGCCTCTCGGCGTCCTGTCCCAGGGCTTCGACTACAGCTGCTCTGAGAGAGGCCGCCGTCCATCCCGCACATTGCACCGCGAGGCCGGTGTATTGGCAGTTGCCGTCTTTTGCCACCGCCTCACGCACTGCCAGCAGTCGTTGCGCCATCTCTGCCAGCCATCGGTCGTCCTGCTCTACTGAGGAGGGGGAGTACTCCTGTCCCCCTCCTCCCCGGAGCCCCCGGGGTTCTCCTGCCCCAGGGGCGTGGCTTCTATGCACTCTCGCTCTATCTAAAGGCCCCGCAGAGGTTACTCCTGTCCCTGCGGGTTTTGGTTCTCTATGGGGGGGTTGTGGGGAGGGTTCGCCGGCGGCGAGAGGGTGCTGCGCCACGGGCGCTCCCCCTATCCCCTGGTCGGCGCCCCCGCCGGGGGAACCGGAAGCCTTAGGGTGTAGGCCGGGTCCCCCCTTGAGGGGGCGCCTCACCCCCTAGTAGGGGGTGTAGCGCTTAGCCCCCCTCCACAGTAGGGGTGCCTTGCCGTTCTTGCCCGCGCCCTTTCCCGCCACTCGGGGTGTGTCGGTGACGTCCTGATCAGCTGCCGCGTCCCCTTGTCCGGCCTCGGCCCCTTTGTTCCCGGGCGCGGGTTGCTGAGGGGGGGGTAGCTGCTCGGACGCCGGGGGCTGCCCTTCGCCTCCGCATCCAGGGTCAGGCTGCTGCTGCTGCGGTGCGGGCACGGGTGTATCCCCGGGCGCAGGGGCGGCTGCGGGCGCTGCGGAGGTGGCGGTGGTGGTGTTGTTGTTGCTATCAGACGCGGGGGGTTCGAGGTCAGCGTTGGCTGTGGGGGCAGGTTGGTCAGCCCCTGCCAGTGGTGGCGCGATTGCCGTTTTGGTCTGGGCCGGCTCCGCTGTTGCCGCCACTGGGGGGGGTGGCGCCGTTGTTGCTGTTGTTGTTGCTGCCGTTGCCGTAGCATGGCGCAGCGCCTCCCTCACCTGCACATCCTCGCGGATGACCTCTTGCAGGGTCGCCGAGGCCCTCTCCCGTTCCCTGGAGGTGTCCCTGCCCTCGCGGTTGCGGGCCCGCCGCGGGGAGCGGCACCGGCTCCTGCGCTGCTCACCTGGCCTCCCCCGGGCGGGCTGGGCATGGTAGTGGTGGTGGAGCTCGGCGAGGTGCGCCCTCGTCTCCTCCGCGACTGCCCGCTGTGATTCAGCGAGCTCGGCGCGCATCCCCTCCAGCTGCCGCCGCCCGTCTGCCACCATTGCCTGCTGGGCGTCATTGCCCACGCGCTGCCTGCCCAGCTCCTCCCGGAGCTCGCCCAGCTGCTGCTCGCTCGCAGCCCGCAGGCCGTCCGCAGTCGCCTGCGCTGTCGCCTGCACGTCGGCGAGGGCGGCTGTCAGGCGCGCGTCCGCCTGGGCTTGGCTGAGGCGCCCCTCCTCGGCGACGGCGGCCAACCGCGACAGCAGCTCCACCCCTTGCTGTTGCTGCTCACCTAGCGCGGCCGTGATGCGGGCGACCTCCGCCTGTCCCGCGCTGCTCACCCGCTTCTGTTCGTCCTTGAAGGACTTGAACTCCTTGCGGAGGCCGCTCATGCCCGTCTGCAGGGACTTCGCCTGGAGCTGGGGCAGTGCCTGCTGCGCCTCCCCCACGCTCCCCTGCAGCCCCAGCATCGCTTCCCGGGCCCCCTGCACCTCCGCGAGCAGGGCGTGGCGGTGCTCCTCGCTCTGGTCGTGGCGGGTGGTGTGCTGCTGCAGCTGCTCCCGCACTGCCCGAAGGCTCGCCTCCAGCGTCGCCGCCCTCCCGCCGAGGGCCTCACCCCTGCGGCGCTCTTCCCCGAGGCCGCTCTCCGCGTCCTTGCGCAGGCCAACAAGCAGGCCGCGCAGCTCCCCGTGCACTCGGGCGTGCTCCACGCCCTGCCCCTCCAGCTGCGCCTTCAGCTCGCGCACAGCCTTCGGTGTGCCAGGCTGGGGGGGAGTCGCGGCGGGACGCTCCTGGAGGTCGTCCAGCTGGCGCTGCTGGGCTGCCAGGCGCTGCAGGAGCTCATCCTGCCGGGCCTGCTGCTCCCCGAGCTGCTGCTGGAGTCGCCGTACCTCGGCGCGCTCCCCCTGCGCGGCTGCCTTCTGCTCCCCAAGCTCCTGTTGAAGTCGCCGCACTTCGGCGCGCTCCCCTTGCGTGGCCGCCTGCTGGTGGCCTTGTTGTGTAGCGAGTTGTTGCTCAAGGCGCTGTCGCTGCTGGTCCTGCTGCCTCTGCTGCTCCTTGAGCAGATCGTGCAGGCGCTGCACCTCCTGCTGCAGCGCGGGTACGCCGTCCTGCGTGGCGCCGGCGCCAGGGTCGGCTGCGGTGGCGGCGGCGGTGGTTGCGGCGGGGTCGTGGCCGAGGGCCACGAGGCGGCGGCCCAGACGCTCCAGGTCCTTCTGGAGCCGCTCCACACGCTGGCGGGCCTGCTGCGCGTGCTGCTGCGCGGCCGCCGCGGCGCCACCCCCGCGTCCGGTCTTCCCCAGGTGCGTCCTGGACTTGGCGGCCCGGCCCGCCTTCGCCGCCGCCTCGCGCTCTTCCCGCACTCTGGCCTGGAGGCCATCGTACCGCCTCTTGAGGCGGTCCAGCTCCTCTCCCTTCTTCCGCTCCTCCGCCTGCCGCCGCTTCTCCTCCTCCAGCAACGCCGTGTCCGTGAGAGCCACGGCCTTGCCGTTCACCTGCACCGACCATGTGGGGGGGGTGCCAGAGGGGGGGGGGCTGTCCGCGATGATGACGGCTACGCCGTCCTTCGGCTCCTCGACATGCGCCTCCCACTGGAGGTGGCGGAGGATGGCGCGGACATGCGCCGCGCGGTACAGGGGGGGGAGGGGCCCGAGGGTGTATTCCCGGGGTTCGTTGAAAACGAGGGGGGGCAGGGGGGCGGCCTGTTGGCCACCGGCCTGGGGGCCGGTGTTACCGGAGGAGACCCCGTGGAGGTCGGCCTGTGACATCCTGCCCGTGTATCCCTCTCTCCTCCTGTGTGTGTGTGTGTGTCGGGGGGCCTCGATACATCACACCGGGGAAAAAAAAGGCAACCTTGTGTGGAGAGTTGATCGCATCGGGAGCCCCTGCTCTGGAGTTTGGATCCCCCAACAAAGCGGAGGTGTCGCTTCCGCTTTGCGGGAGGTCAGACTCCTGTCAATTCTGACACACGAAACCACCTCTTCCCCACGCCACGGCGCAAGGCAAGCTGCCATGCCGCCCCTATTTTGCTATTTTTTTCTTAGAGACTTGCCGTGATGTTTTCAGCAGTGAAGTCCCCCCTACCCCTACCTACCCCTCCCTTCTCGCGTGGTTCTGTGCTTCTCGAGGCATGCTTTATTCCACTAAAAGGCCACGACTGCCGGCGGGCGATGGCCGAATAGTATTTCTGTTGTACGTGATCGGAGGAGGAAAGGGGGGGGAGGGTCAGGCCCCCCACCCCCCCCCCCCTTTCCTCCTGGACTTGCTCGCCTCCGAGGTGGGTGAGGTTGAAAGCCTGTCAGCCATCCGTGGGTGTGGAAGCACTCAACGCATCTAAAAGTGAACAAAAGGCCGAGGTGGGTGAAAGCCCTGCAGCCCTGCAGCCCTGAGGAGCCGCGGCTGCACTGCCCCAGCAAGCATTCAACGGAACCCCGACACTGGGGTGTGGCGGGTGTGTGTCTGTGTGTGACATGTGTGCTGAGTCTCTGTTTCCAACAAAGCGCATGTGCAAGCAGTTCTGTGGTGGCTGCCGTTATGCCTTCCCTTTCTTGCTGCCCGCCACACGGGTGGGGCGGGAGCTGATTTTTTGGGGTTTTTTCATCTTTGGTGGTTCAGCGCGCTTATGCCCCCCCCCCCCTCCTCCCCCCCGGCCCACGGTTGTTTTCTGGATTCGTTCTCCGCAAAAATCGGGAAGATTCTGCAAAAAAAAATATGCCCGGCGCTTTTCTCATAAAAACAGGTCGCCAAAACGGCCACCAAAGCGCACTTTCCGGCACCGCTTCGCGAGGACCCCCGCTCCCCCTTCCCACCCCGATGCTCTGGGAAGCCCAGTGGCTGTGTTTTGTGACGTGTTGTGCCATGCCTGGTGTCCGTCTCTCTCTGACACCCTAGCTCGTCTGTAGTGTTGCGTCCCCAGGTCTCAGGCGTCGGAGGGGGGGTGGGTGGGTGGGTTTTGTTTTGAGGGAAACAAGGTCTGTGTGCTGAGTGTTTTGTGTGGCTGTGCGGACGCAAGGCCGCCACGCAACCTGGGAGAGAGAGGGAGGAGGGGGGGGTCCTTTTTTACAAAACAAAAGCAACATCTGCTGCCCCCCGTATCCTGCTCGCAGAGACGGGGGGCGTCAATGGGACAGTTCGAGCCTCGCTCGTGACTGCCGATGCCAAAAAAGTTATAAAGTTGTGTGTGTGTGTGTGACAGTGGGGATCGCATCAAGAGCAGATTGCTTATGGGGGCCCTCGCTACCAGATGTGACTGAGTGAGAAGAAGTGAGCCACGGCCCACTTCCCCTCACTGACTGACGAGCTGTGACTGGTTGCGAGGGCCCCCATGAGGGTGTGTGTCTGAAAGCTCCGGGGTTTGCGGCGAAAAGACGGGTTGACGGGGTCTCGCCTCGTCCCGCCTTCACCGTTGCTCTCCCAGGGGTTTCCAAGAATTCCTGAAATTCCGAAGATGAGGCAGGCACTCAGTGTTCACCACTACTGCAAAACAAAGATTCACGTGTGAGTGGAGAGTTGCACACCAAGAGCTGGTGTTCCGTGCGTTCTCCACTACTACAGAAATATTCACGCATGTGTGTGTGTGTGTGTGTGTGTGACCTGCTCACGGGCAGAGCATGTGACGTGATCTGGCCGTCGCGATAGTCATTGCTGCTGGTCGCCAAAGGAGCAACGCATCCCCTGGCCTTTGCCAGCAGCAAGAAGAAAATTGTCAGAAAAAAATGAAGCAAACGCTGAGGGAGCCTTGCAGCTCATCGGGTTGTGGCTGTTGACACAACCCTGCCCCCCCCTTGCACACTGGACCCAGCAGCCGTCTCGGCAGCCTTGCCAAGGCGGCCAGTGTGGCAACACGGTGGGATCTTGTAAATTTTACATGTATACCTACAAGTATATACATGTATTATACATGTATAATACTTGCATGTCAACTATTATACATGTATAATACATGTATATGCCTGAAATATACATGTAAAATACATGTATATCAAGTAAAAATACATGTATAATACTTGCATGTCAACTATTATACATGTATCTTTACTTGATATACATGTATTTTACATGTATATTTCATGCATTTACATGTATTTTACATGTATAATACTTGTCATGCAAGTATTATACATGTAAAATACTTGCATGACAAGTAAAATACTTGCATGCAAGTAAAATACATGTATTTTACTTGCATGCAAGTATTTTACTTGTCATGCAAGTATTTGAACGATTTTGAACGATTTTTGGCCGTGCTCGTAGCATTCCCCGTTGAGGGGGTCGCTATTTCGTGTTCTCCTGGCCGCACGGAGGCATTGCCTTACGTCGCCTCTTCCTCTTTTCCTTTGGTGGTGTGTTGGTCTGGCACAGAGGGCGGGACCGTGCTGATATGCACAGTGACGACTCTCCCTTTTGTTTTGTGCCCGCCTCCACCGAGATTCGGCTGATGCCTCTCAGACTGGGGGCGGGCGGTCGCCGACCCTTTTCTGTACGAGGTTTTCCACAGGCTGCACACCTGCCCCGCGGCTGTGTGGCAGTCTTCGCGGAGTGCAATGCGAAGGTCTGGCCTGACGTGGTGTGACTATTTAGACTCCAGGTGTCTCCACCCTTCCTGGTCTGGGGAGCCTCGGTACCCAAGCAGTTTTCGGTCATGCCCTGGACCACGGCCGTGCTAGACTCCTGGTGCAGGCACCCGTCATGGTCCGGGGACGGCCCCCCCAGGCAGTTTAACGTCTTACCCAGGACTTTTGGTGACAAGAGTGGGGACTTGTCATGCAAGTATTTTACATGTATAATACTTGCATGACAAGTATTATACATGTAAAATACATGTAAATGCATGAAATATACATGTAAAATACATGTACCGTAAACGGAAATATTGTGGACCGTAATAAAGGTGAACCGTACTATAGGTGGACCGTAAAAAAGATGGAACAAATGGGATTTTTCCGGAACTTGGAACATTTTTACGGTCCACCTATTTTACGGTTGGGATCGTGGACTTGGCGGTTTTTTTACGAGTTCCTTCGCGACTTCGTCGCGAAGGAACCAAGGAAATCGTACGACTGGGCCTCAGCACAGAGTGTGCGCTCACCATCGTCCGGGAACTGTTCTCCCACAGTTACTGCAGGGTGTACTACACTAAAGGAGTACGATTTCCCTTAATTTTCCGGGCACTGATTCACGAATTTACATCTGGAGGGAGCCCGGTGGTCTCAGCTTCTGTCTGCGCGCCCTGCCGTACTGTGGCTGCTTTTGTGGGCTCGTGCAGCAGGTTCTACTTTTACTTCTACCGGAATGCTCCTTGCATGGTACTACACTTCTCGAGGTGTGGTGGTGGGTGAGTCTCGAGGTGAGTGGTGGTGATCGTGCCTTTTCCACACGCAGGGAGGACTTGCTTCTCTTGCTGGTGTTGGTTGCGGTGGTGGAGGGAGGGTCCAAAGCTGGGAGGTCGGGAGGCCTACGTGTGGGTGTCTGCGGCGTGGAGGCCGCAGTCCGCGCCCCGCAACCCACCAGCCCGCGGGCGAAAAACGCATTGTCTTTTCCATATTCAGTCCCAATAAATGGTGGACCGTAAAAAAGATGGAACGTTTGGCCTTTTTTTGGGAACTTGGAACATTTTTACGGTCCACCCTTTTTCCGTTTACGGTATATCAAGTAAAGATACATGTATAATAGTTGACATGCAAGTATTATACATGTATTTTTACTTGATATACATGTATTTTACATGTATATTTCAGGCATATACATGTATTATACATGTATAATAGTTGACATGCAAGTATTATACATGTATAATACATGTATATACTTGTAGTTATACATGTAAAATTTACAAGATCCCACCGTGAATATAAAAAAACCCCCCCCACCCCCCGGCCACCCGCGCCGGACAAAAAAATCGCCCAGCAGCAACAAAACAAGCATCCGCAGCCCACTAGCCCTGGCCGTCTCGCACGTCAGGCTGGGTGGTCATCGATGCCAAAAAAACACATCGTCTGCCTTCCTAGCTGTCCAACCAACATAACCTATCCCCGGACGCAGCGGCGCGCAGCAGGCGCTACGGTTCGAATCGTATTGCAGCTTCAAAAGGTGCACACCGATAGGGCCCTCCGTGGGCACTCCGCCCCCGACCCACCCGCCCCCCGCCCGCCCAACCCCTTTGGATCCCTGAGGCATGCATTACGGCCTTCATTGTCCCTAGCACACCACCACCGGCAGGGCACTACACGTCGCCCTCAGTATGGGCGACCAAGGCGTCTTCACAGTGGCGGCCCGCAACAGCAGTGGAGCTGCAGCTGCGAAGGTGGTGCACGAGGCGCTCGCATCGCCCAACCTGTTTGTCTTCGGGGAGCTGTTCGAACTCCCGTCCGTCGTGAAGGTGTGCCTGCCTTTTTCTCTCCTCTCTCCCCTCCCCCTGGCCCTGCTGCAGGCCTCCCCATTGTGCCGGGCATGCGCAAGGCGCACCGGCAACCCCACCCCCCTCCCTGGGGACTGTGGACGGAGCACCTGAACACTAGGAGGCTCTCCTGCTTTGCAGCATCTCGCATGCACCTGTCAACGCCGTTTGCCCGCCCCCTCGCTCCACGTTGGCTCCACGTAAAGCCCGCCCCCTCGCTCCACGTTGCAAAGCAGGGACTGAGTTACATCTTGGATGTGGTGCGAATGTGAGATCGGCAGGTTCGTCCAGATTGTTCGTCGGCACAGGGATTCCCCGGCGGCACATTGAACGTAGTGTGGAGGTCATGCACCTGCCGTAAGGCCTCCTGCATCGACGCGGCGTTGTTAGCGACGACGAAAACCCTGACGTTGTGGGTGGCCAGTTCCCCAAGCCTTGTTGGTCTCCTTCCACAGGGGCACCGCCGTACCGCCCCTCCCACCTTGCATAACGAGTGAAGGGAGCTCGTTCTTGTGATCCCTTCTCCTTCTATTTCACTACCCCCCTCCCACCCGGCGTGACAACACACCCTCACAACCCACACCGACACCACTTCCTTTCAGCTGGCCGAGGATCCAGCAACACGGCCAACGTACGACCTGCTTGCAATATTCACCTACGGGACCTACGATGACTACAGAGGTATGTTGTGCTGTGCCTGCCAAGGTTGCCGAGGTGGGATTGGCATGGCCACCCAGGGTCGGAGGGATTATGAACTCGTACTCACGCACTATATGACCCCGTCCAAACCCCCCCACCCCAAAGTCTACCCTTTTGGGATTTTCCCCAAAATATCTGAGTTCTGGGCGCCAGAAGTGATGTGGGGTGGGTCTGGGGGCTGGGGGTCGTAGTCCCCGCACTGATGTGCCCTCAAACTGTCCTTTTTTGGGTGATTTCCCTCTATTTTGGCCCATCTGGAGCCTGTGGAAGTAGGCATCCCTGGTGACAGGTTGGGGGTTTTCCCCCGGTGGGGAAGGTGGAGCCTTTCCCACCCTCCCTCCAGGTCACTTTACACGGCGGGAGCTCGAGGGAGTGCAAAGTGCCTTACACTCCCTCCAGCTCACTTTACTCCCTGCGGGTGATACGCTGAAAACCGGTCAAAAACGCGATTTTAGCTGTTTTTGGGCGACTTCGGCCAAGGCTCGGGAGGGCTTGAAAAGGTCTCCCGAGTGTTGAGAGAGAAAGCGAACTAAGTCCCTCCCAGGCGCCGCACGCATTCTCAGGTGCGAAAAATGCCCTCGAGAGCGCTTAGCACCCTCGAGGCACTTTTCGCCTCCCTCGAGGGTCATTTGGGGCTTCCCCGCCCCGGGAGGGACGTAAATGCTCACTGTTGTATGCTGAGCCTTCCGCACAAGACGAGGGGCTGGTTAGCGCAGCCTATCCGCTCCTTCATTAGGAGTGAAAAAGGTTGAGTGGTCACCCCTGATGTGCGTGTGAAGAGTGAATCCACCAACAAGGCCTTTCCCCTGAGGGAACCCGTCGTTCAGAGCGTGCACTACAGTACGACCAGTACTTCTAGCTGCTCTTCTTGGAAACTCGAGTGTTGCGAGGAGCTCTGTTCGCTTCGGACAGCTGTAGCCAGCATTGCACTGGGGAGCTCATCACCGAATCTGCTAAAGGGTTTCCTCGCAGCGCCCGCGACCGCCGTACTGTGTCCTTTGCTTCTCTCAAACCCCGTGTTCTTGGGGCGGCAGCGCTTTCAGGGTTCTGCAAGCTCCTTCAGAGCCTTCATAGGCAGCCTGGGCTTGTTGGGAGACAAGGAATGCCCTCTCTGGGTGTCGGGATGTGAAAATATACATTTTCGGGTGGGGGTGGGGCCAAACCACCGGGTGAATTTGAAAAGGTGAAAAAAAAATCCCAAAAATAGGCTGTGACGCCCACCCACTCAGCACTCAGCGCTCTGCTGCACCACAACCCCCACGCAGCGCAACGGGAGAAGCTCCCCGAGCTGATCCCTGCCCAGCTGAAGAAGCTGAAACAGCTGACCCTGGTGACGCTTGCCTCGAAGGCGCGGCACATCCCGTATGGGGTGCTGCAAGAGGCGTTGGAGATACCCGATGTGCGTGTGCTCGAGGATGCCATTATCGACGCCATCACGAGCAACCTGCTGAGCGCGAAGCTGGACCAGGCGTCGCGGTGCATCGAGGTGATCGATGTGATCGGGCGTGACATCCAACTCTCCGACCTGGACGGCATGATCGACACGCTGGGTGCGTGGGTGGACCGCAGCACGGCGTCGATCCAAGAGTTGGACCGCATGATTGCCAAGGCGAAAGTGATGGAGGACCGCCGACAGGTATGCCCACGGACAGGTCGGCCCAGCTGGAGGTCAGCCCTCGAGGGGTGGCGGTCACAGCGCTGGAACCACCTGTGCCAGTGCAAGTCTTTTTTTGCAGAGCATCAACTGCAGCGTGATCCGTGAGCTCGACACTGCCAAAGAAATACCCATGTGGCATTTGTGGGTGTGTGTCGGACTCAGTTTCTTGAGCACCACCCCACACCCTCCCTCCATCCACAGCCTTCGGACAACGAGATCAATGCCACCATGCAGGCGCAGCTGAAGGCTGTCCGTTCCGAGCTGATGTCCTAAGGTGGTGTGCCGTGCTGCAGGACACTAACAGGCGCTCCCACACCCCGCCAGTCCTGGCAGGACGTAGGCCTTTGTAGCGCTGTGCCGCTCTCTGTGCCTAGCGTGTGCCAAGTGTAGCATCTAACGTGTTGGCGGAGACCCCACCTAGCCCCTCCCCGAATAACACATGGCCCCCCCGGGCCTCGGGGGCCCGATCTAACCAAACAGGGGCCAACAGCACTGCGTCTGGCGGAAGGGAGGGGATCTGCTCGTGTAGCGGGGTTGGCCTGCCGCCCAGGTGTGAATCGCTTGCCTTGTGCGCGTTGGGTGCATGCAGCAGGACGCCCCCCCTCCCCCGCCCCTCGGCAATTTGCATCCATTTGCATTTGACTTGCTTCGTGTCACTGCCTTCCTTCCGACCTCTCGGAGCGTCCCCCTGGAGTCCTGCCTTGGTGCGAGAGGCCGCTATTCAGTAGCAACCGCTCTCAGCATGTGCTGTGTTTTTGTTCTGGATGTGGGTCCCGCTTCACACAAACCCTGTGCGAAGAAGGATCGCATGATCTCTCTTCTGAACCCTACTCTTCTGGTCACGCCCCACCCCATCCCGCCACACCCGCCTGCCGGCTTCCCTGCAGGTGGGTGGGGTGGTGAACCGCTTGAGGCGCCTCCGAAGATCCCACACCCGCTTCACTCCGTGAAGGTTGTGATATCTTTCCATCCGCGACTTTGTGGTGTACCTTTGACTTGTGGCAGCTGCGTGCGTTACCCTCGTAAACCCAACAGTCTGTACAGTTGCATCGTGCGGTCGAAAGCCAAATGGATGTGACAGTGCAGCATGTCGACAGCGGGCGGAGCTGTGTCGTCAGTGTTTCGGAAGGCGGGAGCGTGCTCCGGCTGAAGGTGGATGCGCTCAAGGAGATATTCCTGGATTCCATCAACACAGACCGGGAGGCTTCAGTGCTGTCGGCACGCATCGAAGGATGTGAGGAGGACCTGAACGATAAAGAGCGCGTTGCCAACACGGGCCTGGAGGGCGGGGGGTTGCGCAGCTGGTCCCGCGCTGTCCGGAAGTCATGGCACCGCACGTCTATCCTCCCCAGGGGAACAGACCGATAAAGTCAATCGCACTTTCTAGGTGTGGCACGCTGTGTGCAGTGGGTGACAATTCCGGGAAGATCTCCGTATTTGACACCACAACTGCGAAGCTGGTGGCTCAGCTCACGCATGGCCGCGTTGCTATAAAGTGGTCCGTGTTCTCGTTCTGCGGGACGTGGCTGGCAACATGCTCAGCGGATGGCAGCATCTGCGTGCGGCAGACAGCAACATGGGAGCAGGCGTGGGATCTGAAGTACGATGCAACCGAGGTCTGGAGTGCAGCGTGGACACACTGCGGACGTCTCGTGTCGGGAAATGCGCATGGGAGGGTGTGTGTCTGGGATATGGAAGATCCACCGAATTTCACGGCGCTGAATGGGAACAACGGTGCCGTGCTCGGCATCTCAGCCACATCCACGAGGATCTTCACCGGGTCAGCCGACACCACGATCTGCGTGTACGACACCAGCACCCTCACCCACACCGACACCCTGAGTGACCACACGACATCGATATTCCACATCGCACTGACCGAGGATGAGCGTCTCTTGGTGTCCTGCGCTGACTTCGGGGTTCTGAAGGTGTGGTGCACAACCTCCCTCAGCTGCCTGCGCAGCTTCGACCTTGACACCGGCATCGATCTGGTCGCTGCGTCGGGGCGGGGTGACGTTGTGGCGGCGTCTTGTTCGAGTCGCACATGCCTGCTGCGCCTCACCACCTTGGAGCCCTTAGGGGCAGTCCCCTCGCAAGGGGATGGCGTTGCACTCAGCCGCTGCGGGAGGAGACCAGCAGCCCCCAACAGCTGCTGCCCGAGACTGCACTGCTCTTTGAGCAGGTGCAGCCTTGCAGCTTCTCCCCCATCCCGCCTCTGGTTGTCTTCGCCTGTGTGCCCCTTCCCTGCCCAGGTCATCCCTGGGACCGTCAGCTGGATGGAGTCGCGGAGAAGCGGCTGGTGACAGAGTTCCCGACAAGCATCGTGATGTATGCTGTGCTGAGCCGCCCTTCCCACCACCCCAGTTGAACAGTTGCCACACGACACCCCCCGCCCTGGAAACGTCTCAGGAGCTCACCACTGAAGGCCTGCCTCACACACACACACCCACCCCTGCAGTATTTCACCTCTTGCAACACCTTGCATCTTCTACGCCATGACCAACACAATGTACTACGCCCTGGCTGGGCTGTCGGTGGTGGGGTGGGTGCTGACGGTAGTCGTGCTTGCCGAGCCGAAGAGTCTTTTCAAGGTGGAGGACTTCGACATTGGTTGCGGTGTGTTCAACTGTGCTCCTGAAGGGTCGCCCTCCGATGCCGAAGGGGCGTATGGGCACCGCTTCCGTGCCATGCAGGCGTTCGGGGTGCTTTCCGTGCTGACGATCAGCGCGACGATGGTGCTGCACATCATCCAGGCTGCGGGGAAGGAGGCGCTGCTGCCACTGCAGGTGCGTGCCGCAGTGAAGTTTGTGCACATCGTGTCTGCCGTCTTCCTGCTTGTGTTCTGGGTGGTTGTCGTCATCACCTACACCATTGAGACAGACGGTGTCTGCCCCATTAGCGGGGGCTCATTTGATGTTAAGAAAATCGACACAAGCGGGTATCGCTCGTCGAACTGGGGTAGTTTCGGATCCTTCGGATCCACCAAGTCCAAGATCAAGGCCACCTTGACGTGCAAGCTCTCTGACGTCGTGAACCTCAACTACGGTCTGTTCTTCGCTGTGTTGGTCATGCTGCTCGAGATCGGGCTCTTCGTGCTGGCACACAAGGCACAGGCGACGGATGGAAACGTCGGCTTCAAGAGCCCGACACAGGCTGAGAATTACCACGACATGCAGCGCCTGTGAGGTCACAGAATACAGCAGGCAGCAGTGCTGCACGTTTCAACACCCGAAGTGGTGTTTCTCTGCCGCACCTTGTTCCAGCGTTCTTGCTCGCCGTGCTCTCACTCCTTGTATCTGCTGAACACTGTTTCTGCGTCACGCTCGTCCTCCCTGACCTTTGGAGCTGCGTAGCTGCCTCCGAGGCAGGTGAGCATCCTGTTGTGTACCATCATTTTCATTGTTTGTCTGCCACCTCCGCAAGGAAGTGGCATCGACACTGCAGACCCCGTGTCTGTCTGTGTTGATTCATCCATTGGTTGGATGGAGCCTTCGCGTTGCCGCACATCTGACCCTGCAGGCAAAGCCATTGCTCGGAACGCCAGAAGGAAGGCGACTCCCTTCTGGCACTGACCGAGGGGCTCCAACATTCATTCCCTATTTCAACCCACCCTGCCCCTTCCTTCCCTGTTCTTTCTGCTGCTGCCCCTTGACGGCAACGCAACATGCTGCATATTATTGTGAAGCAACAGCATGTCGTGGAGGAGACCAGCAGCCCCCAACAGCTGCTGCCCGAGACTGCACTGCTCTTTGAGCAGGTGCAGCCTTGCAGCTTCTGCCCCATCCCGCCTCTGGTTGTCTTCGCCTGTGTGCCCCTTCCCTGCCCGGGTCAGCCCTGGGACCGTCAGCTGGAGGGAGTCGCGAAGAAATATCGCCAGAAACTTTGCAGAGAGTTGCTGTCTAGCGTTCGTCACTATGCTGTGCTGAGCCGCCCTTCCCACCACCCCAGTTGAACAGTTGCAACACGACACCCCCCGCACTGGAAACGTGTCTCAGGAGATACCCTGCCTGGTCAGCCCGAGGGGTTGGTCCTAAACCCCACCCTGTATCAGCCACTTGAGGTTGGGTGGCCAGCCCTGGGGAACACCGAGGCGCCCTACCCCTCACCCACCCCTCTCCTCTCCTCAGACACAGCCTTCACATACCGAGTGAAGGGAGATCATCCCTGTGATTCCTTCTACCTTAAGGGGGTCTTCGCTGGTCGTTATCCTTCGTCAATCTTCGTCAGTTTTCAGCCAATTCAACAGGAAATGCACTAAAAGGCACTGACGACCACCCCGTAGCGAAGACCCCCTAACACTCCTCCACTACTCCCATCGCCCTCCTTCGCCCCACCCATACCCTCTCCACCACCACACACGGTGGGATCTTGTAAATTTTACATGTATAACTACAAGTATATACATGTATTATACATGTATAATACTTGCATGTCAACTATTATACATGTATAATACATGTATATGCCTGAAATATACATGTAAAATACATGTATATCAAGTAAAAATACAAGTATAATACTTGCATGTCAACTATTATACTTGTATTTTTACTTGATATACCGTATACGTAAATATTATGGAACGTAAATATTATGGAACGGGCCCATTTTTGGCCGGTCCGTTCCATAATATTTACGTTCCATAATATTTACAGGGCCAGTTGGGGACTCGGTGGTGAGGACGGCTTGCGTCAGGAATCGCGCGAAAAGTGCACGAGTAGGTCCCGTCAGGGACTCTGTATGCCGTCCGATCACCTGGTCCAAGTCCCCGAGTCGCAGAAAGCCCTGTAAATATTATGGAACGAAAAAAATCTGGAACGCCAACCCACCAGCGTTCCAAAATATTTACGTTCCATAATATTTACGTTCCATAATATTTACGTTCCAAAATATTTACGTATACGGTACATGTATTTTACATGTATATTTCAGGCATTTACATGTATTTTACATGTATAATACTTGTCATGCAAGTATTATACATGTAAAATACTTGCATGACAAGTAAAGTACTTGCATGCAAGTAAAATACATGTATTTTACTTGCATGCAAGTATTTTACTTGTCATGCAAGTATTATACATGTATTTTACTTGTCATGCAAGTATTTTACATGTATAATACTTGCATGACAAGTATTATACATGTAAAATACATGTAAATGCCTGAAATATACATGTAAAATACATGTATATCAAGTAAAAATACAAGTATAATAGTTGACATGCAAGTATTATACTTGTATTTTTACTTGATATACATGTATTTTACATGTATATTTCAGGCATATCCATGTATTATACATGTATAATAGTTGACATGCAAGTATTATACATGTATAATACATGTATATACTTGTAGTTATACATGTAAAATTTACAAGATCCCACCGTGCAGGCGCCCCCCACCCCCCCCCCCCCCCCCCCCACCCCGAGATGGTCCCCCACTCCGTGCAGTAGCACACAATACACAAGCGGGACTAGCCCCTCTTCCCCCCCCTTCGCCTGGACACAACACAAACATAGTATCGCATCGGGTGAAGGGAGGGCGAGCGATTATCTGATTTTTCCTTCCCCCCCCCTTCCTTTATTCGATTTCGCTGGTCCCCACCCCCTCACCCACCCCCCCCCCCCCCAACCCCGAGACACAAGCTTGCATAACGGGTGGAGGGAGATCATTCCTGTGGTTCCTTCAACTTTTCTATTTCACTTCCCCCCCAATCTCCCCCCCCCCCCCCCCCAGAAGGGATGGCGCCCGGGCTGTGTCCCTTTGGCTCCAGCGCATGGGAGCCACTCGGCTTCCTCTCCCCAAGGGGGGGTCGGGGAGGAGATGCCGACCTGCGCGACGCCACCCAAGGCACATCAGTGGTGCTCTCCGCGTCGCACCGAGGTGGTGCGCCACAGCCCAGCCCCGCTCTGCACCGACCCCCGCCGGCTGCGCTGTGGGGCTGCCTGCCGCAGCACAGCCTCACACCCTCCCGCGGAGCAGCGCAACACCCCTGGGCGAAGGCCTCTCCGCCTCCACCCCTCCACAGGACCCACCCGGGGAGATCCGTCGAGACGCTCCACAGCACTGCTACCACTTCCGCTCCACCTCCACCTCCGGGACTTGCTGCCGACGCTGCCCATATGCTGTTCGGACCGGCAGCACTATCCCCTGCTGGGGGTCCACATTCTGACAGGGGTGCTGCTCCGACTGCAGCCCCCCACTGCCCCGCTGCTGTCTCGCAGAGGGGTGGGTGGGGTGGCGGCGGAGGCGTGCCTCGCCCCGGAGGTGGCGAGCCACACAAAGCAGTGAGGCCAGCAGCAACTGGAGAGGCGCTGCTCACACCTCTGAGGTGGGCTGACGGGGGGGGGTGTCGCTGCAGCGGAGGCGCCGCGGCACACCGGGTCTGCCCCGCACGGGGGTCGGGTTGGGGTAGCCACCCCTCCGCCGCCCGCCAGCTCCGGACGCCCCTCACACCACAGCGGGTTAGCCGCCGCTGCCACCGCAGGCAGAGCGGGGGATCTCATCCCAACTGAGTGCCGAGCGGTCACCCCTGTGGGGCGGTTTCTGCAATATACCCCAGCGGGGGGGACCCCAGGTGACGACCCCTGCGCCGAAGGCGCAGGGGCAGGGGAGGGGGAAGAGGGCGGTGTGGCGGCAGATTCTCCCGAAGGCACGGCGGTTCCGGCGGGGCCTGCGGCGGAGGAGGGCGTGGGGGTGGAGGAGGAGCGGAGGGCTGAGGGTGTCCGGCCCGGAGGAGGGCGGAGGCGGCAGTCGGTGCGGGGTGGGGTGCAGCCGCAGCAGCAGGGCGGCGCGGCGGGGCGGGATGGGAGGGAGCGGGCGCGGCTGCCCGGTGGGGAGAGCGCAGGGTGTCGGCAGGAGGGGGAGGTGCTGCCTGGGGAGGCGTCGCCGACGGCGCATGTTGGATATCTTCACACCCATCAGAGGTTCTGCCAGCGTGCAGGCTGTGTGCGACGCAAGACACGGGGAAGAAGAGTAGGGGCTCAGCATTGCCAGCCTTCTCCCCACGCTGCCTCCTCACAGGCACCACAGGAGCGAGGCTGTTATTGTGCTCCCACACAACCTTTCTATCCGTGTGTGCGTTTCACCACAACCCCTCTCTCCCCCCACCCCCTCGTGTTGAGTGACATGTTGTCGAAGTCCGAAGATCCGTCTCACCTGCTTTGCGTATCTGCCCAGCAAACGGCCGGAAGGGGTGCTCTCCGAGAGACACCGTCCTTTCGCCCGGCTTCCCAGGTGGCGGTTTCCTCACGGGTCACCCCAGCACACACCAGCAGTGCTGCTGCAGGCAGGTGCCCCCCTCCTCACCCATGCATCCGTTTGTTGCAGATTACTGCATCCCGAGGGGCCTCCTCCCCGCCCTCCTGGTGCCTCTGTTCACACGCAGCATCGATATTCATGCCAGGACAGTCTCACGGGATCCGCGCTACACAATATGGGTGACGACGCGTTCGAGGTGAAGGAGCTGGCGGAACTGAACCAGAAGAAGGATGAGATTCTGGACCGCTAGACAAAGCGGAAGGCGAGTCAGGCCGAGGTGCACGCACAGGGCCTGCCGCCCGGCATGGCAACTGTGGAATCGGCAAGCAAGCCTGATCAGCAGGACCAACAGCAAGACCAACAGCAGGACCAGCCGCAGGAGGATCAGACACCGGAGCAGCCGCAGCAGCAGCAGCAGGGCGGCCGCCGTGAATCCGGGAAATACCTCGCGATGCTGGCCGAAGAGGGCGGCGACAACTGCGCTTTTCTGAAAACGCTGGGCTCCACAGCAAGCGAGGGCGCACCCGAGCTGGAGCGGACAGCCTCAGGCGGAGGCAGGGCGGCGGCCCTCACCATCCTCCGCAGGTCCCTTGGGGGCGTCGGGTCGGTATGGTGCTCCTTTTTGTCTCGCTGTGTGCGTGTTGGGCCTGTGGGGGGTGGGGGGTGATCTGGGGATTGCCGCCTTTGCTTGCCGTGTCTCGCTTCCCCCCCCCCCCCTCTTATACGGTGTGATCATGGAACCCCCCAGAACTGGCACAGAAACCCGATACGATCACACCAATATAGCATTTCTGAGGGAAAGCCACACACATACTCTCTCTCTCTACGTAGGGTGGGAAGGGGGTGGGCTAGGACCCGTGCAGGGTTAACCCACCTAAAAAGTGATCAACACACCCACACACTATCTCTCTATCCGCCCAATTTCACAGCCCGAGGCGCCAGGGCTAACACCCCTTGTCGAATCGCTCGAGGGCGCAGCTGCGTGAGAAACCTACCTTTGATTTCCCCACCCCACCCCACCCCCCCCCTTGCAGTGCAATGTCTCGACACCTCTCCCTCCCCTCCGTGTATATTTCAACCCGCCTCAACATTGTGATCCCAGGGAGGGGCTTGCCCAGGCAGCTGGCATTTGCACGGCTTTTTGCTGTTGTTGTTGTATTTATTTCACCCAGGGTTAGGGGGGCACCCACACACACACACTGAGCCTCCTCCTCATTTCCCTTGGGGGGTGGAGGAGGGCGTCTTTGTGTCTCTTCGCCCCAGAAGGTGCAGAGGTGGAAAGAAGCGAGCTTGCCTCACAGCACACCACGGTTGGGCCATACCACCGCCCAACGCTGCCAAACCTCCTTCAGGACGGGTCGTGGGGCAGCTGGCTCTTCTGCACTTACTGAAGATCCTCCGAATGAAGGTGTACCTTGCCCCCTCTTGGTTATTGGATTTTTTTGGAGCTGTTTTTGCAGCCCCTGACGACCAGGCGCCGGTCTGCTGGTCTCGACGAAAAGCAGTCCGGATCTGCCAGACACACAGGGTGCCTCTGCCACAAAGCGAAATGAGCCCGATTTCGGTCGACAGAGCTCGCACGAACTTCAGCCGTGCGTTGTGCTGTCAAGTGATCCATCCCAACTCCTTCCCGACTGCACCTGCAGTCAAGCAAACACTGTTTTGGGTGATTAGGGGCGTGTCGTGCGGCAAGCCTCACATAGCCTTCCAACACCACCTCCGATTTGACTCCAGATGTTTCATCGAGCCACCGCTCGTTGTATTTTCAAGCTGGGCCAAGTGCCCCCTCCACAGCTTGCTGGAAGAAAGCCACTGCGAACGCCAGGCGCCTTGATTCCGAGCCTCTTGTCAGAGGTGCGGGCAGGGGCAGACGGCGGCAGCAATGGTCCGTTGTGCGACGTGAAGCGACCCCTCGCCCCACCCACCCACCCACCACCTCCTTTCACCCTCCCCTCGTTTGCATCGTGGGGCAGCCATGCCTCCAGGTTGCCACACACCCTCTATCCGTGTGTGAGTCCCCATGCTTGGCCATGCATTTCTCGAGCAGTCGCAGCAAGGCCCTGTGGTGTCCGCCTGAAGGGGTGCCTGCACCCTGCCTTCTCTGCCCTGCTGCACCCCAAAGCCACGCACCCCCGCCCTGTTGTTTTGCCTCACCACCGCATGCCCCACCGCCATCGCAGGTGCAGCCCACGAGGGGGCCGCTGCGGCAACCATGATGCGTCGCAGCGTGCCGTTGCTGAGGACTGGCCAGAACAAGTCGAACCCAAATGGAAGGGGCCCTATGGCGGAAGGGAGGAAGTCCGGCGGCCCTGGTCGTCGGCGCCTGCTCGCAGGTGTGACGAAGACATGCCCGACACTGGCATACCGTGCGGTGCACCTCGCGCAGGGGCAGCCGATTATCAAGAAGTCGCGGGTGGACACACTCCCGCAGCGCCGCCTGCCCGAACACCAGGAGTACGCAGAGCTCGAGTATGAATCGCACGACGACACCCCGCACCTGATCCACCCCAACTCGCTGGACCTCGTGGGGTACGGGAAGGGGAAGGAGGGCGACTTCTGGACGGGGTACCACTTTGAGAACGGGCAGTTCCGGCTCGACCACCAGCACAGGACGGTGCGGGTGTGCCGCTACAGCGCACGCGACATGGGCAAGGTGACCTACCCGGCGGTGCCGGAGGTCGACATGCGGACCATGAGCAACGCAGAGTTCCTGAGCCTCCCGGTGCAGGAGCGGGTCCGCCTCTACATGCAGAAGCACCACATCTTCTCCATCTTCCCGAGGCTCTCGTGCAGCCTCAACATCAACGTGAACTACGGCGCCGACACCCCGCGCGCCTACTGGGACTCCGTCTACACGGGCAACGTGCTGGAGCACAGCAAGACTGTGTCCCGCCCGCGCGTCTCCATCCCCAGCGACGAGGTGGAGGAGGGCAGCCTCTACACGCTTCTGATGCTGTGCCCTGACCACCCCTTCAGGGTGCAGCCCGAGCAAGGGCATGTGCTGCACTGGGCTGTGGCAAACGTGAAGGCGGAGGGGGGCCGTGTTGATGTGGCGGAAGGGGGGGACGAGGTGCTGCCGTATCTGATGCCCCTGCCGTCGGAGGATGCCGGGCTGCTGCGGTACATCTTCGTGCTGTTCAAGCAGGACAAGAAGGTCGACGTGCAGAAGCTGTCGGCAGAGGAGGCGACGCTGAGCGAGCGGCGCGGCTTCTTCCTCCACCAGGCGGCGAGGCCCACGTCCCCCGTGCTGCACAAGGCGATACAGCCGGTGGAGGCCAGCATCGACGACGAGCCCTGCGCTGCGTCCTTCTTCCACACATCATTCGACTACCCTGTGATGGACTACTACATGGAACACGGTCTGGACGAGCCGATGTACCACCCCGCAGACGCAGTGGCAGACACGGTCAACTTCCAGGTGAAAGACTACAGCAAGGACATCGCGAACCTCAACCCCTACCGCGGCCGCGAGCACCGCCACACCGGAAACAAGTGGGACCGGTCCCAGTTCGACTACTTCTAGACAACGAGCGGGAGGGGGTGGGGTGTGGGGTGTGTGCGTGTGGGGGTCTTCGCTCTGTGCCACACGCCGTGTGCCACACAGGTGCGGCGCCTGTGTCGGAAAAATTGAAATTCTTCTGTTTATCTGGGAGGGGGTGGGGGTGGTGTGTGTGTGTGTGGGGTGTACGCGGGGGATCGCCCCAACCCACCGCAACCCTCCGCACACTCCAAGGGGAGGGGCGGGTTAAGGGGCTAGGAGGTTAGGGGGCGATACGATCTTTTTTGGTGCTGGTCTGTGGGTTACGCGGGGGACGGGGTTGGGGAGCAAGGCGGGTGTGTTGCTTCTCCTGACGTTCGAAAGCAGCGAGCATCCTGCCTTGCAGGAGGCCCAGAAGGCTTCAAGGGGGAGGGGGTGCGCAGCGGTTGGTGGAGCGGGGGGGAGGCACGGCGTGTGTGTCGTGGTCACTTCGACACCTAGCCTCACGCACGAGGGTATGTGTGCCTTCTCAGAACCTAGAGCCTACTCAGAAGGGAAGAACAGGCCCAAGCAATAAGAAGAGCCACATTTCCTCCCCTCCAACCAACCGCTGCGCCCCTCTACCGCCTGTTCCTCCCCCGTTGCCTACCCCCCACACACACACACCCGTCTGGCTGGGGTGCAGGGAGGGTGGAGCAGGAACAAAACCACCGCTGCAGGTTGGGTCTGAATGCAACCCCACGCCCCCTCCCCCCCTCCCCACGGCACCAGGCACCTGAAGCCCGGTGTGCCCCGCGCCCACCTTTTGGTCATTTTTGGCACACCGGAATCGCCACGTGGGGTTGCCACACCCGGCATAGAGGGCTCCCGATTTCACTCCAGCCCGCAGACCCCTTGCATCAATCGGTCTTGTCGGCAGAACCACACCCCGCTCTGTTGGTGCTTTACTTGAGATGCACATACAACCTGCAGGCAGTGCACATGACACAGACACATAATCTGGAGACACTATACACAAGCAGGACGCACGAAGAGTGTGTGCAGAGCGCAATAAATCTGTGTGCGGGATGGGGTCGAGTGCGAGTGTGGAGGAGCACGGGCGGGGATGGTGGGGCAGTGCACGCGCTGTGAAGGAGGCACTGGAGGGCGGGACGTGGCGGCAGCTGCTGGAGAAGCACAAGGCGGAGGTGAACGCGGCGGACCCACACACCAGGCGGATGCTGCTGCACGAGGTGCTGCAGCCCGGGTGCAGGGGGGTTCCCGCTGCTGCCGAAGCAGTCAAGTTTCTGGTGGGGTGCGGGGCAGCCAGCGTTCCCGACGGTGAGGGGCGCACACCGGTGTGGTACGCGCTGCAGCACCGTGATGGCGACACACGCAGTGCGCTGCTGGCAGCCCTCGCCGAGCACGTGGGGAAGATGCAGATGGAGGTGGCCAGCAGGCTGCGGCACTTCCTCACAGACGAGTGGCCGCCCTTGCGGGCACGTGCTGAAGCTGCTGCTGCTGATGCAGCCCGCACTGCATCGGACGGACTGCAGGAGCAGCAGTCGCAGGCTCAGCCTTCACCACAGGAGCTCCGCACAGACAAACCCACCGACAAGGACAAGACGAGCGAGCGGCTGGAGAACCATGTGGACGGGCGGAAGATCTGCTTCACGCGCAACGACACGGCGTGCGAGACACCGCTGCTGGAGTGGCTGGTGCAACTGCTGGTGGTGCAGCCTGATCTTGGGTACCGGGCCAAGCACGTCGACAGCATGCTGCTGGGGCTGCGGTTTGTTGTGCAGCGGGTGCTGCAGCGTGTGGAGAATGCGCCAGACGAGATCGAGGACTGGATGGCGGTGGACGACTGGTTCGAGCATCTGTGTGCAGGCTACCTCTTCACCTGCGACTGCGTGGACTACGAAGTCAACAGCGAGACGTGCGATCTTGTGTGCAAGGCAGACGGTTCACCCATCGCGAAGGAGTACCACAAGAACTTCAGCGAAGCGGCTGTGCTGGGGAACCACGGGGCGGGCTACGTGCGGCCGGCACTGTACTTCGGGATGAACCAGGCGATGCGGACGATTGGACTGTCGAAGGAAGCGCGCGAGTCTGCGGCAGGCAGCGTGTTCGAGCTTGAGCAGGCACCGGCACAGCTGCGCGTGATTGCGGCGTTCCAGCCGCTGATTGCGAAGCTGACGCGGCTGATCCGTAGCCGGCGGGCGAGCCTGACCACGGTGTTCCGCGGGATCAACGTGAACGTGTCAGCGCAGTACAAGGTGGGGACGTCGGTGGTGTGGAACGCCTTCACGTCGACGACGGAGGAGCAGGGTGTGGCGAAGGACTTCATGTACGGGAAGGCGGGGACGTTCTTTGTGATTGTGGCGAAGCAGGGTGCGGCGGAGGTGGGGTTCGCAAGCGTGTTCCCGCAGGAGGCGGAGCTGCTGTACGACAGCAACATCGAGTTCCGGGTGCAGTGGAAGCTGTCCCCGACGCTGCTGCGTATGGTGGGGCAGCCCTTCGACGTGATTGTGATGCAGGAAGTGGCGAAGCACGACGAGAAGAACGAAAACAACGGCAGCCACGCCACCGACTACTCTGTGGCAGACCAGGTTGAGGCGGTGCGGAAGGTGCTGCATCACACGGCGTCGCTCTTCGCGGAGTTCCTGGAAGGCTACGTGGAGGGCAGGGTCGGGGACGACACACATGTGCCTGAGTCGGATACGAGGATGCTGCTGCACGAGGTGGACGAGTGGCTGGCGGCAGACGGGCACGGGGAGGAGGGGGCGGAGTCGGAGGCGGGGGGGACGGGGCGGCACCCGCTGTGCCTGGTCGGGGACGGAGGGACCGGGAAGACATCTGCGGCGGTCGCGGTTCTGTGCCACCTGCTGCAGGAGAAGAAGGAGGATGCAGGCGGGGTGGCGCTGCAGAGAAAGAAGCCCGTGTTCCCAGTCTTTGTGGCGCTCCCGGCGATTGGTGTGTCTACCTTCACAACACCCGGCGGGATCGACGACTTCATTGGGAAGTCGTTTGGGCTGGAGGAGGCTGCGTTGGAGCACCTGAGCAGTGCCTACGACGTTGTGGTGATCCTGGACTCGCTGGACGAGGTGGGGCTGACGCAGGCGGGTTTGAGCGGGGCGTACAAAGCCAGTGGCGGGCAAGGGGTGCTGCAGCTCCACCCGTGGTGTGCGAAGCAGTGCAGCGTGATCGTGACGACGCGCGGCGAGTACCTGAAGAGCGTGGGGCACACGCCGTCGCAGGTGTGTGGGGACGGGACGAGGTCGCTGCACATGCAGCCCTTCACACAGGCAGACGCGGTGACGTACATCAGCAAGGTGCGTGCGGCACAGGTGGTGAAGGCGGAGCAGCAGCGGGTGGACGTGTGCTTCACTGCGGACGATCAGCGGCAGCTGGCCGACACGATGCGCGGCATATGCGGTGCAGCTGCTCGTGATGCAGCGGTGGTGCTCAGCGACCGAGCCCTGGTGGTGGCGATTGTGGAGCGGGCGTGGGTGCTGGCTGGTGCTGACAGCGGCAGCAGCGGCAAAGACAAGACGTGTGCCGAGGGTGCTTCTCCAGACAACGGGGTGCGGGGAAACGAAACCAACGGGTGTGTGGAGGCTGCAGCCGAGGCGGTGATGTTGGCGCTGGAAGGCAGAGGCAGCGGCACACCACATGCTGCAGGGTCATCAGTGCTGCTGCGTGATGTGCTTGTGGTACTGTCGCAGCAGGCGGGGTTCTTGGAGCGGAAGGTGGCGCAGCAGCGTGCGGCTGAACAGCCCACAACACGGCTGGAGCAGCTGGCGGTGGAGCCTGTTCCTCAGCACAAGTTCGGAGACGCTGATGTGGCGGCGCTGTCGCAGCTGCGCAACCCGTTCCTGCTTCACATGGCGTGTTACGCACAGGTCGAGCTGCCGTCGTGCAGCCGACAGGCGCAGCAGTGCCTGAGTGATGTCGTGGTGTACGAGGCGTACCTGCAGAAGCACGTGGAGGTGGAGTTGCGTCAGGGTCCGGCTGGAGCAGCGCGCGTGGAGGAGGTGCTGCGGGTGGGGGAACTGATTGCGTGCGCGATGCTGCAGGCACAGACGTGGCAGGGATCACTGGGCACAGAGCGGGCGCGCCTGTTGAAGGAGGACAACGTGGACCGTGCAAAGACAGACGAGGCGTTCCGGGTTCTCCCGCTTCGTGTGGAGAGCTTCCACGACGACAGCAGCGCGTTTGCATTCCGTCACAAGACGCTTGGGGAGTTCCTTGTGGCGCGGCGCCTGTCACGGAAGGACGCTGTGGGCGACACGCTTGGGTGCAAAGTGCGCAGGGCCTTCAGCAAGGATGCACCAAACGTGCTGGAATACTTTGCGGACACGGTGCTCGCACGTGGAGGCGATGATCGCGACACAACAGTGGTGACCGAGCTGCTGCCGCTGGTGCTCGCGGCCTGCGATGCTGACGCAGGATCACTGGCGTCTGCTTCCAATGCCATGGCACTCGCCGCACGCACGCGGTTTACGTTCAGGTGCGACCTCACTGGTGTGCTTGTGCAGGACAGCGATCTGCGCCACGCACGTCTGTGTGGGACTGTGCTGACGGGGAGCCGCTTCCACAACTGCTGGCTGGAGCACGCTATTATCTCGAAGGGCAATCTCACACGGTCGAACTGGAAGGGCTCCTCCTTCGGTGCCCCTCTCCCGCCTCTGTTGGGCCACAGCTCCTGTGTGCGCTCCGTGGCCATCACACCAGACGGATCGAAGATCATCTCCGGATCTGGCGACAACAGCGTTCGTGTCTGGGATACATCAACAGGGAAGGAGCTGCAGAAGCTTGAAGGCCACACCTCTCCTGTCTACTCCGTGACTGTCACACCAGACGGATCGAAGATCATCTCCGGATCTGTCGACGAGAGCGCTCGTGTCTGGGATACATCAACAGGGAAGGAGCTGCAGAAGCTTGAAGGCCACACCTTTTCTGTCAACTCCGTGACTGTCACACCAGACGGATCGAAGATCATCTCCGGATCTGCCGACGAGAGCGTTCGTGTCTGGGATACATCAACAGGGAAGGAACTGCAGAAGCTTGAAGGCCACACCTCTGTTGTCAACTCCGTGACTGTCACACCAGACGGATCGAAGATCATCTCCGGATCTGCCGACAAGAGCGTTCGTGTCTGGGATACATCAACAGGGAAGGAGCTGCAGAAGCTTGAAGGCCACACCTCTTCTGTCAACTCCGTGACTGTCACACCAGACGGATCGAAGATCATCTCCGGATCTGCCGACAAGAGCGTTCGTGTCTGGGATACATCAACAGGGAAGGAGCTGCAGAAGCTTGAAGGCCACACCTTTTCTGTCAACTCCGTGACTGTCACACCAGACGGATCGAAGATCATCTCCGGATCTGCCGACGAGAGCGTTCGTGTCTGGGATACATCAACAGGGAAGGAACTGCAGAAGCTTGAAGGCCACACCTCTGTTGTCCACTCCGTGACTGTCACACCAGACGGATCGAAGATCATCTCCGGATCTGTCGACGAGAGCGTTCGTGTCTGGGATACATCAACAGGGAAGGAGCTGCAGAAGCTTGAAGGCCACACCTCTTCTGCCCACTCCGTGACTGTCACACCAGACGGATCGAAGATCATCTCCGGATCTGCCGACAAGAGCGTTCGTGTCTGGGATACATCAACAGGGAAGGAGCTGCAGAAGCTTGAAGGCCACACCTCTCCTGTCCACTCCGTGACTGTCACACCAGACGGATCGAAGATCATCTCCGGATCTGCCGACAAGAGCGTTCGTGTCTGGGATACATCAACAGGGAAGGAGCTGCAGAAGCTTGAAGGCCACACCGACTGGGTGCGCTCCGTGACTGTCACACCAGACGGATCGAAGATCATCTCCGGATCTGTCGACAAGAGCGTTCGTGTCTGGGATGCATCAACAGGGAAGGAGCTGCAGAAGCTTGAAGGCCACACCTCTCGTGTCTACTCCGTGACTGTCACACCAGACGGATCGAAGATCATCTCCGGATCTGACGACAACAGCCTTCGTGTCTGGGATACGTCAACAGGGAAGGAGCTGCAGAAGCTTGAAGGATACCCCTCTCCTGTCAACTCCGTGACTGTCACACCAGACGGATCGAAGATCATCTCCGGATCTGGCGACAACAGCGTTCGTGTCTGGGATACATCAACAGGGAAGGAGCTGCAGAAGCTTGAAGGCCACACCTCCTCTGTGGGCAGCGGAGCTCTGATACCAGGCGTGCCCCCCTGTATGGCCGTTTGTGATGGCAACGTGATCCGCGTCAGTGCCGCGTCCTGGCGTCTGCGGACTGTGATCGGCATCGGGCCCGTCGTGCCTGTACCCGTTCAATGCACAGGGCTTGACACTGTGACGCCTCCCGCAGCATGCAGTGTGCTTGGTGGGGCTGTGGGTGATCCGTAGTGCACACGGACCGCAGTGTGGAACATGGATACAAGTCTAAGAGTCGTGTTTCAATTGGAATCAGCTCCCAGTGTTGACGCAGACGAAGCCTTGGGCAACAGCAAGGCGTGCTCTGCTGTGTTGTTCACTAAAGTCTAATCGAATAGGGTTCCAGCGAGTGTGTGTCTCCAGGTTTGACCCAATCATGTGCCACCTTTCCAGGTGACACTTTCCACACTTTTTTGTGAAGCACACTCGCGTGAGCGGAAAGCGCCCCACCACAGCTGCAACCAAACGTGCTCTATACACTAACCCCACCCTTCATCAGGCTCAGGGTTTTGTGTGTTGAAGCGTCAACGCAACAAACAAAAGGAAATTCATCAGAGCGGTTGTAGCTGTGAAGTGATAGGGCGCTTTCAGGCTAATATTAGGGGAGGCGGACAGAGAAAATTTCTAGCACAAAAACCATGGTTGCATAGCGGCCGTTTTAAAAAATCCCTTGTATTTTGTGGACTTGCAAAAACGGCCGCTGATTTTCAGCATTTTAAAAAACGGCCGTTTTTTTTACCTGGGAATTTTGTATGGGCCGTGGGTCAGCAGGCGAGATCCCACCACCAGGAGTGCCTCCCCACTGCAAGGGATACCCTGCAGCAAGCATTGTGAGCGCGCCTTCAAGTATGATGCGAAGAGTTCAGACTTCGTGGACCACTTTGACGGACCGCGCCATATCAAGAAGAAGAAGAACGCAGCGTTGAAAGTGCAGAGCCAGGGAAACAGCTGGCGCTGTCGGAGTGCGATACCCTCAGTGGCAGGCTTGCAACTTCGGATTGCCCGGGGTGCGTTGTTCACCGGATCACCGGCTGGCATGGTGCATGATGCTGTCAAGAAGTGTCCCGAGGAGGGGCTGAACATGGTTGCGGCCAATCTAGGCACGTGTGTCGTGGATGACCGTGCAGGCAGAGGTGGGTGTCGCTCACTGGCATCAGGGCTCTTCCGACAGAGCTTTCCCTTGATCTCGGCGACAGCACCCCGGCTGAGAAGGACACCGCCTTCGCTGATTTATTCCCGAAGGCACGGGCGATCATCCCGGGCAATATGCAGCACCAGCTGGATGGGTTCACGACCGCACTGGCGCTGAAGGATGTGCTGTGCCACATCTCTGACGCAGCTGAGAGGGAGAAGCAGGCGAGCAAGACGGCACTACCGGCCGTGCGATCCCGCTTCTCTCCGACACACACTACCTGCACCGCTTGAGTGGATCTGCACCTTGCACCACGTCCCCGGGCATTTATACAATCTTCCGGGCCCGCTGCAGGACAGCGGCCCTGCTACGTGTGCGTCGCTTCTGCGGTTGGCAGAGATGCCCACGAAATCGCTGGGCTCGAGTCCCACCTGCAGGCCGCCGTCCGCCTGACGGCACCCCTCGCATCGCTGCTCCAGAAGTACTGCGATGCGCAGCTGGGTGTGCCAACGGCGTGCCCCTGTCGACGCAGTGTACACCGACATTGAGAATGTCATCGAGAAAGTGTCTGAGGTGGGGAAGTACGACCCCCCAGTGCCCCTGGCAGGGGAGCTGGCCTGGGCTGGCGACCGCATGCGCAGAAGGTGGGACGGCACGGAATCAGGGAAGTCCTTCTGGTTTGCGGTCCGCCGTCTGTGCCCGAGCGCGTACGGCCGCATGAGTCGTAGGGGTGTCAGAACTCCGGTGCCACCTCCCCTCTGTTTCGGGGAGGTCACGAGCAGGGCCTGGGTGATCTACGACGAGGCCACCACGTTCCGAGGGTGTGCTGGATTTCTGGGACAACCCGGGGGCGAACCGGGCTGCTACACTCCTCTCTGCTCTCGGGTGTCTGCTGCTTGTCGAGCGACAGGCAGGGCGGAAGCCATTTTTCTTTGTACAGTCGACAGAGAATCGCAGTGCCCAATGTCATGTGCAGGCAACAGGGAGTTGTCAAGTGTGTTTCCTCAGCTCGGTACGGTAAGCAGGAGGCGAATCTCCAAAGGAAAATAGGAGGGGGAAAAAACGGCCGTTTTTACGCCAACAAAACATGAAAACGGCCGTTTTTATATTTCGGTAGCGGGAACTGAGGTAGTGAATTCTCAGAAAGTCCACTCCCTCCATGACGGCCGTTATGACACTATGAAAAACTACTTTTTCAACAAACACCTTCTCCAGCCGGTACCAACCCCCCATATGGTCTTTTTGGGGTCCTAGAGGACCGTCTTCAACTCTCTTCACGACTTAAATGCTCGCCGTTTGCTTTTAAAATCGTAAAAACACGTTTTGTGACAGAGCTGGCGGGACTACCAATTTTGAGAGTGTACTTATCGAAAAAAAGGCACGTGGACCCTTCCAGGTCCCAGAAATGGGGTCCCAGGACCCCAGACCCACGAAATCGAAGTCTGTGGGGTGAAGACGGTGTTCCAGGTGTCGAAAACACACACAGAACCGCTTCCTGTGTGTCTAGGTGGCATTGGATGACTGAAGACGGTCACACGGAGACCGTCTTCAGGGAAGATTTCCCCAGGAGGTCCCCAAGCGACGAGATTCACCGGATGTGTTGTGGAAATGACGGGAAGGACACAGAGAATCCCAGACAAACGGAAACCATGTGGACGAGTTCTCCGTAAGGCAGGCTGTTCCACACCGCAGAGATTCCCACGATAGTTTCCCCGCACCGCAGAGATTCCCAGGGTATTTTCCCCGCACCGTGGAGATTCCCACGATAGTTTCCCCGCACCGCAGAGATTCCCACGATAGTTTCCCCGCACCGCGGAGATTCCCAGGTTAGTTTCCCCGCACCGCAGAGATTCCCAGGGTAGTTTCCCCGCACCGCGGAGATTCCCATGATAGTTTCCCCGCACCGCAGAGATTCCCAGGGTATTTTCCCCACACCGTGGAGATTCCCACGATAGTTTCCCCGCAGCGGAGAGATTCCCACGATAGTTTCCCCGCACCGCAGAGATTCCCACGATAGTTTCCCCGCACCGAAGAGATTCCCAGGGTATTTTCCCCGCACCGTGGAGATTCCCACGATAGTTTCCCCGCACCGCGGAGATTCCCAGGTTAGTTTCCCCGCACCGCAGAGATTCCCACGGTAGTTTCCCCGCACCGCGGAGATTCCCAGGTTAGTTTCCCCGCACCGCAGAGATTCCCACGATAGTTTCCCCGCACCGCGGAGATTCCCAGGTTAGTTTCCCCGCACCGCAGAGATTCCCAGGGTAGCTTCCCCGCACCGCGGAGATTCCCATGATAGTTTCCCCGCACCGCAGAGATTCCCAGGGTATTTTCCCCGCACCGTGGAGATTCCCACGATAGTTTCCCCGCACCGCAGAGATTCCCAGGGTAGTTTCCCCGCACCGCGGAGATTCCCATGATAGTTTCCCCGCACCGCAGAGATTCCCAGGGTATTTTCCCCGCACCGTGGAGATTCCCACGATAGTTTCCCCGCAGCGGAGAGATTCCCACGACAGTTTTCCCGCACCGCGGAGATTCCCAGGGTAGTTTCCCCGCACCGCGGCAGTTTCCCCCCACCGTTTCCCATGATAGTTTCCCCGCACCGCGGAGATTCCCAGGGTAGTTTCCCCGCACCGCAGAGATTCCCACGATAGTTTCCCCGCACCGCGGAGATTCCCAGGTTAGTTTCCCCGCACCGCAGAGATCCCCACGGTAGTTTCCCCGCACCGCGGAGATTCCCAGGTTAGTTTCCCCGCACCGCAGAGATTCCCACGATAGTTTCCCCGCACCGCGGAGATTCCCAGGGTAGTTTCCCCGCACCGCAGAGATTCCCACGATAGTTTCCCCGCACCGCGGAGATTCCCAGGTTAGTTTCCCCGCACCGCAGAGATTCCCACGATAGTTTCCCCGCACCGAAGAGATTCCCAGGGTATTTTCCCCGCACCGCAGAGATTCCCACGATAGTTTCCCCGCACCGCGGAGATTCCCAGGTTAGTTTCCCCGCACCGCAGAGATTCCCAGGGTAGTTTCCCCGCACCGCGGAGATTCCCATGATAGTTTCCCCGCACCGCAGAGATTCCCAGGGTATTTTCCCCGCACCGTGGAGATTCCCACGATAGTTTCCCCGCAGCGGAGAGATTCCCACGACAGTTTTCCCGCACCGCGGAGATTCCCAGGATAGTTTCCCCGCACCGTGGAGATTCCCACGACAGTTTCCCCGTACCGTCGAGATTCCCAGGGTAGTTTCCCCACACCGCAGATATTCCCACAGTAGTTTCCCCGCACCGCAGAGATTCCCAGCATAGTTTCCCCGCACCGTGGAGATTCCCACGACAGTTTCCCCGTACCGTCGAGATTCCCAGCATAGTTTCCCCACACTGCAGATATTCCCACAGTAGTTTCCCCACGCCGTCGAGATTCCCGGAATCTCGTAGATATGTGGAGCACATTGGGGGATTCTCATCGGTGTGGCCACGCAGCAGGCATGTCGTAGAGATGTGGATTATCGAGGGGATGTCGTCGAGCTGTGGAACGCATCGGGGGAATCTCGTCGAGATGCGGACAGCAATGGCGGAATCTCATCCGTGTGTGGATCCTTTCGGGGGAATCTGTTCGAGATGGACACCCGACTGGGGGTATCTCGTCAAGTTGGGGAACGTCACTGGCGATTCGGCCCTCCGCTCCGGATAACCAGGTGCGGGCCATCTCGACGAGATTCCCCGAATACTGTCCCCATCTGTACGAGATTCCCCCGCTGTCACGCCCAGTTCTGGAGGAACAGAGGGGTGTGGTGCCGGGACCGTGTCTGAGATTTCCGACATGTGTCTGGTGATGTCACAAAAGTGCCGATTTTTGCTCTGAACGTCACCAAATGGGTCCAAATGTTTTTTGTGACAGATTTTATCAGGAGACAAAGGGGCTGTCCGCCTTCTCTACTAATATTTCCCTGTTTCCCCCCTTTTTTTGCAGGCGAGTTGTCAAGGCAGGAATGGGCACCCTACTTGACTAAAGTGGCTGTCAAAAAAAATCTTCGGAATGGGTGTGCGCAAATATTGCAAAAAGAACACCTTTTTTGGGGTGTTGCCGTCCTGGGCGCGCAAAAAAAGGTTCCCATGGGGGGTGACGACTTTTCCGGCATTTTCCGGCTTTTTTCGGGGTTTTTCGGGTCCCGTGCGTTTTTTTCCCTTTGCCAAAATGCGTGAAAAATCCCCACTGGAGGCCGGAAAAACCCGGAAAAAAGACCCGAAAAAAATGGAGCGCCTCTCTGAGGATCTCGCGACGCTCGCTCCGGTTCTTGCCCTTGTGTTTCGCGTTACCTTTGCTCACTTGCCAACAGACAGTGCCACGGGATGGAAGTGGGCGGTCTGGGTCTGGAAGGGTGGATGTGTGTCTCAAGGCCTCATCGAGTTGTGCATGGGTGGTTGGGTGGCGGATGGGAGAGTACAGGCCGTTGAGCCCAGCACGCGTGCATGAGAGAGAGAGGGATTTGAGGCCCCCCGCCCCCAGGTTCCCTGCCCACCTGGACGGACCCAAGTGCCTCACACCGGTTCTCTCCCCACCCGGTGGTCCACCTGACGGCAGGGACAGTGGGTGCTAATGAAAAACCGGTTTGCAAAACCGGTTTTTGCCAAAACCGGTTTTTCAAAAAAAAAAAAGTTTAAAACTATAAAAATTTTCGGGAAAATCCCACTTTTTTCCCGACTATGCCCACCCTGCTTAGAGGGTACACAAGTCACCTGGACACCAATAATGGCCCCACTACGAACCGCGATTGACCCAAAGAGTCCAAGAACGCGAAGGAGAAGGCCAGATGTTCGCTACCGTGGCCTCCGGCGGCTGGGGGGCTCCGCCCCCCAGACCCCCCGCTGTGCTGTGTGCCTGTCGAGTGGACATATGTACCGTTGGTGCACCATGGCAAGTGGGAAACGGCACAACACCAGGAGTACGACATGGTCGTGAGTGAAGACGGGGTACGTACAGACTACCCCACCCCTGCACACAAGTCTGTACGACTTCCTCGTTGTCCACTGGCGATCGACATTGCCTCGCCCGGCGCTGTTGGAGCACGAAGTCCGGGGTTCTCCTTCAGCCCCCCTGTCCAGCAGTGGTCTCTCAAGGGCTTGGCGTGCACCTTCTGGCACTCCTGACGTTGCCCTACAGTTCCTGAGACAGATCCATGGCTGGAGGCACGGCCGGATGGTGTTCTAGCAAAGGACACCTGCTCTCCCACAGCACCTCACACATCTCCAACAGGGTGTATGTGGGGTGCTGTGTGAGGTGTCCGTCGGCTTTATGAAGCAACCAAAGTCGGGATGCGGGCAGGTGCCCCGCTCACCCCATACACGGACAGGAAACGCCAAAACGGCGCCAAAAAACGGAAAACGGGAAAACCGGCAAAAACCGGCTTTTTTGCAGAATTTGGAAAGTCACCCACTATCCCTGCCTGACGGGCAAGTGCAAAAAAAAATCGCACCAAACCAGAGGCCTCTGACACGAAGGCCTCTAAAAAGTCCACCACGAATAAGAAGTCCACCACGAAGGCCTCTGACACCTCGACCAAGAAGTCGAACACAAAGGCCAAGTCTGGTGGGAAGGACGGCAAGAAGCGGGTTTCCTCACCAGAGGACAAAAGAACGCCCCCCGCATCCAAGAGAGCCAGAGTGGAATCTGCTGGTGCGGGTAAAACATACACTGCGAAGAAAACCGCAGCTGCTAAAGGCAGCGGAAACAAAAAGCGTGGATAGTGTACGAGTTGTTTCGGTGCGGTTCGTTTTGTTTCGTCTAGTTTCAGCCAGGTTGGGGAAGCCGTGCCCCCATTTGTTTTCTTTTTTTTTACTTGCCCGTCAGGTGGACCACGGGTGGGGAGAGAACCAGTGTGAGACACTTGGGTCCGTCCAGGTGGGCAGGGAACCTGGGGGCGGGGGGCCTCAAATCCCCCCTCGCTCTCATGCACGCGTGCTGGGCGGGCTCAACGGCCTGTTCTCTCCCATCCGCCACCTAACCACCCATTGTTTTCTGTTTGTAACCCAATTGTTGTTCCAGCAGCAGTATTCTGCTGGTGCGTCGGACGTGTCGCAGATCAAACCGGACTGATAAGAGGTCCTTGTTGCCCCCCTCAGGCCGTGGCGGATCCTTGCTGCAGCAAGCTTGGGGATCATCCGGCATGTCACTCACATAACATCGGGTTCTTCGGGTGTCCCGTTCAAAAAAACACCCGAAAAATACACGAACTTTGCTAAACTGGACCCAACTCCCCATACTCTTTTTTCGCCTTTTTTCAGCGTTTTTTCCCCCGAATTTTTTTTATTTTTCTGAAAAATCGGGAAGAATCGTCACCCCCCAAAAAATGAAAGTGACCCCATGGCGTTTCGCACGGATCTCAAATATTCAAAAGAAGGCAGAGGGGGCCCTCGCTACCAAGTGTGACTGAGTGAGAAAAAGTGAGAAGTCAGCCATGTTTGGCTGAAAACTGACGACTCGTGACTCACAGTGACTCGTAGCGAGGGCCCCCAGAGACGGGGAGAGAAAAAAATGGGCCCCGCGGGGCGGGGGTGGGTGGGTGGGTGGCCTTGACGGCTGCTGCTCTTCACGCCCTGAGGTTCGCCGTTCCCCAAGCTTCCACAAGCATCGCTTTGCATGAAACTCTCAGCACCCCTTTTGCCTTCCCTACCGAGTGACTGCTTCCCGCGCAGCACTGGGCTCCGACCTGATGTCGGAGTGATCCACACCGAGTTCAGCTCGGAACATATGTTCACTACCGTGGCCTCCGGCGGCTGGGGGGCTCCGCCCCCCAGACCCCCCTGTACCACTAGGCTGCAGCGTGTGCCTGTCTTGTAGCCAAGTCCTTTGGGTTCACATCAGCGAATGGGACCCAGACCACTCTCAGTAGCCTCAGGAGGACGCAGCCAACTCACACAGAATCTGTACGCCCGCAACTCCCACGCGCTCCTACTACGGCGCAAGGAACAGATACTCACTACCGTGGCCTCCGGCGGCTGGGGGGCTCCGCCCCCCAGACCCCCCCTGTATAGCGTGTGCAGCACTACAGCGTGTGCACGAGGTTTCACATACAACATGCTTCGTGGGGTCCCCACGTCCAGTGCTGGCAGGCAGGCAAAAATTCAGTGTCTTGAACAGGCTACACCCTCGGTATCAAGGGTGGCACTCAAGCTGGCACATGTTTGCCTACTTGGTGGCGTTGTTGGCAGTTGAGCTGAGTGGGGAACTCCCGTCCCTGCTTTCCGAGCAGGTGCCTGACCCCTAGCCCGGGTTGTTACTGATCACATGCTGTAGAGACAACCAGGACGGAAAATTTGAGTGTCTTCAAACAAGCCCATTTTTTCAAAATGACCCGGTTTCCCCGCCCAAAAACGAGCCCCTTTTTCAGGTACGTTTTTTCGCTCCCGATTTCCAAATTTTGGGAGGTTTTTCCAATATTTAGCGCGACCACTGATCGTCACCCCAAAATTTCGGGTTTTTTCCGGCTTTTTTTCGGGTCTGAGGTCGTGGTAAGGCCAGGGTTTGTAGGGGGAGCAGTGGTCGCGCTAAATATTGGAAAAATCTCCCAAAATTTGGAAATCGGGAGCGAAAAAACGTACCTGAAAAAGGGGCTCGTTTTTGGGCGGGGAAACCGCGTTTCGTTGCATTTCCGAGCCTCGCCCGGATCGTAGTGGGGTCATTTTGAAAAAATGGGCTTGTTTGAAGACACTCAAATTTTCCGTCCTGGTTGTCTCTACAGCATGTGATCAGTAACAACCCGGGCTAGGGGTCAGGCACCTGCTCGGAAAGCAGGGACGGGAGTTCCCCACTCAGC
This sequence comes from Rhynchopus euleeides, assembly GCA_963210315.1. Classification (NCBI taxonomy): domain Eukaryota; phylum Euglenozoa; class Diplonemea; order Diplonemida; family Diplonemidae; genus Rhynchopus; species Rhynchopus euleeides. The sequence goes on from OY723285.1 coordinate 2,199,026, forward strand.
TCAACTGCCAACAACTGCCACCAAGTCGGCAAACATGTGCCAGCTTGAGTGCCACCCCTGGTACGGCGAGGGTGTAGCCTGTTCAAGACACTGATGCCAGCACTGGACGTGGGGACCCCACGAAACATGTTGTATGTGAAACCTCGTGCACACGCTATACAGGGGGGGTCTGGGGGGCGGAGCCCCCCAGCCGCCGGAGGCCACGGTAGTGAGTATCTGTTCCTTGCGCCGTGGGAGCGCGTGGGAGTTGCGGGCGTACAGATTCTGTGTGAGTTGGATGCGTCCTCCTGAGGCTACTGAGAGTGGTCTGGGTCCCATTCGCTGATGTGAACCCAAAGGACTTGGCTACAAGACAGGCACACGCTGCAGCCTAGTGATACAGGGGGGTCTGGGGGGCGGAGCCCCCCAGCCGCCGGAGGCCACGGTAGTGAACATCTGTTCCGAGCTGAACTCGTGTGGATCACTCCGACATCAGGTCGGAGCCCAGTGCTGCGTGGGAAGCAGTCACTCGGTAGGGAAGGCAAAAGGGGTGCTGAGAGTTTCATGCAAAGCGATGCTTGTGGAAGTTTGGGGAACGGTGAACCTCAGGGCGTGAAGAGCAGCAGCCGTCAAGGCCACCCACCCCCACCACCCACCCCCGCCCCGCGGGGCCCATTTTTTTTTCTCCCCGTCTCTGCCTTCTTTTGAATACCGTAACCGAGGTAATTTAAGGAACGATAAATGTCCCTTAATTTTGGCCGTTCCTTACTGGGGGGGGGCAAATACAAGCATATATGCTTGTATTAAGCGTGCCAGCTCGCATAATGCGGGGCTTTCTGGAAAAATTATAAATGGCTATACTGCGGGGGCCTTCGCTACCAGTCACTGCTCGTCACAGCTCGTCAGTCAGTGAGGGGAAGTGGGCTGTGGCTCACTTTTTCTCACTCAGTCACACTTGGTAGCGAAGGCCCCCTGCGAATACAAGCATACTAAAAACCCAATTTTTGTTGACCAGGCTAATACAAGCATATATGCTTGTATTAGCCTGGTAGAAAAAATTGAAATTTTGTGGTGGAAAACCCCCAAAAACCCCAAAAATACCCAATATTTTCTACCAGGCTAATAGAAGCATGTATGCTTCTATTAGCCCGAAATTTTTATATAAATCCGGATTTTCAAAATATGCTTGTATTCGCATGTATGCTTGTATTAGCATGTATGCTTGTATTTGCCCCCCCCCAGTAAATTTATCGTTCCTTACTTTATCGTACAAGGGATATAAATTTGCGTGTTGCAGCCCTGGGCAAAGATGGGGAGGGATGGGCATCCTGCGTCCCCATTCATGGTCTCTCTCGTATCCGTGCCCAGGCAGGGAACCTGGGGCATAGCTCTCAGTGACTCGGGGGGTCTTCGCTGGTTGTTATGCTTCGTTATTCTTCGTCAGTTTTCACCTAGCTTCCTTTGGAAATGCACCAAAATGCACTGACGATCACCCCGTAGCGAAGACTCCCTCGGTCAAATTGACTGACTGACTCTGATTGACTCTGACCGAAAAGTTGTCTGGGGGCTATTGTACTGACTGACTCCGACTGACTCTGACCCACAGACAACTTCTGGGTCAGAGTCAGTCGGAGTCAGTCAGTACAATAGCCCCCAGACAACTTTTCGGTCAGTGTCAATCAGAGTCAGTCAGTCAATTTGACGGTGTCACTGAGAGCTATGCGGGGGGCCTCAAACCCCTCACTCCCTCACTTCGGCTGCAACTGCCGGGGTCACTTTTGGAGTTGCCTGTATCTCGCTTCGGGAGATCAATCACTGTCGGAGACTTACTTGCTGCAGCGGCTTGCTGTTTGTGGCGGGCATCGTACGTCTCCTCGCTCAGAGCCCCTCCCGACCCCCCAACTGCTGCAGTGGCGTGGTAGTGAAAGTGCAAATCAATGAACGATAAAATTAAGGAACGATAAACGTTCCTTAATTTTGGCCGTCCCTTAAATTTATCGTTCCCTAATTTATCGTACAAGGGATATAGTCGTTCCATAAATTACCTCGGTTACGGTATTTGAGATCCGTGCGAAACGCCATGGGGTCACTTTCATTTTTTTGGTGCACTTTTTTCATACTGAATTGGGGTACCAAAACTTTTCGAGTTGTGGACAAATCCCTGTTTGCAAATAAAAAACGTACCTCAAAAAATCGTCGAAAATGCCGGGAGTAGGGAGTGAAGTTAGCGCGACCACTGAGGGGGAGATGCTCGCATTTTTTTTTGGGGGGTAGCAAAATGGGTCGTTTTTGGACATCTGAGCCCACTACGAGGGGTCCCGGAGCCCGGAAACGCTGTTGTCGGGGCTCAAACGGGGAAGCAGTCGCAACAAACAACAGGCCACTACGGAGACCTCGGCCGATGCTCCCACAGACAAAAGTGGCCAATACCGATCTCCCCCACCACATGAGTGGGGTTGCCCGATCTCCCCCGATCTCCCCCGACACATGAGTGGCCTTGCCCGATCTCCCCCAACACATTAGTGGGGTTGCCCGATCTCCCCCGATCTCCCCCGACACATGAGTGTGGTTGCCCGATCTCCCCCGGTCTCCCCCATATCATTGGAGCACTTGGCTGATCTGTCCCGATCTCCCCCATGTCATTGGGGCTCTTGGCTGATCTACCCGGATCTCCCCTATGTCATTGGGGCAGGTCGCGGATCTGCCCATCACTTTTGTGTGCGCTGGGTATCCCGCATCCTCCTCCACCACCTGCCTCGGGCGCCGTCCACCCACACCACTGTGCGTCCGTCTCCCTGCCGGACTGTCGCCTGCAGCATAAGAAGTTGTGGGACGGAATGTTCTTGGCATTGGTTTGTGTCTGACGCGGCCCTTGACTGGCGCAGCGTCATCACACACCCCTGATCAGGGGTCGCGGGTCATCGGGTTCTTCGGGTGTCCCATTCAAAAAGACACCCGAAAAATACACGAACTTTGCTAAACTGGACCCAACTCCCCATACTCTTTTTTCGCCTTTTTTCAGCGTTTTTTCCCCCGATTATTTTTTATTTTTCTGGAAAATCGGGAAGAATCGTCACCCCCCCAGGGGAGACCATGCGGTTTTCGATCTTCCCAGGCTCTCTGGGTTCAGGTGAGTACCAGGGATTATTCAGCATTTTCTGGCACATCGTGTTAATAGCTTGATCGCGTGTCGCCGGATGCTGCAATCCTGAAGCAAAATCAGAGCGATCTCGTCAGGTGCAAGACGCCACGTGTGGTCTCCCGTGGTGCTCGTTGTGTATTCGGCGCAAACACACTGGTGTGCCTCATCAGGTGTGAGCCAGGATCAGTGGGCCGGCAGTTGTCTGCCGCCAATGAGGCTTTCTTACACATCACCACAACGGGTCACAAGGTGACATACGGGGGCCTTCGCTCTGTGCCACTGTGTGTCAAACTGTGTCACGTTGCAGCCAGTTTTGTGAGGTGGTTCATCCTTCCTCACTTCTCTGCATTCCTGAGCGAAGGCCCCCACGGCCACAGAAGGTCTCACACGGTCATACATGTTCAGGACCTGTCTTGCGACCACAAACACACCCACCCACCCTGCAGGCCTTGTTGTCTTGTTCAGAGCACAGGGATGCGGAACCTCCATATTAGTCTTCCTCTTCCTACTGACAACTAACTATTTGCAGCAGTGCTTTCGACTGAACCACGCCCAGCACACGATACGTGGCCGCGGCGGTTCCCCCGACCCCCACCCCCACCCCCCAATGCCCCTCCGCCCCACCACGCCCCTCCTGCTCCAATGCCGCACCGAGTCCCGCCGCCTGGCCACCCTCGCCCGGCGCGACGCCGCCGGAAAGGCCCGCATCCTCCGCGCCGCCACCACCACCTTCCCCGCCTGGTCCTCTGGCACCCGTGACGACCACCGCAGCGGCGTGGGCCGCATCGTCTTCCGGGAGCTGCACGACATGGCAGCCGAGGGCGCCCCGCCTGGCATGCTGGCATATGAAGCGGCCCTGGGCATCATGGCCTCCCTCGGGTCAGACGGGTTTGCCGCAGACCTGCGCAGCGCGATGCGCGAGGCTGGGGTGCCTCCGACGCGGGAGGCGCACCTCCACACCCTGAGGGCCTGCCTCAGGTCGCGCCGCGTGACGGTCCTCCGCGACCTCTCTGTGTTCAACTCTGCCTGGCAGCAGGTCCCAGAGCAGCTCACCCGCCACGACCCAGCCTTCTGGGAGACGCGCATCAGGGCTGACCGGAGCTATCCCACAGACGGCGTGCCGCAGGGTGCTGCCGCACTCCACCCACCCTGCGCTGCAGCCGCGGTTGCGGTTCAACCCGACGTTGAATCTGCCGTGAAGTTGTTCCACTCCCTCCCGGAGGAGGTGCGTGCATCCCCCAGGGTCATCTCTGCACATCTCAGCCGCACCGCCGCGTCGGGTGATGTGGGTCTATTGGATGCGGAGGTTCGGGCCGTGCCGCTGCCGCCCCACCCCGCCGCCCTGCTCCACCTCCGCCTGTCTGCGGCGAGCGTCTCGGGTGACTGGGCTGCCGCCGAGGCTGCACTCTCAGAGATGGTTCGAGGGGGTGTTTCCATCGGGAGGCGGGCGTACACCTTCGCGGCATGTGCCGCGGACAGGTCGTTCGACCCGGAGGCGCCGTCGGAGGCGATCAGGCGTGGAGAGGCTGTGATGCAGCTGATGTCGGGCAACGGGCACAGCGTGCACTTCGTCTACCACACCCTGCTTTCGCTGTACGATAGGGGGGGTGCAGAGTGGGCGAGGCGGCACGCCAGCCTGCTGGAGGACATGCGGGGCGGCGGGGTTCCGCTGCCGGTCGGGGTGGAGGGGCTGCTGGAGAATCCGGAACGGAGGGGCACCGCCGCAGGTCCCGACATGTCGCTGAGGTCTCTGGAGGCCGGAGCGGCGCTGATAAGGGGGGCGGGGTGACATTCTCGTTAGCAGATCGCTGTAGGGCGGTTTGGCCATTTCCCCCCCGGTTCCCGGCAAAGCGCAGCTGAGCAGGCCCAACGATCACCGCCAGGCTGCAGGTCGAAGCAGATGTGGGGGATTTATAGCTTCATCACGGCGGTTAGGTTATTCTGCAACACGACACACTGCGGTAATGGGCACTGTTCATTCGGAACAAAGAGCGCACCCGGGTGTTGGGTGTGGGATGTTCCTCCCTTTGGCACACACGCATGGCGATTTCAAAGTGCAGCAGAAGTGATTTCCGACCGCCGCATCCCTTCTGCTATCTCGTGCCCACAAATGTGCACCACACCTCTGCATCACGGCAGCAAGGCCCTGGGGTTGATGGAAGGGCTATCACAGGAAGCACGCCTTTGCCACCCCTTTCCCGAGATGCCACACAACCCGTCCTGGCGACCAGAGACACCAATGTCTGTAATGCCTGTGCCTGTACCTGTGTCTGTGTCTGTGTTGGTGGTGCGGTGTCAGGAAGAGGCTTCTGCCCTTCTGCTCTCGCTCCGCAGCGCTCAGTGCAGGTGTCGTGCACACGGAAGAGCAGTGTTGTTGGTGGAGGGCGGGCGTGAAGTCCCCTTCACGACAGTGTACACACACTGAAAGCTGCGAACAATCTCTTTCAGCGTTCGAATCAGGTACACCTGAGGGTGACCTGAGGCCCAGCCAGTGGTGGAAGAGTGTCGTGGCACCGGATAAGGGCATGCTCCTGGTGCCATGCAATGTGGGCCAGCGAGTCGTGGTGCGTGCTGATGGTGCAGGCATGTAGAGGAGGCAGTGGGGGTGGGGTGGGCCCTGCAGCCGGTGTTGGTGTTGATTGGTTTTGAGCACAGTGCAGTGTTGCACGGAATGCACTGCAAATCACACCACCACCCCCACATCCCACAGATACCGACACACTTCTTGTTCGGCACCAGGTGCACAGCCCTACAGGCTTGAGGAGAGCGAGACCGCCAGGCAAGATGGCTGTGGCCCTGCTGGCAGTTGCAGCAGCCGTGCTGTCCGGAGACTACCCGGACTGTGTGAAGTACAGCGTGTCGACAGCGGACGACTACGTGGTGTGCTGGGACCGGGCGGCGGCATCGGACCCGAAGGCGACGAGGCTGGAGCTGGAGCTGCAGGTGAAGACGCTGGGGTGGATCGGGTTCGGGATCCCGGAGCAGTCGGTGGGAGGGATGGTCGGGGCGGACGTGCTGGCTCTGGAGCAGGTGGGCGGGGAGGCGGTGGGGCGGGACTACTACACCGTGGGGGAGACCTTCCCGACGCTGGACGCGTGTGCACAGGACTGGGAGGTGCTGCGGTCGTCGCAGTCCGGCGGGGTGACGACGGTGGTGGTGTCGCGCGCGTTTGAGGCGGAGGCGTCGATCGAGGACCGCAGCATCCCGCGCGGGCCGATGAAAGTGATCCTGGCGTACGGCAGCAGCCCCACGCTGGGGTACCACGGGGCTGTGCGGCGTGCGGACGGGATCTCGTTTATCGGGGATGTCGACCCGCCGCTGCCGGCAGATGCGTACAGCGTGAAGCTGATGATGAAGAACTACACGCTGGAGCGGAAGCGGACGATGTACACGTGCCAGGCGTTCGACATGACAGACTACACCAACATCGACACGACGAAGTGGGCCGTGCGGTTCGAGATGCTGGACACGGTGAAGCCGCGTGGGGCGAAGCACATTGTGCACCATGCGGGGCTGTACTCGTGCCGGTACAACAGCGCCCAGTGGAAGAAGTACCAGACGCCGGGCCAGTGCGGGACAGACGCCGGGGTGGAGTGCGGGGAGGTTGTGTTTGCGTGGGCGCTGGGGATGGGCCCGCTGAGCATGCCGCTGGAGGCGGGGTTCAAGGTGAACCACTGGGTGAACCGCTTCATGATCATGGAGATCCACTACGACAACCCGCACCTGGTGGAGGAGGTGGACGACAGCGGGGTGCTGATGACGCTGTCCCCGACGGCACGCGAGCACGAGGCAGGGGTGATGCACCTGGGGGACCCGTTTGTGGGGCTGGACGGGCGTGTCATCCCTGCAGGCGCACCGTACTCCGTGCAGGCGGAGTGCAGGGCGGAGTGCACGAAGACGATGCCCACCCCTGTCACCATCTTCGCGTCGCACCTGCACATGCACAACGTCGGGAAGCGCATCCGCATCACGCAGCTGCGTGGCGGGGAGGTGATCAACACCATCGACTCCATCGACTACTGGGACTTCGACTTCCAGGGGACGAACCGTGTGGATCACATCCAGCTGCTGCCGGGGGACGCGCTGCACACCACGTGCGAGTGGGAGAACACGCTGTCGCGGGATGTGCGGTTCGGGCTGGCGACGGAGGAGGAGATGTGCATGGGGTACCTGTACACCTACCCGGCACACATCTCGTACTGCGGGTGGTACAACCAGTCGAAGTACGCGACGGCGTGTGGGCGCAACGACACGGCGGTGGCGTACGTTGTCACAAAGGAGGAGGTGCCGGACCCGACGGTGCGCACCGACCCCGCCGTGCCTGTTGTGTTCGGGAAGCCCGGGAAGTGCCCTGCGACCCCTGTCCCGACGGCGGCACCGACGTTGGCCCCCCCGACGGAATCTCCACAGACGCCTGCACCACCCACCTCTGTGCCTGCTACGCCTGCGCCGGTGACGCCTGCCCCGCAGACGAGTGTCCCACCGACGCCTGCGCCCAAGACACCTGTGCCCGACACCCCAGCCCCTGATACCGCCGTTCCTGTGACGCCTGCTCCAGCGACACCTGTGCCGCGCACTGCTGCACCTGCGTCGCCTGCGCCACCCACCGGTGCCCCTGTGACTCCTGAACCTGCAACGGGAGTGCCGTTGACGCCTGTTCCAGCGACCGTTGCCCCGAAGACCCCTGCACCGAAGACAGAGGCACCGCTGACGCCTGTTCCAGCGACACCGGTGCCGCGCACCGCTGCACCTGCGACACCTGCGCCACCCACTGGTGTTCCTGTGACGCGTGTGCCGGATACAGAGGCACCGTCGACGCCTGCCCCTGCCAGTCTATCACCTGCGACACCTGCCTCTGGGACAGCAACACCACAGACGCCTGCTCCACCCACACCCGTGCCACGCACTGCCGCACCTGCCACGCCTGTCCCGCACGCCAGTGCACCTCGCACTGCAGCTCCGAGTGTCCCCATGACGCCTGTACCTGCAACATCTGCACCCGCAACCACAGCTCCACTGACGAGTGCGCCAATGACACCTGTCCCACCTACTGTCCCCGCCAATACCCCTGCACCGATGACAGAGGCACCTGCAACCGCAGCACCCGGCAAGCCTGTCACTCCTGCACCTGCAACATCTGCACCCGCAACCGCAGTTCCACTGACGAGTGCGCCAATGACACCTGTCCCACCTCCTGCACCGAAGACCGAGGCACCTGCAACATCTGCATCCGCAACTACGACACCTGGTGCACCTGTCACTCCTGCACCTCCAACGACAACGACCGGCATGCCTGCAACTCCTGCACCTGCAACCGCGCCACTGACACCTGTCCCACCTCCTGTCCCTGCCAGTACCCCTGCACCGAAGACACAGGGGCCGGCAACTGCCGCACCGGGCAAGCCTGTCACTCATGCACCTGCAACATCTGCGCCTGCGACAGGAACATCTGCACCTGCAACGCCTAAAACTCCGACACCCGACACACCTGTCACACCTGCACCAGGTGCACCTGGACGCACCTCAACTCCTGCTGGCACGCCACCGTCACCAGACACAGCGCCTCCTGCCACCACGCCTGCTGCCTCGTCCACACTTGCACCGGGCAACAGCAGCACGCCTGCCAGCATCAACAGCACTACTACCATGCCTGGCAACACCACAGCAACACCTGCAGGCACACCTCGCCCTGTGCCGCGTGGGGGTGACGCCACACCGCTGCCTCTGGGTGGCGCTACGGGGGCGGACAGGGAGAAGGTGCGCAGCCTGTCGTGGCTGTGGGTGCTGGTTGCTGTGCTCGGCGGTGTCGGGTGTGCAGCTGCTGTTGTCGCTGCGGTGCACAGGCACCGTGCCAACGCGGACAGGCTGCTGCTGAGCGAGCTGATGGAGCACACATCGGAGGAGTGGGACGGTGCTGCGGCAGAGATGCAGCCCCCTGCCACCGTGCGTGTGTGAGCAGGCCGCTGCCCTGCGCCCACCCGTGCTGCCTGCCCTTGCTGGCTTGCTGTGTGGTGCGCACATGGCGTTCGCATTTCGCTGTGCGAACCGCTTCCTTATAAGTGCTACTCTCCGCTACAACCATCACCGCCTTCCTCCCCTTTCCCCCTTCCCCTTCTCTTCCTCCCCTGCCCGCCCTTCCCCCGTTGCCATTCGTTTTACATTCATGTGCGTGTCCCTGAGAGTGCTGCGGCGGTGTGCGCAACCGGTGCGCATTGCAGGCCGCATCTGGCAGTGCCATAAATAACACCCTCGCCCTTTCTCACGTGTGCGTCCTGTGCACGCGCGAGGGTGTTCCGCGTCCACGACGCCCACCGGCAGGCACGCCGCTGCGGCACCTCCTTCCTGCCGTCTCTCTGATCGTGTGCGTGGTACCATCTCACAACATCCACTGCCGCCGTGCTTGGCTTGACAGCACTTGTTGTGTTGTGATGCCACTGCAGGACCCGGCACCCTGCTGTGCCCCAACATTCACCCCTGAGGCACCTGACTGGCACGGCCTATGCCTGTGCCTGTGCCATGCGGGACGTGTATGTGTGTTGGAGGTCACGGCAGATCCCACCCCCCACCCCCGCACTCGGCACCCAACACAAGAGACGGATGTGCCTGACACTGTGGGTGACAGCAGGGATTGTATGAAGGTGTGCCCTCGCTGTGCAGCACTGCTGCACAAGGGCTCATGTGTCAGGCAGTCTCTGTGTGTCTGCAAGGGTTAGTGTCGCCTCTTTGTGCAGTCACCCCGCCACCCCTGCACTTCCATGTGCCGGTGCGAGGTGAGAAGGGAACACCGAGTGTCTGTGATGTGTGTGTTGCCCCCCCACCCCCCCACGACCCATTCCCTGGTCGCGTCGTCCTTCGACATCACTGGTGCCAACATGCAAGCATGCGTGGGTGTGCAGTGTGCAGCCCTCTGGTGTGTGTGGAGGCACCCGCCAGCATCCTGCATTGTACAACAGACCCCCCCTGCTTGCCTGACCCCGTGGTGCTTTGCTGCGCCACGCGTGGTGTGCCCACATGCGTGTATCTGCCGTTTTTTTCGCTCATCGGCCTGCCCACTTCTGGCCTTCTAGCTTTCGTGTGCACGGCGCCATCCCGTCGAGCTGCAGCACTGCCTGTGCCTGTGCGGCGTGCTGCCAGCCCCTGGCGCCAAATCTCTTTTCTTGTCTTGTCTTCGTGCGCCGATGTGCAGGTGTCTCCCGCCACACTCAGGGAAAGCCACGCCTGCCATGCCCGCCACTGCTTCGCCTCACCGCATGGCCCTGCTGCTGTGCCCTGCGCCCTGCCCTGCCAACCGGTTTGGCTACTTCCTCATTTGTGCCGACAACGCTTTGCCCCGTCTGCCCTCGCGACCCCACCCCGCACCCTGCCCCACCACCACCACGACCCACGCTTGCCTCATAGCCAGCTTGGGGCACACGGGATGTTCCGACCAACTGGGAGCGAGTCCTACTTCCCAGAACTCTTGTTGCGGATGACCCTGCGGATGCGGGGGTCATGTTGAGACAGGGCGGAGGGAAGCCCGCTACCCGTGGGGCTCAGGGTCTTTTGCCCGCACTGTGGCTCAGAGGGGGTCTTCGCGACTCGACTGTTTCCGCGTGTGATGTGGAAGCGTCGACGCATCAAAACGAAGTGCAAAGTAGTGTTGTGGAAAATACCCCGTAGGATGGCAGGGTCTATTGTGCGACTTGGCCCACACACTGCAGGTTTACACAACACAACACAACAACACCAGCACCATGTCGGCCCCGAAGCCCACGCTGCCCGAGACGTACAAGGTGCCTGAGGTGTGGGAGGCGCCCGCCAGCAGCGGTGGTGCCTTCGCAGGCATCAACCGCCCCACTGCCGGGGAGGAGGCGCTGCCCAAGGGGGAGCACCCCCTGCAGCTGTACTCCCTCGGGACGCCCAACGGCGTCAAGGTCACGATCCTGCTGGAGGAGCTGGGTGTGGAGTACGATGCGTGGCGCATTGCCATTGACGGCAAGCAGTTCAGCTCCGGGTTTGTGGACGTGAACCCCAACTCGAAGATCCCTGCCCTGCTGGACCAGGCCCCTGAGGACAACGGGGAGTCACTGCGCGTGTTCGAGTCCGGGTCGATCCTGCTGTACCTTGCTGACAAGCACAAGAAGTTCATCCCGCAGGACACCCGGAAGCGCACGGAGGTGGTCAACTGGCTGATGTGGCAGATGGGCGGGGCACCCTTCATCGGCGGTGGGTTCGGGCACTTCTACAAGTACGCCCCCGTTCACATCGAGTACGCTGTGGACCGCTACGCTATGGAGACGAAGCGCCAGCTGGACGTGCTGGACAAGCAGCTGGAGGGGAAGGAGTACGTCACAGGCGAGTACACCATTGCCGACATGGCGATCTACCCGTGGGTCATGTGCATCGACTGGGGCTACAACGCTGGGAAGTTCCTGCAGCTGGACTCCTACAAGAATGTGGGTGCCTGGATGAAGCGTCTTCAGGAGCGCTCTGCCGTTCGCCGCGGTTCGCGTGTGAACGGGTTTGGCCCCGATGCCCTGCAGGAGCGCCACAGCAAGGACGACTTCAAGCCTGAGGAGTACTAGCCTGCTGTTTGAAGAAATACCATCCTTTTCGTTTGCTTCACTCACTCGCGACCGGAAATCATGAAGAGAGAAGTAAGCCCCCTGTTGCCTTGTTGACCGCTTCAACCAACAACGAACTTTTGACCGAGTAAAATATCCCGTTTCCGTTGTTTCCTGCATGGATACTCCTGCACGACACCCATCCTTTGTTTTGGGTGTTCGCTGTTTTGAAGAAGACCAACAGTCGTTGTTCCCCTTCTTCTCTCTTGTGATGCACCCGGTTGCATCGGTTCTTCCTTCCCCCCTTGTGGGTGGTCTTCGCGATGCGCAACAAAGAGGTGCGGTTCTTCGGTGTATTTTTCTCCGGTTTTCGCGGGAAATGCCAAACCGTTCGCCGAAGAGCTTTTTGCCGAATAGCGAAGGACCGCCCCCCCTTTGTGACCCTGTCTCTTGCATTCTTGAATTCTTCCATTCTTACATCCCATCTAACTCACAGGCAATGGTACATTGCAGGCGCATGGTTTGTGCACCAGCTCTTCAAGACACTGGCTGTCCCCACCACCACCCCCCCTTGCTTGTCACAGCGAAAAGAAGAGGCAGTGGGGTTCTGTCTGTGGGGAACTGTTCAGTTTCAGCCACTTCTACATTTTCATTCCTCCACACATACAGGTTGGTTACACAGATGGGCGATCTCGGAAACGGGACACTTGTCCGCTATGACCACCCTGCACCTGCCACAGAAGTGAAGCGGAACGGGGGCTACACGCAGCAGCCAGCGGGGCGGAGCCGGAAGCAGGGTGTCCCGACGTCAGACATCCTGAAGAGCGTGATCCCTGCGCGTGAGTGGGAGGACTCGGGGACGAAGTGGGTGCAGATGCCGTCAACAGCCCCGTCGACGCGGCTGGATGTGATCAACCTGCAGGAGCAGCTCGAGTCGCAGCTGCGAACGCGCCGTGCGCGGGACACAGGGGTGTGCCCCGTGCGGCAGGACATGTACTCACAGGCGTTCGACGAGCTCATCCGTGAGATCACAATCGAAAGCCCAGAGCGGGGCGTCCTGCTCCTGCGTGTGCGCGATGACCTCCGGCAGACGGTCAACGCATACCGTGTGATGTATGAAAGCAGCATCTCGTTTGGCACCCGCAAGGCTGCCCAGGCGGAGCAGGGGAAAGATGACCTGCGCAACCGTATACGAGACCTGGAGGGGCGTGTGGAGTCGCTGGAGCAGGAGCACACTGAGCTGGCGGTGAAGTGCGACGAGGTAGCCCGCATCGAAAAGGAAAAGGGGCGCGAGGAGAAGGCCCGCTTCGACGAAGAGATGAAGTATCTCAAGAACACAAACAACCAAGTATGTGAGGGTCTTCGCTGGTCGTTATTCTTCCTCAATCTTCGCCAGTTTTCAGCCAATTCAACTGGAAATGCGCCAGAATGCACTGACGATCACCCATAGCGAAGACACCCTTTGGGTGTGGGGGTGTTGAGGCCCTCTGGTGTCAGAGGTTGGGGTGTTGGGGTGTTGTGCTGTTTCCAGCACACCCGCGCAAGTGAAGGAGTGGGCCCTGCTGCGGCAAGCAACAAAAGGCGCTCTGTACACACACCCTCCGTGCGGTGTTCTGCGTGGAGAGAAAAAAAGGCGTGACCGCAACAAACGAATATAATGACGATGCATGAGCCGGTTGGGGTCACACCAACCGGTGTCGGTGCCTGATTGGCGGTGATCCGCCTTGATACACCCGCGACCCCCCTGCGGCCTGCACCACCACCCCCACCGCCACGCCCTCTGCCACAGCTCGCGAGCCTGCTGAACACCATGCTGCACGGCAAGTCGAAGTAGTGAACCACCCCTGCCCCGCCCCCCGCCCCCCACCTCCCACAGTTACACAGGGGGGCAGAGGAACGTGGGGCCCGCCAGGCTTGCTGCCGGTGCAAGGATGCTGGCACGCCCTCGCGGGACCCTGGCGACGGTGGCACCTGATGGGTGCCTGCTGCTGCGAGGCTCTCTCTCCCGAACACCCACCGTCACCCCATACCCCGCTGCAAACCCACAACTCCCCTGCTGTCCGTCGCGCCCTCTGCACAGACCCCTTCCCCCTCCCCGTGCCGTGCTCGCAAGAGGATGCTCTGCTGGTCACATCGGGGTCAGCACTGTGTGGACAGGGGGTCATATCAAGAGCAGTGTGTGATCTATGTGCACTACAAGAAGGGCTCGCGTGTGTGTGTCTGACAGTGGAGGCGGCACCAGAGTTCATTCGGTGCGACCTACATTGAACGGGGAAAAAATCAATAATGGCGTGATCATGGAACCCCCTGGAACTGGCACAGAACCCCGATGTGATCACGCCAATTAACGTGTGTGTGGAGGCAGCACTCGAGCTCGCTCGGTGCGTCCTACACTAAACTAAAAATACTGACGTGCGTGTGTGTGCACCAACCCAACATTGCGGCTCGCAGCACCAACCCCTCACACCTGCAGAGCCTGCCGCCCCCACCCCCACAACACGCCATGGGTGTTGACAGCCTTGGCGGCCTCTCGTGCCCAGCATGGCTGCTTCGCGGCACAGGCATGGAGGCATCCCGTAGGGTGCACGCCTTGATCGTCGCGGCGATCGGCACCCCGATGGCCGTGGCGACCTACTTGCTCACGACCCCCGACACCGCCTGGAAGCATACGATGGTTGTGTGTTGCGTGCTCGCGACGCTGCTCCTCTGGACCGCTCTGCTGCCGCGGCGGCACGTCTCCCTCCACCTCGAGGCGGCAACCTATTTGTGGACTGTGGCGCTGCTGATTGCAACCTACCTGGCGATGCTGACTGGCACGCCTACACGATGGCACTGGGTGGTGGTGCTGCTTGACCTGGCCCTCGTCAACCAGCTGCCCCTGCGCGTCACCAGGACCACCTTGGCCCTGACGTGCGTCTGCCTCGTGCTGATGGAGGCTGTGGTGGTAGGAGGCCTGCACGACATTAGCTCCCTCGACCACATCTGCGACTGCGACAGCCCCCCGTGCAGGGTGCCTGTTAGCACGTCCGTCTCTGCAAGGGCGCAGGACATCATCATCCTTTTACTCGACTTCTACCTGACACGCGGGTTTGCACAGCAGGTGCTGCAGGAGCAGGCATCGATGCAGTCCACCATCAACACCGTGCAGCAGGTGGCCCTGCGCCTGGGGGAGTACGACGTGGACAGCGTGGCGGAGATCCTCCAGCAGCGTGAGGGCAGCCTCCCAGGAGAGATGGCGGATGCGCTGCACACGCTGGAGGCCAACCTGCGGCTGTACCGGCCGTACCTCCCAGACGCGCTGTTCATGCGCATGGCGCACGGGTCTGCGTTGAACAAATCGGGTTTCTACAACCCCCTCGAGAGCCACCCCGCCCCGCAGGGCAACGAGGCGACCATCGTGTTCACAGACATCCGTGGATCGACAGCCATCTGGGAGGCAGCGCCCGAGGCGATGCAGAAGGCCATCTCTATTCACAACAGCGTGGCACGCGAGGTGATCCAGGCGTGTGGCGGGTATGAGGTGAAGACCGTGGGCGATGCTTTCATGATTGCCTTCAACACGCCTGTCGAGGGTGTGGCCTTCGGGCTTCGCATCCATGTCGCGCTCCTTGAGGCCGCGTGGCCTGCGAGCCTACTGCAGGTTCCCTTATGTGCCGCACGCAATCTGTGGGGCGGCCTGACGGTGCGTGTGGGTGTGAACGGCGGCCCGGTCATGTCAGAGATGAACACGGTGACGGGGCGTGTGGACTACTTCGGGCACACCGTCAACGTGGCGTCTCGTCTGGAGGGTGTCTGCGTGCCTGGTGCTGTAGCGGTGCGTGCGGAGGTGTGGCAGGCCGTATCGGATGTGTGTGACGCGATTCCAGGCCCTGTGCAGGAGATGGCGCTGAAGGGCGTGAAGGACACTGTGGAGGTGCAGCACGTCTGGCCGACCGCACTGCAGGGCAGGCAGGCAAGCCACGTCGAATCCGCCGACACCCCACGCAGCACCGCTTCCACCCACATGCGGTCTTCTCATTCCTTGTGCCCATTGCCGGGCAAGACGCATCAGGTGCACGCCACGGTGGGTGTGGTGCAGGTGCAGTGCGACGCACCCCTAGCAGGACGGGGCCGGCAGCTGAGCCATGCCCTTGCCACGATGCTGCCGTCTATACATCAGTCACACGGCACGCTTGCGGCGGTGCTGGGCAACAGCGTGGCTGTGGGGTGGAACCTGTCACGCGCTGTGGCGTCGCACGCAGAGAGCGCCCTGCATTTCTCACAAAGCCTCTTCGATATGACGTGCCACATCGGACTGGCGAGCGGCACTGTGGCACACGGCGACGTGGGGTCCGAGACGCAGCGTTTCGTGACGGTGCTCGGGGAGGCTGTGCACATGAGCTGGGTGCTGAGCGAGGCTGCGTCGAGGCGGAAGTGCCTCCTTCTCTTCGCGTGGCTCAACGGGGATGCAGTGGGCTCATTCCCGAGCTCCCTGAGGGCCCATCTCACCGAAACACCGTCCGAGTCAATAGGTGCCAAGTCCTGGCTGGAGCCAGTGTGCGTCTACACGCTGAGGCAGCAGCCAGATCCCTTGTCTCCATTTGATGTTCTCGAAGAGGAGCGCGGGAGCTTATGAAAGGCGCCCTTTGTGTTCCCAGCTGCAGCCGCTCTGATCAGTTTTCATTTTATCCCCCGCTCGGGCGAGAAATGTGTTACTATCAGCCAAGAAGGTGAGCTGTGGCAGCAATGTGGGCGTGTTTCTCCGCATCATTTGCTTCTCTGCCCTGTCACTACGTTCACCTTCCTTCTGCAGATTACACCCCGTTGCACAAACAAACCCATTACGTACCGCCGGCTCCTTTTTGTTTGACTTAATATAGGTGGCTGTTGGTTACACGTGAAACGGCCTTCCTCCTCGCACTCGTCACCCTTCTCTGCATAATTTTGCCCCTCTGTCTTTTTGGAAGTGCATTGTTTTTTACTACACTGTGCCGCAAACCCGGTGTGCGTTCCTCAGGTGCATGTTCCTCAGAATCCACCTTCCCTTCTGCCGATGTCGCACCCCGGGTCATCTGTGCTTCAACACTGTTAGGAAAAGCCACGCAGTCTGGCTTCAATGTGTATCAGCATTGCAGTGCAATGGCGGTTGAAATACCAAGACAAGACACGGGCACCGATCGGTCTTCCGACTCGCATCAACTGCCGTGTCTTTTCCCTGTGCTGGACCCAACTTCAACTCCAGCCCCTTTGTCCGGGTCCAGCAGAAACTACCGTATCCCCGGGGCGCAGGAGGGACGCACAGGCTGCCCTTCACATGCCAGGTCGACTCCAGGACCTCGCACGGCAGGCATGCGTGCTGACAAATTTGCAACAGCGTGCCGTCGGTGCGCTGTGGTGCCCCTGCCCTCATCCATCCTGGCTGTTCACACGATGCACCCCTCGGCTGAGGCTGATGACAATATTGTTTGCATCGCATTTTTTGCATCCAATACAGCCCCCAGTACTCCTCAAAGGTTGCACAAGGAAACACATGACAACGCCGGCTCCTTTTGTCAAACCCACACCACCCCTCCCAGAGGTCGCTGCCCACATACACTTTCCTGGCCATGCCGTCAGCCACATGACATGGCCAGACCACACGACATGGCATTGTATAAACCGATTGACATCCACCCCGAATGGGCTAAGCGTGGCCTGTCGAGGGGCCTCCCGCTGTACGGCCTCGTCGCGGTGACGAAGATCTCATCGAAGGGGAAGAAGGAACGGCGGTTCCTGGCTGTCAACGAGCAGATGCTGATGCAGCTGACGCAGGATGCGCGGGTGAAGCGGGTCGCCCGGCTGGAGGACCTGAAGGAGGTGACGCTGGACACCGACAAGGCATGGTTCAACCTCAGCTTTGCAGATGACCGGGACTGGCTGATGGAGCGCAGCGACGTGGCGTCGAACAACCCGCGCGACATCGGAGACCTGGTGGAGGTCATCCGCGCCCTGCGGCGGGAGCGCACCCTGTCCAACCTTGCCGTGGTGAAGGGTAACCTCAGCGTGTCGCAGCGCCTGCAGTCCCGCGGCAACATGTCGCACCGCATGAAGCAGCTGCAGGGCACTCTGCGGGCTGCCCCAGAGGTGCGACGCACGCGCGCTGAGGAGCTGACGAAAGAGCTCGATGCGCAGCACCACACACTGTCTCTGGAGCACGACGACGAGCCGTGGGGCATCGTCATAGCGAAGCAGCCCGACGGGCGTGCCTCCATCTCGAAGGTGTCGCATGCGGCGGAGCGGGCAGGGGTGCTGCCGGGTGTGCTGTGTGCCATCAACGGGCAGCGCGTCGACCACCACCTCGCCACGAAGAAGTTCCTGCAGGTGGTGCAGGAGAAGCACCGCACCATGGACATCCGTGTGCTGCCCAACCCCCTCGCGGCGCTGGGCGCCGAGCGGCGCGAAGAGGAGCGCGAGCATGCCGCAGAGCGCGCCAGGATGACGGACGAGCTGCAGCAGCGCAGCGACGAGGTGGAGCGCCTCCGCAGCACGCTGCACGAAACGGAGGCCACGATGGGGTCGCGCGCCTGCGCCGAGAGCACCAGGGCAGAGGCGGCGGAGGCGGCGGGCGTAGCCCTGAAGGAGGAGCTGCACATCCTCAAGGCGCAGGTGCGGCGCCTGGAGGGCGACGTGGAGGACGAGCGGCAGAGGGCCGACACGCTGCTGCAGCCGGAGCACCTCGGCATCCCGACCCTCTCCACCGCAGTGGTGCAGGAGTTCCGCAACGTGGTGCGCGGGGCGGAGCCCCGGTCGCTCCGCCAGCCGGGTGCGGTGCACGCCGCCCTCGAGCGCATCCGCAGGGGGGAGTACTCCGCCAGCGGGGAGCAGGCGGCGGCGCTGCGCCGGAAGCTGCGTGATCAGGAGAGGCGCGAGCGCCAGCAGCGCCTGCTGCAGGCAGGCCGTGGCTCTGCGGCAGCGGCGGCGGTGGGCCACACGCCGCGCAGCGGCGCCCCTGCGGCGGCTGCGCCGCCGCAGCGGATGATGGGTGGCGGCAGCCCCCCCGCCGCAGCCACTGCCGCCCCTAGCAGCCCCAGCCCCAGACCCGCTGCACCGCAGGGCACGCACAGCCCCGTGGGGCTGCTCGCTGCCCACACTGCGACTGCTGCCACTGCCAGTGTTGCCCCGCCCTCCCCGCCCCCGGCCCCGAAGCCTGCCCTGCAGGACTCGCTCCGGGACTGGTATGCAGGGCGGCTGGGTGTCGACGACACTCCGGAGGATGGGCCCCTGGCCCTGGGAGGGCCGCCTGATGTGTGAGGGTTCCCTCAGGGGTCTGTCTGGTGGGTGGGTGTGGTGTGCATCAGAGTGAGAGAGAGAGAGAGGGAGGGCTGGTGGGGGGGTGGGTCTGGTCGGGGTCGGGGGGGTGTGTGTGTGTGTGCTGGGTAACAGTACACGAGGCAAAATAGTCCACACTGGTCAGGAAGCCAACCGCACCCCAGCCTGTATTTTACGTTCGATGCGTTTGACGCTTCTGCACACAAAAAAGACTTGGGGGTCTTCGCTCTACAGTGCTGAAAAGTGAGCTGCCTCACAATATAGGCTGCAAGCCTGACACACTTTGGCACAGAGCGAATGCCCCGGTGTCTGCTTCGTGCGCACAAGCCGAAAAATAGCACTGAAAGGAAAATCACACCCCGAGCCTGATGAAGGGTGGGATAGAGAAACGCGTTTCGTTGCTTGCTGGTGGTGAGCGGCTTTCTACACGAGTGTGCGAAAAAATAGGCAAATTATGAACCTAACAACGGAAGGAAATGCGCGTGTATATGATGGCAGGCCTGCTGGGGGGCGGGGGTGGGGCTCACACCTCTAACATCTCTAACATCTCTAACCCTCCATAGAAGCGTTGAGCGATCCGGCTCGGGCTGCTCTTCCGCCCCCCGCCCCCTCATCGGTTGTCTTCGTTTGTCTTGCATGCGTCAGGGGTGTGTGGCGGTGGCCAGTTTGGTATTCCGTGCGCAACAGGGCCTCTTGCGTGGTGTTGCCGCTGGTTGGTGGGTGCTACTCAAGCCAACGGGTGGGGCTGGACCTGATAGAAGCGGGACGGTGCCTAGCACGCGTGGGTGCATACACGTTCTACATTGGGCGGTCGCAGATGTGCTTGTTTGGGGTGGGGGTGGGGGTGACCGTGTCTTGAGTGGATAGACCTGTAGTGTGGATCCTGGCCCACTTATGTGTGCGTGTGTCTGCAACGGGCATGGTGTCGACACAAGCATGGGATGTATTTCTTTATTTCTTCTTTCCCGAACGTGCCACGGCGCGTGAGGTGTATTCTTGAGCACCGGGCACTTCTACGCAAGGTGCAGTGTATCGTTCAAGCGTTCAAGTCAATTCGTCCAAATCACTGGTTCCTTCGCTCGAAACTGCAGAAACAGCGGCCCGCCTGACAGCAGGCAGGTACACGGCGGCTTTGCGGGGCTCTGAGGTCGTGTGCCTGTCTGCCTGCCCTGGGAGGTAGGGCCAACTCTGCAGCTTGTCGTGTCTCTGTATTTCCTCTACCACTGGTGTGTTGTGTGCAGAGCATGTGCGCTCCGGCCGTCGATACCAAGGCCTGGTCTTGCTAAGGCTGAGGGTTTGTGTCAGGAGGGGATGCCGCCTTCCGGCAGCGTTGTGTTGTGGCCGCAGCCTGTCGTATTGGCAAGCGGGCTGTTGGCTGGCAACACAATGTGGGTTCTGGCCTGGGGATCCAGTCTCAGTGGCAGCGCTGTTCACCCCTTCCCCCATTCCTTTGAGCCTCCCGTGGCTACGCCTCCTAACGAGACACCGAAGTCTTCCCGATATCACCAGGTATCCTCGGGACATGTCACAGCTGTGTCTGTTGTGTCTGTACGTGCCATCCCTGCATCTCACCAACCCACATCTCAGGAACGTATCCCTCTTTACATCTACAAGAATGGCACAGCCCAGCGCATCTTCGCTTCCGAGCTCGAACAACCCGTACGGCGCAGAGGAGGGCGACATGGAGATGCAGCATGTGTGCGTCGAGATGCCTCAGGAGGAGGCGGTGACGGAGACCATCACCGTGGACACGCAGACGGAGGTGTCCGTCGATGACGTTCGAGTCACAGTGGCAAACAACGAGCCCCACAACAACATGGACAGCAACAACATCGACAACAACAACAGCAACAACAACGCGCTCGCGTCAGCGCGTGGGCTGCAGCGCCTGCCCATCCGTGAGGGCGGGTCGTGGAAGACAAACTACTTCATGCTGCAGATGATCGGGTACCTGCTGCTGAACGTGGGGGCGTTTGTGCTGATCTACTGCCTGACGAACACTGCGGAGGTGTTCGAGCACTCCGGGACGATGGCGACTGTGAACCTGCTGGTGCTGACGATGTGGCGCAACGAGTTTTTCGTGTGCGGGCTGTTCTGGATGGCGCGGCGGTGCAAGTTCGAGACCGTGCACCGCATGGTGCACAACTACGGGGGTGTGCACGCGTCTGCCGGGATGTGCTGCCTGGGGTGGGTGCTGCTGTCCATCGGGTTCGGCGTGGCGTCGGGTGCGATCCCCCTCGTGGTCCTGGTGCTGCGCATCGTGATCGCGACGCTGCTGGCAGTCGTGGCGGGTGTGGGGACGAAGAAGCTGCGGCGCTACTTCCACAACGCCTTCGAGATCATTCACAGGTACACGTCGTGGCTGCTGCTCGCCATCCTTGCGGCCGACATCATCTACCAGATGCCTGCGTCGGGCCACACGCCCGTGCCGTACCTGTGGCTCGGGACGCTGCTGTTCCTGCTGTCGTCGTGGCTGACGGTGACGAAGGAGCGCTGCAACATCCGCCTGCTGTCCCCCTCCAACAAGCGCATCCTGGTGGTCGACATGCCTGACGTGAAGTACCGCGGGTCGGGGCTCGCCATGAAGCTGAGCAGGGACGGTGTGGAGTGGCACAGCTTTGCGGTGTGCCCCAGCTTCTACCACGAGGGGGCCAGCATGTGCGTCATCGCGGCAGCCGGGGACTGGACGAACCGCCTTATCGACGACTGCGTGGCGGGGACCGCCCCGCGTCACATCTACGCGCGCTCCATGTTCCCGGGGTTCATGAACTCGACGAACACATACACGCGCATTGCGTGCGTTGGGACGGGTGCGGGTATTGCACCCATCCTTGCCACCATCAACACCCCCGGGGTGGACATGAAGCTGCTGTGGGTCACGAACACGAAGTACGACACGCAGGACATCATGAAGTTCCTGGACGACCAGAAGACCCCCCACCACATCTTCAACACTGCGGTGGCACGCCCCAGCGTTGCCGACATCATGGCGGAGGTCCCGGAGGACGTGGAGGCTGTCTTCATCGTCTCCAACCCCGAGTTCACGCGCGAGATGAAGATGTACTGCGACGAAAGGAACGTGCGGTGCTTCGGGGCCAACTGGGACTCTTAATCTGGTGTGGGTGTCAATTGTTGCCGTTGCCGTTTTCATTTGGCGCAACCTGCAGTGCGTATCGCCAGGCCACACTCAGCCGAAAAGCTGAGACACCAAGATATCACCACCTTGGCCGTGTGCTTGGCCGCAACCTCTCCCCCGCACTGCTGGTTGCTGTCCCTGCCATTCTTCTACCCCGCTTCCCCTCTTGCTTTCAGCCATCTTCTTTCGCATACTTTATTGAATACCCACCCTCATATCACTCTGCCACCGCGGTGCTGCCCCTGCGTCGGTCAGGGGCAGCCACGTGTGATTACCCCAACACACCCTCTTCGTGCTGTGTCACCCCTTCTCCCCTCCAGCCCCAACTCTCTGCTGAATTGCCACCAATGCGATTCGGCAGTCCCTTTCTTATTTTTTTTGTCGGGCTGGGCCATTTTTCCCTCGCTGCAAGATGCACAACAGAACACCACAAATCAAGCAGAGTACAGGTTGAATAGCCCGCCGCATCCCCCATTCCACGGTGGGATCTTGTAAATTTTACATGTATAACTACAAGTATAATACATGTATTATACATGTATAATACTTGCATGTCAACTATTATACATGTATAATACATGTATATGCCTGAAATATACATGTAAAATACATGTATGGGGGCCCTCGCTACCAGTCACTGCTCGTCACAGCTCGTCAGTCAGTGAGGGGAAGTGGGCCGTGGCTCACTTTTTCTCACTCAGTCACACTTGGTAGCGAAGGCCCCCTATATCAAGTAAAAATACAAGTATAATACTTGCATGTCAACTATTATACATGGGGGCCCTCGCTACGAGTCACTGTGAGTCACGAGTCGTCAGTTGTCAGCCAAACATGGCTGACTTCTCACTTTTTCTCACTCAGTCACACTTGGTAGCGAGGGCCCCCCATGTATTTTTACTTGATATACATGTATTTTACATGTATATTTCAGGCATTTACATGTATTTTACATGTATAATACTTGTCATGCAAGTATTATACCGTAAACGGAAATATTGTGGACCGTAATAAAGGTGAACCGTACTATAGGTGGACCGTAAAAAAGATGGAACAAATGGGATTTTTCCGGAACTTGGAACATTTTTACGGTCCACCTATTTTACGGTTGGGATCGTGGACTTGGCGGTTTTTTTTACGAGTTCCTTCGCGACGAAGTCGCGAAGGAACCAAGGAAATCGTACGACTGAAGCTGCAGGATTAACACCACAGGGCCTCAGCACAGAGTGTGCGCTCACCATCGTCCGGGAACTGTTCTCCCACAGTTACTGCAGGGTGTACTACACTAAAGGAGTACGATTTCCCTGAATTTTCCGGGCACTGATTCACGAATTTACATCTGGAGGGAGCCCGGTGGTCTCAGCTTCTGTCTGCGCGCCCTGCCGTACTGTGGCTGCTTTTGTGGGCTCGTGCAGCAGGTTCTACTTTTACTTCTACCGGAATGCTCCTTGCATGGTACTACACTTCTCGAGGTGTGGTGGTGGGTGAGTCTCGAGGTGAGTGGTGGTGATCGTGCTTTTTCCACACACAGGGAAGACTTGCTTCTCTTGCTGGTGTTGGTTGCGGTGGTGGAGGGAGGGTCCAAAGCTGGGAGGTCGGGAGGCCTACGTGTGGGTGTCTGCGGCGTGGAGGCCGCAGTCCGCGCCCCGCAACCCACCAGCCCGCGGGCGAAAAACGCATTGTCTTTTCCATATTCAGTCCCAATAAATGGTGGACCGTAAAAAAGATGGAACGTTTGGCCTTTTTTTTGGGAACTTGGAACATTTTTACGGTCCACCCTTTTTCCGTTTACGGTACATGTAAAATACTTGCATGACAAGTAAAATACTTGCATGCAAGTAAAATACATGTATTTTACTTGCATGCCAGTATTTTACTTGTCATGCAAGTATTATACATGTATTTTACTTGTCATGCAAGTATTTTACATGTATAATACTTGCATGACAAGTATTATACATGTAAAATACATGTAAATGCCTGAAATATACATGTAAAATACATGTATATCAAGTAAAAATACATGTATAATAGTTGACATGCAAGTATTATACTTGTATTTTTACTTGATATACATGTATTTTACATGTATATTTCAGGCATATACATGTATTATACATGTATAATAGTTGACATGCAAGTATTATACATGTATAATACATGTATATACTTGTAGTTATACATGTAAAATTTACAAGATCCCACCGTGTCTTCTCCCTCCCCTCGCCCCCCCCCCCCTATACCGCTAATCGCGTACAAAAAAAGGGCAGATCAGGCCCAGCTTGTGATTGCCTGCACCAAAAAAAAAAGGGAGAAATCAAAGCCAAACGGCACACGCTCTCCTCTCCCCCCGATCTGATCGGAGCATGCGGCCCTGGGCTGTGAAGCCGGCCTGCCGCAGGTTGCGAACAGGGATTCCTCGAACACCTCCCCAAAGGCCCCTACCCCCCCTTCCCCCCTGCCTGACCGAGGAATCCCCACTTCCCTGTCCCGTCTGTTCGGACGCTGAAGGGCGTTTGCAGCGGGGTCGAGGGGGGGGGTCACCCGTGGGGTGGCATTGCCACCACTGCCACCATTGTCCCCCCCCTTGTCGGTGCCGAGTTGGAGGCATGCCCGGGCAAAAGCGTGCGACAATTTCGTCTGCCGCGGTCGTCCGGGATCCTTTCGGGGGATGTATCATCTCTCCCTGGCGTGCTGTTGCCTGCAGGGCTTTTTTCCCCCCTGATAGTTGAAGTACCGAATTTTTGGCGTAGCCAAAAACCCAAACCGAGACCCATTTTTTTTTTACTAGTTACGAGCGACGAAGCGTAGCGAAGTCGCGAAGTAACGAAGGAAATCGTACGACTGAAGCTTTGGATTAGCACCTCATGCCACTTCACAGGGCCTCAACACAGCCTTGAGACAGCAAGTGTGCGCTCAAGTGCGCTCAACAAAAAGTAGTCCGGAACTGTTCTCCCACAGTTGCTGGACAGGGTGTCTATAATAAAGCGAAAGGAGTACGATTTTGTTGTGCTTCTTGATTTTACTGGTCATCATCACTGCTGCATCACAAGCAGGGAAGCCGGCAAAATCGGAAGCGGTGGCTACCACACACGCACACCATCTTCATCAGGATTTGCCGGTTCGTCCCGAAGAAATCACACGGCGGTGTTCGGTGCACCACCCCCTGCGACAGCAGGCGGCACCGCCTTCACCCCATTCATTCAAAAGGAAGAGGGAACACAGCCCCCCAAAGCCTGTTCGTTTCAAAGACAAAGCGGGGCTGTATTTTATTACCTCCTGATGTTGACATGCATCCACATCTGCAGATCGACCGGGACCCAATGCTCGGGCGGGGTGCTTTTAGTTAGCCAACACTGCCCGCCATTCGCCCGCACGCCCCCTCTCCCCCCCCTCCCCCCACTCCGGGGGGGTGTGGGGGGGGAGGGGGTATCGACTCTGCGTTTTTCCTCTGCTTTTTCTGTACATTACTGCCCTCCCCAGTCGGACCTGCGAGCATCAAGGCTCACCCCCATGCGCCGCTGTCCCTCCACGAGGGGCGGATGTATTTTCTCGAAGTTGAATATCCGAATAGAACACAGCAAGACAATAAAATGCCACCGCCCTGCTGCCCACACCGCCTCGGGGAGCGGCGTGGCATTCTATTTTTGTTGCCAACTCACATGCATTTTTCTCACACCGGCCGGAAATATTAACCATTGGGGGTCTTCGCTCCATCCGCCAAAAAAAACCAAAAAAAACCGGAAAAAACCCGTGAAAAAGTCGGAAAAAAAGAGTGTGGGGAGTTGGGTCCAGTTTAGCAAAGTGAGCTTATGGGGGCCCTCGCTACGAGTCACTGTGAGTCACGAGTCGTCAGTTGTCAGCCAAACATGGCTGACTTCTCACTTTTTCTCACTCAGTCACACTTGGTAGCGAGGGCCCCCTATTTTTAAAAAAATTAATTGCGCACCCGGACATTAATTGCACTGCACTCCAACACCGTTATAGTGCACTTAATTGCACTCCAGCAGGTCACTTAATTGCACCGCAGTGCAATTAAGTGACCTGGAGTGCAATTAAGTGACCCGCAGTGCAATTAAGTGAGCTGGAGTGCAATTAAGTAGATCACTTAATTGCACTCCAGGTCACTTAATTGCACTGCGGGGCAGTTATGAAATGCACAGTGCAATTAGGTAATTGGGCCTCCTGACCTGGCTGGGAGGCCCCCAGATTCGCCTTGAATCGGCTGGATTCGGCCCAGAATCCAGCAGCGGATGGCCTGTCGTGCTGTGCGATTAATGACCGGGATGTCGCAATTAACCCTCAACTGCACCCCGAGTCGGCCTCAATTGCACCTCGTGCAGGTAAAAAAAGGCCTCGGGCCTCCGGCCCTCGGACCGTTTTTTTACCTGCACTCCGGTGCAATTTCGGCCTCCGGTCGGGGTGCAGGTAATATACAATTTTTTTGGGTCACCCAGAGGTCCCGAAAGTTCCCTACCTTTGTCCGTAGAAGCGGACATTCAATCAACCCAGTCCACACAAAATGATAATGTGTGAGTGTCAAGTGTGGTTGTTATTAAAGTGGTGTCCGTGACGACAGTATCATCAGGATGTCGAAGCGAAGGAGGGGGTGCACCTTCACAGCCACGAATGATGGCGCTCCGCGGCCTTAACACTGATCATTAACCTCGCTCGATGAGAGGCTTGGAAAAGCCCGAGTCACACCACCCCCTCACCCACCCCCGTGAGCGTGCACCCTTTCAGTACTCATGCCACGCATCATCAGCGTCCTTTGCACGAGTCTCCCCCATGAGCCTGTCGAAGGTGTCTTCCCCTTCACCAGTCTCTTTAAAACAGTCGTCATCCTGCCCGGAGGCCTCATAGATCGTCGGGGCAGAACACTGACGCAAACCGTATCCATCTTCACTGCCAGAATCATTATCAGAAACATTGGACTCTTCCACAGTGGGATCACCAGGGGCAGCCCTCTTCTTCGTTGAGTTTGTCGAAGATGGCTTGGACTGGCCCCGGACAGGTATCACATCCGGAACCATGTTTCTGTAGGGTCCCACTGGCATCTCAGGAAGTCCATGTTTATAAATAAAATTGTGCAGGTTGGCAACAACCTTGGCACACAGTGAGATGTGAGCAACATCCTCTTTTTTATGAATATGCCAGGGGTACATCAGAACTTTCCAGCACTTCAACCGGGCAATGGCACGCTCCACCCGACCTCTGACAAAGCCGTGTGCTGCGTTGTACTCATCCTGCTCAACGGAGGGCATCGAGGACCCTGGCAGGGATCCCTCACGATTCTCGTCGGCCTTCCCAGCTTTCTTCCTGCTGCGCCGACTTCCAACAACACATTTCCAACCACTGCTGTAGGCCCCATCTGCAAGGACAACACTATCGGCCAGATTCGGATGGTTTGATTTGGGCGTGTCCTTTGCAGTCCCCCACAGGAACACGTCAGGCCGGGAACCCGCGTGCCCCCCAGAAATGTAGGAAACAAGGCCGTACATGTTGATGGCCAGCTGAAATTTAAGCACTTCCCGACCGTAGTACCCGGAGTACGTTGTTTTGAAAAAACGAGAGATGGGGACGGGGAAGACATCCAATATTGTGGTCGCTGCCGGGAAGAGAGGGGCGTGGTTGAAGGGATCGGTCTCTCGGGAGTCGTTCACCAAATTCACCTCATTGGCAAACTTCCCAAGATGTTTCAACCCCTCGTCGACATGGCGATCGGCTTTCTCCACCGAGATAGAAAAGAGGAAAGGAGTTGCCACTTGAGCCCGCACAGGCTTTCGGAAGAGGTAGTGCAGAGTCAAGAGGCAGTGTCTCGGAGTGAAGTCGGTCTCGTGCCGATACTTCCGGAAGAAGAGCTCCAACATCCACTCCGAGAGGCCAGTGTGTGCCTTGGTGTCACCACCTCTGCAGGCCCCCCCCCAGTCAAACACCCGCCCGGACAGAATATCCCTGATACTCTCGCCCACAAATGGGTGCGGAATGTCTTTCGCGTTCTCCTTCTCAGAAACATATTGCCCACGCAACTTGGACTGCAAGTCGGTGTGCTGTTTCTGCAGGAGATCACGCCTTGACTTCCCCCAACCTGTTTTTTTTTGCCCCTTATCGGGCTTGCGGGACTTCATGCGGATATCCGCATCGATAGCAGCATGTTGCTCAACCGTTTCCTGGGAACGGCGGCCTCTCTTCGTCGGACCGTGCTTTTCTTCAAAGACCTCCTTTACCTTTGCCTTGTGGGCCGCAGCCTCCCGACGACCCAACACATCTTCCTCTTCTTCAGAGAAGGTGCAGTGAGTCTCATTGCTTTCCTTTTTTGCTGATGAGGCTTGCTTAGCCCGGTGTTCAATACCAGCATCAGTGACCCGCTGCAATACCTTCAGCTGCCGATGGCCCTGACCGACCCGGAGAGCCATCCAGGCCCCTCTCGGGAACTTAAACCCCTCAGCGGTGACATGTGAAACGCCAGCCACACCGAACGGTGTCTGGAGCCACATTTTGACGTGATGTTTCCTCCATGCATCGAGGAATATCTTCGGGGTGGAAAAGAAACCACAATCCATTTTCGTCACTTCAGGCACCTTGGCCTGCGGGAGTACTGCAAAAAAGGCGTCCCTATTCTTTATGAAGGAGGCGTCGCATTTTTCAATTTGCGTAATCGTGTCCATTTCTGTGAACAGGTCAGGGTCCACATGTATCGGACGAGGGTCAGAACCGTTCTTCGAGTTCTGCGTCGCGATCCGGACACTCTCCCGAGGGGGCCCAGCCTTCGCATAATCAGCTGCGGTGACTTTGCGGGCCCGTTTCACAGGAGGCTTCGCAGTCGATGACCCCTCGCCGGTCTTCCGCTTCTTGGAGTTGCCGACCATGACAGGTGACACCAAGGAACGTGGGGTTTCGGGTAGCGGTGGGTCTTGCGAGGGTCTCGCACGGTGGCCAGGATTTTGTGGGAGATGGAAACGGGATATCCCGGTGGGATATCCCGCGGGGGAGGTCTCCCTCGCGGGTTTGATATCCCGCCAGGGTGGGGGGTCATCTCCCCCCCGGGAGATGGGGGCATCTCCCGCGGGAGATGGGGTCATCTCCCGCGGGAGGTGTGGGCATCTCCCGGGGGGGAGATGACTCCATGTCCCACGGGAGATGACCCCATATCCCACGGGAGATGACCCCATATCCCACGGGAGATGACCCCATATCCCACGGGAGATGACCCCATATCCCGCGGGAGATGACCCCATATCCCGCGGGAGATGACCCCATATCCCACGGGAGATGCTCCCATCTCCCGGGGGGGATATGACCCCCTACCCGGCGGGATATGGTTTTTCCAAAACGCGGGATATGTCACTTTGAGACGTGGGATATCCCACCGGCATATCCCGTTTTCATATCCCACAGAATCCTGGCCACCGTGCGGGTCTGTCGAGGGAGCTTGAGGGGAGCGGGTCAACACCAGTGCGTGGAGAGCATCCACTTTCTGCTCCACTCTTCTCAGAGTCCCAGCAGAGGGAGGCGGCGGAACAGGTGCCAGCAAGTCAACAGAGGTCCCCTGCGACGAAACAGGTGCCAGCAAGTCAACAGAGGTCCCCTGCGACGAAGTCGGTTCCGACGAAGATTGGCCACCTTTTTTACTTCCCCTGTAAACGGACCTGGCGAGAAGTTTGGCCTCGTCTGCATCACAAAAGTAGGTGTCGATGAGACGTGTGGCAGTTGCCCCCTCCTTGTACCCGCAAGCCTTTCCGACCAGGGCGCCCAATCCAGGAAACTTCATCTTCTCACAGGGGGGGAAGTCGAGAGGTTCAGGGGGAATGTCGCCATACTTGCTGGGCTTGTACCGGTTATAAAAATGCCCCAGTTGCGTCGACAACGAGCGTTGGGCATCTTTAGCACCTTCCATTTTCCAGCAAAAGGGTTTGCTGAGAAGAATCTCAGCCATGTCAGCAAGGTGCGACCCAGACTTACCGAACTGCGGAAAGGCAAGACGAAATCCGAGGAGGAATTCCACTCGGTCTTTGCCGAATCCCTGGCGTGCCTTTGCCCTCGCCGACGGCTTTGCCCCTGGCGAATCCCGAGGTGGAGCAGCCGGTGCAGTCCCATCATCCAGTGCTGCAGCTACTGGCGGTGACGTGGCGCGTGCTGAATCCCCTGGCGGTGACGTGGCGCGTGCTGAATCCCCTGGCAGTGACGTGGCGCGTGCTGAATCCCCTGGCGGTGACGTGGCGCGTGCTGAATCCCCTGGCAGTGACGTGGCGCGTGCTGAATCCCCTGGCGGTGACGTGGCGCGTGCTGAAGAATCCCCTGGCGGTGCAGACAACCCTTGATGCCCAGGATCAGGGTGCGAGGGCGCTGGCATCGGAGGCGCGAGAGTTGCCGATATCCGTCGATACAGAATAACGTATGCATCCGTCTGAGCAAGGTCTGGGGTAACCTCTGAGATTAAGTCATCATTGGCAAGCCACCACTTGCCACCCTTCTTCACCGTTGCCGTGTAGTGGCCGCTCTTCAGGCCCCGGCCCCAGTGTTCCACGTACCCACACAGCGAAAACTCAACTCCTCCAAAGGTCAGACTGGGAGTGAGTGCTGCCTTGCAGTGTAACTTGACGCTCCTGCCCCGTGCTCTTTTGAACCGTGGCACAACAACAAGAAGATCTGTGAGGGTAGGAGGTATCGCCACGCAGGACCGGTCACAGTGCGGGGTGTTCTGGACACTTTCCCCGAGCACCTCCCGACACTTTTTCGCGTGAGCACTCTCATCATCAGCGGTATTTTCACAGTATGTGCATTCCGCCGAGTGCGCACGAAAGCAGGTGGGGCAGCGGGAAGACGACTCGCTCATGGAGGAGAGCGAATCCATAGCGACCCCCACATCAAAAACCTCATGCTTATCGCCGGCCTCATTCACCAGAAGGAGGAAGTTATGTACAGCAGCTCCCCTCCGCCGGGTCGTGTGGCAGACCGAGCACTCTGCCTCCTGCACTTCAGCAAACTGAAATGGGGAGATCTCTGCGGGAGAGAAGCAGGGAAGAACAGCCCGCGAAAGCACCTCGTGTGCATCCTCCTGCTGCCCCTTCCGGAAGGGCCTTGGCAGCTGCGCGACCAATGCAGACAGGTTGGCGACGGTACCCTGTAAGCATGGCACGAAGCAGTTACGGAAAGCAGCCAGCCGACTCACATCCGCCCGCCATAATCCCTCACCATCCCCTACCTCCGCCTCGGTCGGGGGGACATCTATCCCAAAGGTACTCACCCGGAGGAGTTGTAGCAGGGCGGCGGCATAGCAGGTTTGTCCCATGTTGGCATAGCCCGTAATTGCGAGGTCGCCACCTCCATCATCGGCATCGCCCACCATGACATGGGCCGCCGTCGGGCCCCACACCTGTTTTGTGACGTCAAGGTGACATAAAACAAAATGTTCTATTGAGCATCAGGGATAGAAAAGGGAGCAGGGGGGTGGACCTTCCGCAGCCAATGCCTCGCACTTGATCCACTGTCTGCTCTGTCAGGTCAGCTGCTTGTAAAAGCAGGGCGGAAGCCTATGACCTGTACTTTCTGGACTAGTTTGAAAGTGCCAGTACGTGGGCTCTTTCCTGATTAGCAGGTTTATTCTAACGTGACCCTCAGATGATCGAGACACACGCACGACAGTGCCGGACACTTTCAAGCACAATCACTGAGAACGAGACGGAAAAAAAAGACACCGGAGGACGGGAGACAAGAACGACAAGACAACCGGAAACCGCAAAGGACGGCGAAGAAGCGACACCAGAAAGAGCGACACCCATGCCTATGATGCGGATCCTCACGCAACACCCGAGCGTCACTACCCAAAAGAAACGAGCCCAAGGGAAGACGACCCCACAGCGTCCACACAGACAGCAAGCTCGAGGTACAGACGGGAGAGCGGGCGGACCGGTCAGAGACTCAAGAATGCACACCACAGACGGACGGGAGTTGGAGGGAGGAGGCGAGCACAAAAGGGCGTCGGCTACCGAACGCCCTTTGGGCGCAGCCGACGACCGACCGAACCGGCCCCCGGCCGGGAGGGAGGTGGGGGGGGGGGGGGGCGGGGGGTGTGGGGGGCGGAGCCCCCCACATGGGGGGTCCGGGGGGCGAAGCCCCCCGGAAAAAAATTTGGGGTTTTTTGGCCTATTTTTGGCCATTTTCCGCTGCATTTGTTTGATTTTGGGTCGGGAAAGGTATGGCCAGGAAGTGGGAAAAATTGGGGAAAAAGTCGGAAATTTTCAGGTTTGCCCATATAAACCATGGGTCACAGATTCCGATTTTTGGGTCAGACTCCAAGTTTGACACAAGGGAAAATAGGCAAAAATTTTCACCTATTTTTGGTCACCTAAGGGGGGGCTTCGCTCCGGGTCACTGACCCAAGCTGACCCAGATTGACCCGGAGCGAAGCCCCCCATTTTCCTAAGGTGAAAAACCCCAGGGTGACCCAAATTGACCCAAGTTGACCCAAATTGACCCGGAGCGAAGACCCCCATTTCTTTTTATTTGCCCTGCCGTTAGGTGGCCTCTATACACCGCCACATCGTGTGCAAGGGAGGAGGAGTCGCATTCACGCGGACACCAGGCTTCAGTGCGCCTCCCTTCACACACACATCACACCCCCCAACCATGTCACTGTTGTTTGCCCGTTTCAGGTGTTTTTTTTGGGGCCTTCGCTCTGTTGTGCAGAAGAGCGAGCACAGGTTGCCTCGACTTGCACTATCTGACACACTGAGCAGAGAGCCCGACCCTTTTTACGTTTCCGAGCGGCCTTCTGGGATTGGGTGGGGGGTTGTGCCCCCGCCACGTCTTCATGATGGCCCCCGATGCAGTTTTTTTTTTAAGCACACTCGTGTGAGCGGAAAGCGCCCCACCACAGCTGCAACCAAACGTGCTCTATACACTAACCCCACCCTTCATCAGGCTCAGGGTGTGATCAGTTCAGGGTTTTGTGTGTAGAAGCGTCAACGCAACAAACTATCAAGCAGGCGAGAGAATCAAGAGGGGGGCAAGAGTGACAGAAGCGGACAGAGTACGCCGAGCTGCGTGGTTGTTCTGAAGAGAGAGGGACAGTAACTACGCCGTGCGTAACTACGGGCTGAGGGAGTACGCCGAGCTGCGCGTATTTTGAGGTCAGAGAGGGACAGTAACTACGCCGAGCTGCGTGTATCTTACAGAGAGGGGCAGTAACAACGCCGTGCTGCGTGTAACAAACAGAGAGGGACAGTAACTACGCCGAGCTGCGTGTATCTTACAGAGAGGGACAGTAACAACGCCGTGCTGCGTGTAACAAACAGAGAGGGACAGTAACTACGCCGAGCTGCGTGTATCTTACAGAGAGGGACAGTAACAACGCCGTGCTGCGTGTAACAAACAGAGAGGGACAGTAACTACGCCGAGCTGCGTAACAGAGAAGATGGCCACTCTGGATTGGGACACCCTGAAGGTTCCCGACCCCGCCCACCCCGACAACGAGCCAGCAGAGCGTCGCCCCGAGTGCATATTCGAAACCTGCAATACAACGCACACAGCCAGGACCGCATTCAGCTGCCACGACTGCGGTGGGACCACGGTCAGGACGTGCATGAGAGAGCACATCCCGGCGCACATCGTCCCCGAATGGCTCGAGGGCGCAGGGGACAGGGGCTGGGTGTGCCCCGAGTGCGCATGGGTCCGGCAGGCGGTCGACGAGGAGACCGCGGCGGACCTGGCAGCAGGGGCGGGCGAGCTAGGCGAGGACGGGGAGTACAGCGAGGCGGACAGCCAGAGTGGCACGGGCCTCCAGCACAGGGACGCACACCACCCCGCCGACTCGAACACCGATCTCCGCGTGGCGAACTCGCTGGAGTACCTGCTGAAGTTGACAGGCCGGCTGGAGAAGGAGCAGAAGGAGCTGAAGAAGACCGTGGAGACGCAGGCGAAGCAGATCGCCACTCTGCAGAAGGCGCTGCAGCGGACGGAGGCCGAGCTGCCCGCTGACTTCTCCGCCCACATCGTGTCGACCTGGGGATCGTCGATCGCCACTGCCCCCGGACGCAGGTTGGTGAAAGCTGAGGTATCCCGGGTTTTCCGACAGGCGGAGCTCAGCGATGCCCCGAGTTCACCGGACTGGCAACACCAGCTCATCCAGGCCTTCGACTCTCTGTTTCAGACAATGGGGCTGATCCGCGACGACGACGATCCGGACCGGTTTATCGAGGCCCTTCACAAGACAATCGTCGCTATGAACTCACACTTTCTCCTGAAGGGGCGAGCGGGCGCCCGCCTCTACCTGGCAAAGGCGAAGATTATGGACCCAGCGAAGTACGATGCGGTGGCACACGGGCGCCTACTCCGGGAGGGGCGGGCCACGCAGGACGACACGCAGGAGAGGCGGGCCGCGTTTCAGGAGCGGTTCCTGCAGGAGCGTAACACGCAGGACCGCCCCGCGCCCTACTCGGGAAAGGGCCACCACAAAGGACGGGGGGGGAAAGGCAAGCGACAGTGACTTCCCGACACCAGCAGGGGACGCCCGCGGGCCACGACCCTCCCCCCCGCCGCGGTGGTGTATGTGAAGGCAGTACCATCTGCCCCCCCGTCAACAAGAGGACGCCCCCGCAAGACCGAGACGAGCGTGACCCCGGAGGAAGCAACCACCATTCGCCAGGAACTACAGCACACCCTGTCCCAAGCCCTCGCACCCACATACTGGGGGGCCCTCCGCCGCACATACGACAGATACTCGCAGTTCCGGGAAGGGTGGATGAAAGCGGAGAGGCGGACACTGCCACACGACGAAGGGGCGGTGCTGTGGGTCACGAAGCAACGGAAGGACGGGCTATCAGTGCAGTCCGCCCTCCAGTATCTCAACAACCTTGCAGCAGCACTCAGACGCTTCGCAGCGTTCCCCCTCGACGGAAGACAAATTGTGGCGGACTACAGGCGGGCGCTGAAGCGGGGAGGAGCACTACGACCACAGAAGCAAGCAGAACCAGCAACAGCCCACAACATCCGGGAGGCGCTAGCGAAGGAGCCACGTCCCATCGTGAAACTGCTGCTCGGCATCATGTGGGGGGGTGCGGCAAGGGCTTCGGACGCACTGCGTTTGGATGTGAAGGACGTCACATCGGAAAAGCGCAGCGAGCCGATATACGTGCGCTGGACCCAGTCGAAGGCGGACCCTTTCCACATGGGTCACATCACAGGAATCTCCCTGCCGAAGGACCTACACCGTATCCTCCGACACCGCCTCCGCAGGGCGCGCAGTGCAGGAGAGACGAGACTGTTCCCGGCGGACGTCACCTACCGGACCGTGGTAAAAGCCGTCAAGCGGGCACGGAGGGGGCTCACGGCACACTCTCTGCGGAGGGGGGCACTCACACAGCTTGCGCGGAAGAACGTTCCACTGGAGGAGGTGCGCCTCCTCTCGAGACACGCGACGGTCGACGGTGTGATGCGTTACGTATCAGCGGCGGAAAACGCACACGCGCGCGAGACAGCACAGGTGTCGGCGAAGATCGAGTGGTGAAGAAAAAACGACAGCAAGGGGGGACTACGCGCACACAGCCAAAACCCCTGACAGCAACCCACTTCCCGGGGACCACGAGGCTGTTCGCAGCGCGCCGCTACTACGAAGATGCCACATCCGACGAAGCCACGTCCGACCCTCCACCCAGTGATGAGGAAGCGTGGAGCGAGGTGGATAGCGCAGAGTCGTACGGTCCGGGTGTCGAGGACCTCTACGGGGAGGACTTGGGTGTGTGCACGGGGGGGAAGGTGATACGGCCAGCCAACGCGAAGACGGAGCTGCCGGAGGAAGAGGACTACATCGCGGAGATCTGCACCTCACGCCTCAATCTCAAGGAACTGCGACGGTTGGACAGCGAGGGTGAACTGACGGGGGTCCTGGACCTCATCACCAAGCCAGCCGCTTTCGCTGACGCACTGCTTCCCGAGGCCCGCCAAGAACTACGTAAAACGG
The DNA here is from genome assembly GCA_963210315.1 of Rhynchopus euleeides. Lineage (NCBI taxonomy): Eukaryota > Euglenozoa > Diplonemea > Diplonemida > Diplonemidae > Rhynchopus > Rhynchopus euleeides. The sequence continues at coordinate 2,235,070 of OY723285.1, forward strand.
GGAGGAAGGTATCACGCCACATGTTGCACCACCTGGACACCTTGGTTGAGTATGGCGTCCTGACGGAGGCGGATGCACACCCGTACCTCACGCTGCCAGCGTTCACCGTGTCCAAGAAGTCTGGGGGCCAACGTTTCATCGTCGACGCAAGGCGGCTAAACGCACTGATGACACGCCCACCGGACATGCGTTTGCAGGACATCACGGAGGTGACACAGCGAGTGGCCGCGGCGAGCTGGGTGGTGATGGCAGATGCACGCAGCTGGTTCTACCAGTTCCCCGTACACAAGGAGATCCAACGCTACTTCGAAGTGCGCCTAGGCGGGGAGAGAAAGACATTCGTGAAGACCTTCCTGACTGTCATGTGCATGGGGTGGTCACATTCCCCGGCAATCGCGAACCGCAGCGCACGCGTGCTGCTCCCGCCAGAGCACGGAATAGTCTGGATTGACAACTTCATCGCTGTCGGAGACTCCCTACCAGAGGCACAGGCGAGGTACGCCAACTTCATCAGCCGCTGCGAGAAGGTGGGGGCCGCCCTGAACTTCGACGACACACAACACGGCGTGCCGCTGCAGGACTTCACAGTGTTCGGGATCCACTTCGACCTGACGCGACACCGTTTCCGCATGGACACAGCCTGGGTGCAAAAAGTCCTCGGACGGGAAGAGTACAAGGAAGTCGTCAACGGCCACACGACACCACGCAGGGCGTTCAGAGTATTCGGGTCTTTCGTCTGGCAGTCGTATGTGATGCGGACACCGATGTGTTACATGCCAGCCGTGTTGTCCTTCGTGCGGCGCATCGCGAAGCAGACTCACTCGAACAACGCCCGATGGGACTCCAGGGTCGCAGTACCTCCGTCAGTGCAGGCGGAGACAGTGGCGCGGACACGACTCATCGAGGACAACGAGTGGTATACGCCGCAGAACCCGCCACCGACCATTGAGCTCTGGACAGACGCGTCATCCACGGCGTGGGCGGCGGTGCTCGTGTTACCGGGAGGGGAGTCAGTGTCCCAAGGTGCGTTCGAAGGGAGCGACGCGGACACGAACATCTTCCTGAAGGAAGCGTATGCAGTGTGGCAGGGGGTGCGCATGATGCAGCGTGTGAGGGAGGCAAGCGTGACCTGCCACATAGACAACCTCGGCCTGGTGTTCGCGCTCCGGAAGGGCCACTGCGCCAACTACCGAGGCAACCTTCTGCTGCAGGAGATATACACAACAGCGCGCCGCCAGCAGATACGACTGATTCCACACTGGGTTGCGACCCACGACCAACGCGCAGACGCGTACACGCGAGGGACGCAGGCCACACACCCCGTGGAGTTGCCACCAGTGTCGATGCCACCCACACTTTTACCAGCGCGCCCGCCTCGTTGAGAACGAGACGGACACGTCCCTCCGGATGAGGGTCCTGGTGTAGAAGCGTCAACGCAACAAACAAAAGGAAATTCATCAGAGCGGTTGTAGCTGTGAAGTGATAGGGCGCTTTTTAAGCACACTCGTGTGAGCGGAAAGCGCCCCACCACAGCTGCAACCAAACGTGCTCTATACACTAACCCCACCCTTCATCAGGCTCAGGGTGTGATCAGTTCAGGGTTTTGTGTGTAGAAGCGTCAACGCAACAAACAAAAGGAAATTCATCAGAGCGGTTGTAGCTGTGAAGTGATAGGGCGCTTTTTAAGCACACTCGTGTGAGCGGAAAGCGCCCCACCACAGCTGCAACCAAACGTGCTCTATACACTAACCCCACCCTTCATCAGGCTCAGGGTGTGATCAGTTCAGGGTTTTGTGTGTAGAAGCGTCAACGCAACAAACAAAAGGAAATTCATCAGAGCGGTTGTAGCTGTGAAGTGATAGGGCGCTTTGTTTGCCCCTTCCCATTTTTGAGGCCCACGGATCAGCCCTTTTTTGGAATCAGGCACCGCACACCGGCAGCAGTCGCCAACAGCGAGGGCCAAGCCAAGGTGGATACGAGCGCCAACAGCCCAACTCCCCTCCCAACGCAGCCCCTTCTAGGCTGCATGGGGGAGGCAACGCGCCGTATGCAACACGAGAGGCAAGGTGTCAGAGCCTGTACCAAGAGGGTAGAGCAGCGAGTTCCCAGGGATCACACACGGTGCGCCGCCGCCCCTTCCCACTAACCCCCCCCCCCCCCCCCCGGTTGATTTTCCATTTCATTATTTTCTGGCTTTTCTGGCTTTTTTGCGGATTTGCGGGCAGGCCCATAGCCCACACACACACACACCCACGCCTTTGACACCGCCTTGGCACAACAACCCCTTGGAATGCACCACCTCCTCCAGCCACATCCCCCACCCCCTTCCGACGTCCCATGCTGTAGTCTGGCGGCACCGCCATGCCTTGGGTGGAGAAGCAGGCGCAGGGCTGCCGCTACTTCTACGACACGGACACCGGGCACGCCTCCATCGCTGTTCCCGAGGGGTTTGTCGCCAGCAATGCGGAGGAAGAGGCAGGGCTTGACGCCCTCGTCGCTGCCGCAGCCGACTCGCAGGACTGGGAGGTGCGGTCCGCCCCCAGCGGGCGCGTCTACTTCGTGAACGCCAAGCTCCGCCAGGCCACGTGGAGCCTCAAACGCGTCCTGCAGGGGGGCGGGGCTGCCGCTGCCGCTGCTGCAGACGGCAACAGCGCCCCGCAGGCGGCACCCCCGCCACACCCCCGCCGCACCTCAGCAGCCCCCACCGGGTCCCCCCGCAACGCCACCCCCAGCCCTGCCGGGAGCCCCACCCCCTCGGGGCGTGTGGGCGTGGGGGGCGCGTCGCACTCGCCGCTGTCTGTGGAGGATCATTTTGCGGTGTCTGTGCTGGAGGCGCAGTCGCGCCGCGACCGCCAGCGCGCGACTTACATGCAGAGGGAGCTGGGCTACCTGCTGGAGGTCGCCCCCGGGTGGGTGCTGGACAAGGAGCCCTCCGAGAGGCAAGCCTGCCTGCAGGAGGCTGTGGAGGAGATGGACGCCATCCGGGACAGCATCGAGGCGCACGGGCTGCTCCCGAGGCGCCGCCCGCTGTCGCCGCCGCCGCCGCAGTCGGACCAGCCGTACGCCCACCCCCGCATCTTCCCCGGGCTGGGTGGGGGTGGCGGGTCCCCAGGGGGGGGCGGTGTGCAGCGCAGCGTGTCTCCCTCGCGCACGCAGTCCCGCCGGCTCCTGCACGCCGCAGAGGAGCTGCCGCCCTGCGCGCGGGCCGCGCCAGCAGGAGGTGGGCAGGAAGGGGTGTTTCAGCAGGGCGGCGGCGAGCAGCCCTCCTCGCATCTCCCCGGCTGGTCGAAGGTGGAGGAGGATGCTTGGCAGCAGCTCGCTGCGCTCAGGCTCACCCCGGAAGGCCTTTAGGCGCTAGTGCTGCGGCTGGGGCCCTCGGTCATGTGTGCAGTGGAGGCAGCGCCAGAGAGCAAAGCGGCGTGCGCTGACCTCCTTCCCAGGTGCCACAACTCTTTTCCAAAAAGATGTGTAGGCAGCACCAGAGCTCGCTCGGTGCAAACCCGCAAAGGAGACATCTGCATCAGGCTTTGTGTGTTGGACAGTGCAGTGAGGCATTGGCAGTGGGATGCAGCAGCATAAGGGGGTGCGACTTACACTGAAATGTGTGGTGTGGCGTGTACGGTGTGCGGCTGGGAGGTGGGGGAGGGGCATGCTGGTGCTGCATACGCCACAAAGGGGTGTGTGGGAGTGAGGCAAATATGAGCCCCGGGAGGTACCTGTGTCCGCACTGGTGGGGTGGGGGTGGGGAGGGGGCGCAGAGAGAGAAAGATAGAAAGAGAGGAGTGGATGAGTCGGCAGTTTGTCCTCTCTGTGTCAAAACACTGTTTGTGGCGTTGGTGTGCCGTGTGTGCGATGGCTTGCGTGTTGTGTTGCCAGCAGGCACCGGCAAGTTCTAATCCTGTATGAGTAGATTCGCGCTGGGGTGTGGGGGGAGGGGGTGGAGTGGGGGTGGGTGGGTGGCGTCAAAACCGTAGAGCAGCATCCCGCTGAATGCACCCAGCCCCCAGACTTTGTTGTGCGTCGGACGGGAGGACGCAGTTGGTACCCGAGAAGATGCACCCTTTCCTCACACACACAAGCGCCCGCCCCCTGCAGGTATTTTATATTACTTTTGTTGCCGGGTCGTGCCCCGGCTGTGCCTGTTGCAATGGTGCGAGTCAACCTCCCCTGTGTGCGCAGTGATCCTGGTTGCCACGCTGGTCAGCACCATCGCGTCGATGGGTGGCGGGCTGATCCTCTACTACCAGGGCCTGGCGTCGCTGGAGGATTCGATGAGGGAGACAAGCGCGGGTGAGGTTGACAGTCAAGGCGGTGATGATCCGCCTGGGTTTCCTGTTCAGCTCCCAGCAGGTGCCGTTCGATGAGTACAAGCTTGCACGCCCACAGACACAACAGCCATCCTGGTGAACCGAGGGCTAGGCGGGACGGTGTATGCATCGACCGAGGGGGGGTCTCGTGCCTGACTGGTGCCAGGTACCGCCGGGATCCCGGATCTCGAATGTGAGGGCCGACTGCAGCCTGCGCATCTCGAACCTGTCGCTCGCTGTGCAGGAGGCGTACCTCGATGTGGCAGACCTGCCGATCGGCTCCTTCACGAAGATGACCCTGGACGAAAAGGAGTACTTCGTACGTCGTGGGATGCAACGTTCTTCAACCTGGAGCTGCTGTGGCTGCGGCCCACCTCCTCTGTCGAGGGCAAGGTGCGTGAGGCGCTCGTTCTGCTGATTGTCTTCACACTGTTGGTGCTTGTCTTCGACGCGGATTATCTGGTTCTTCTCACTGAGGCATACAGCTTCTGAAATCCTTGTACTGAGGGCCTCCAGACCACCAGAACACATTCCTCTTCTGATCTCCATCGAGAGGATGCAGTTCTGAGCGTGTCTGAGAAAGCAGCAGTTTGGGGTTGCCCCTCAGCACCCGCCCCATCCTTCCCAGGAGTGCTGAGGTGGGTTCCTTCATGCCTGAGCGCTGAGCATTTGCTGTTCTTGCCTTCAATCCTTGTCTTTGCCACCGAGGTGTCCTCCGGTTCTGAGGGGGACAGGTGGCTCTAGTTGAGGAACGTAAAAGCTGGTCTCTCACCCCCACCCCGAGTCCGGACCCCCTTGATGAAACGAAAGCGCCGCACACACACGTGAATCTTTTTATATTAGTGTCGACACACACCGAACTTGCTCTTGATGTGATCTCCACTGTCTCTATGAGGGGATCTAAGGACACACAATGAAGCCTTTCAGAAAGTGACGGTACGCTTCCCCCCCCCCCCCCCCCTCTTCAACACCTCAGCCAGGCTTGCTCCGTATTCCTTGAAAAATAGCCAAAATCCCGGAAATGTATTCCTGCTTTTTTCTAAGGATTTGAACGATTTTGAACGATTTTTGGCCGTGCTCGTAGCATTCCCCGTTGAGGGGGTCGCTATTTCGTGTTCTCCTGGCCGCACGGAGGCATTGCCTTACGTCGCCTCTTCCTCTTTTCCTTTGGTGGTGTGTTGGTCTGGCACAGAGGGCGGGACCGTGCTGATATGCACAGTGACGACTCTCCCTTTTGTTTTGTGCCCGCCTCCACCGAGATTCGGCTGATGCCTCTCAGACTGGGGGCGGGCGGTCGCCGACCCTTTTCTGTACGAGGTTTTCCACAGGCTGCACACCTGCCCCGCGGCTGTGTGGCAGTCTTCGCGGAGTGCAATGCGAAGGTCTGGCCTGACGTGGTGTGACTATTTAGACTCCAGGTGTCTCCACCCTTCCTGGTCTGGGGAGCCTCGGTACCCAAGCAGTTTTCGGTCATGCCCTGGACCACGGCCGTGCTAGACTCCTGGTGCAGGCACCCGTCATGGTCCGGGGACGGCCCCCCCAGGCAGTTTAACGTCTTACCCAGGACCTGGATGGGATTTTTGCCTTGGATTTCGGACCCAGCAGTTCCCTGTGCCAGTCCCACAACCTCACGCAGTGTACTGCCTTGGAAAATTCTGTCACAAATCACTCATGGGCGCTCGTTACGGCACGACTGCCGCAACCGGAACCGCATGGTGAAGGCCTTCTCGATCGAGACCACCACTGGCAGCCCCAGGTCCGGTAGCTCGCCATCCTCGGCCAAACAAAATGTCGGCAATGACCGCCTTGTTTTCATTGTGCTCCCCTTAAGGCGCGTACGACCGATGCATGCGATGGTTGCCTCAACAGCATGACGCGCTGCGCGGCCTGATGACCTCCTATAGGGTCGGCGCCATCTGACAGTTCCTCGCTAGATGGGGTATCCGGCGTCCACGGCTCATCTCTCCTGTGGCCAGTGATCCCGCCATCATCAGCAGCCGGATGAAAGCAAAAAATGGGTTTCGGGACCGTTTTTTCCAACGACACCCCTTCTTGACATGCCATAGAGGCATACGCGTAAGGACTTGGTGACAAGACAGGCACAAGCCACAGGGGGGTCTGGGGGGCGGAGCCCCCCAGCCGCCGGAGGCCACGGTAGTGAACATCTGGGCCTTGGCTGGAAAGAACACCGGTTTTTTGGCTGCCGGGAAGAAACAGAAAAGGGGCGGGTGTCTGGAGGACTCATCCTCATCCCCCCCTCGGAAAAAGTTTCCTAAGGAAAATCCTTAGAAAAAAATAAATTTACCCTCCTAAAAATCCTTAGAAAAAAATCGGGAAATTTCGGAGAGTGTATTCCGTATTCCATGTTAGGAGCAAGCCTGACCTCAGCACAGAGTCTTTCTTTCTTTTGCCGTAAAATGGTGAAGTTCACGATGCCGACGGACAACGACATTGCCGAAGCAATCGCCTCCCCTACGAAGCTGACCCGCACACAGCAGGCTGTCGCGACAGGGGGCCTCAGGGTGGCCGACTACTACGGGTCGTTTCTGTCCTCCATGGCTGCATCTGGTGATCATAATATCGTGCCCCCGATGGTGAGGCCAGAGTCGGGTGACTGGCTGGAAAGCCACAAGGAGGATGGCCAACCATTCAAGAGGTTTCTCGCGCGCCCGTCGACTGTGGCGCCGCATGGCAAGTTCAGCACCATTGCGCTTGTTGTGCTTGGGGATGGGTTGTCACGCGATGTGTTGAATAACCTCCGCCGCTATGTCAGCGCGTTCTACCAGCTGGACGTGGAGCTGGTGGGCCCCGTGGATGTCGAGTCGGGGATGCGAGACGGGAGTATCGGGGCAACTGTGAACGCCTACACCCAGCAGGATCAGATGTTCTGCAAAGACGCGATGAGGGCTGCGACTGCCGCAGTCGAATCCGACAGGGGCCTCATGCGCCGTACCATCGCCACCATGGCGGTTACCATGATCGACCTCACCCCCAACGAGCAGTGGAACTTCGTCTACGGGCAGGCATCTCTCACCGAAGCACGGGGTGTCTTCAGTCTCGCCCGCTTCTCACCTTCCTTCAACGGCGAGAATGTGACTCCGGCTGAGGCCGACCGCCTCATCCTGGAGAGGGCGTGCAAGGTGGTGACGCATGAGCTTGGGCATATTTTTGGGCTGCTACACTGCATCTACTTCACCTGCCTGATGAACGGTGCAAACCACTTCGAGGAGATGAAGCGCCAGCCGCTCCAGGAGTGCCCCGTCTGCCTCAAGAAGCTCCTGCACAGCTTTGGATGGGACCTGCGGTTGAGGTACACCCAGCTCGCTGTCCTCTGCGAGGAGCTCAAGCTGGGTGGGTCTGCAGCAGCGCTGATTCCCATGGTCATGCAGCATCACGCGTCACGCGCCGATGTGCCGAAACCCCTTGGGGCCATGTACACTGCAGCGTGCCTCCCAGCCGTCACAGACGCTGCTGTTGCAGCAGCGGCCCCTCGCGTTCCCTGCGAAAAGAAGAAGAAAATCTCACACAGGCGCGGCCCAGCCGCAATGCGGTTTTAGTTGTTTTGTGCAAACACACTGAAGGAGGAAATAGGACCGCAAGGAAGGCGCAGAGGAGCGCCGCCGAAGAACCACATCTCGCCTACAGAATTGGCCTACACAGGTCGAGGTGTGCTCACCAACCTCTCCCGCCCCACACGAGTATTCATGTGGCATGTGTCTGAGTTTCTGTTCGCACACCGCCAAATTGGAATTGCGAAGTAAGAGCCGAGAGCGGCAGTCGTGCCACTCTTCTTCCTCCAGTCGACCTGTTGTGCCAACGGGTTGACTTGCCCTCGAAAGAGACTCTTGCTCTGCGCCCCGATGTTTTGCCCGTCAGCGCCCCATCTCACTCGCAACAGGTCCTCCACCCGCTTACAATTCGCAGTCTCTGACTTAGAGACAGTGTCTTGCACAGCGACATCTAGCCAGCTTGGAGGGCGCCTGGAGCGACAGAGAGACACAAGTGAAGGCGGGTGGCTGACCCAGAAGAAACAGCTGGGAACATGTTCTGCGGCCCACTGATCTCTCCCTTGGCGTGTGCGCTTGTTGAATCGTTGTTGATTGAGGTCGCGCGTGTCATTTTTCCATGCGACGCGTGCGGTTTTGGATGTGTCGCCAAACCTTCCTTGCACTGGGTGCAGGTGAGGGACGTGGCCATGCACCCTCACGACCCACAGTGCGATTCAACCCCAAACCGGGGGCGTACACCAAGCAACACGTGCCGATATTATACACCATTCCTGCTTACACAACACAAATTTACCCCCTCCTTGCAGACTTTTGGCACCCCCCTTTTCGACTCTGACAGAGTCTGTGGAGGGGCACCAGGTGGCCTGGCGACCCTCCAGACCAACCCACCCCCGTGTTTAGGCCCCCCTGTGCTTCAGTCCCCCCCCCCCCCCCCTGCCAGACCCCCAGCCCAGTGGGACTTATCCACGGGGTCCCGGATCACCGTCACACCTCCTCCTGCAGGGTGCCGGCTGCAGTGTTGTCTGCTGGAGAACACCGCTGGACCACCCATGGCGACACCTGACGTGTTCACCGTGGTGGTGCAGACCGATGTTGCTGGGGGGGAGGATATCGAGGTGCGGGTGCGGTCGTCCGACTCCCCACAGGGTGCGGAGAGGCTGCACATGCTTGTGAAGGAGGGGTTTTATGACGGGGGTGCATTTTTTCGGGTTGTGCCTGACTTCATTGTGCAGTTTGGGATCTGCCCTGACCCAAGCTTTAACGAAGCGTACGCAACGGATTACATCGACGACGAGCCGCTTGTTTTGTCGAACGTGCAGTGGACCCTCTCGTTTGCAACGTCAGGAAGAAACACGCGGTCCACGCAACTCTTCTTCAACGTCGCTGACAACTCGTCGAAGCTTGACGAGCGTGGGTTCACTCCCATCGGGACGGTCACCTCGGGCTTTGACACTCTGACGAGCGTTACCAATCCGACCCCTGGAGATCGCTATGGGATTGACCAAGATGAGTACAGCAACAAAGGCAACGACTGGATCATGGAGGAGCACCCTGATGTCAACACCATCACAAGGGTGTACGTCAAGTAGCACAGGCACTGTGTCTGCCGGTGTGTCGTGTGGAAGGGGGTCGCTTATCGTGCCTTGGTTGTCTTTTTTTTGGATCATTCTCTTCGAGAGTTGCATCCGCGCCCTCGAACACCTTCGTGTCGCATGCCTTTCTCCGGGGAGTGTTCAACGAAATCATCCCGCCCCCGAAAGCCTTGAATTTCTTCCAGCTGCTTCGACCGTCTTCCAAGC